>CM033323.1:23285829-23662004 GCA_019359835.1 Pharus latifolius | reverse complement strand
TCTGCACAGACCATTAATAGGCATTCTAGAGCAAATTAAGATTGTTTACTGCTTCCAAAATGGCTCCCTATCTAAGAAGGACTACCAATTGAAGGTTAGGTTGTGCTTTGTCATGGTAACATCAACTTGCAACTAACAGATCAAGATATTACATTTCTACTCTATTTCATCAAAAGAAATTACCTTCCCAATATTCATTAATTATTTAATGAACTTTTTACAAATATCTTGAACATTGTGCAAGCTAGTTGGCATTTAACTATGTTATTGGCATTAAGAAACCTACTGAGAGATCAAGATACTTGTGTATCTCATGATATTTGTAAATATCTTGATCAATGATTTTTCAATTTCAATTTCATGATCTTTCAATTTCAAGAGATATTTGTGTATCTCATGATACTTGTAAACTGCATATTTCAATTTCAATTTCAAGGTCGTTCAATTTCAACTTCAATTTCAATTTCAACTTCAATTTCAATTTCAATTTCAATTTCAATTTCATGATCCTTCAATTTCATTTTCAATTTCATGATCTTTCAATTTCATATCTTTCAATTTCAATTTCATGATCGAGATGTTACACTAGTACTATATCTCATGATCTTTCAATTTCAATTGTTTGTAAGTCCAAGTTGGCATTGAGCAACCTATTGAGAGATCAAGATATTACATTTATACTCTTATTGGCATTTGACTATGTTAGCTAATTTTTGTCTTACAAATATCCTGATCATTTTCTTCATTTGAATTTGAAACAATTAAACATTATGTGTCCCACAATGATATTATCTAGTTGTTTTAGTAAAAACCAGGAACAAGACACTGTACATAATCATATTGAAAAGAAGACACATCAATTAAAATGAGGGATAAAAAAATTACAGGATAATTGCCATCATAGGTTTAGAATAATCTAACAATATTGCCGAAATTTTACTTGCCTTAATTGCCATGCCGAAATCTAGTCAAAAGTGTTGAGGCTACGATCCATCTTGGATTTGATTCACCTGAGAAACAAGTTGCCGTCGATGGAGGTGCGCAGGTGCGGCGGTCGTCGGTTGAGGTGCGGCGGCCGTCCATGGAGGTTACGGGTTAGAGCTAGTTGTGCCCGAGGAACTATTTGAATGGAAGAGGCATACATGAGTATTTGTAGAAGTCAAACAGTTCTAACGGTACACAATAGACACCATTAGTAATTTGGGATCTCTTCTAACGGTAGAAATATGCAGTACTGATAGAATAAAAATATTTGTAGTAGTCAAACGATTCTAACAGTACCCAACAAACTACCGTCAGTAGTTCTGAATCTCTTCTAATGATAAATATGTTCAACACCGCTAGATTAAATCATTCCACATTTTCTAAGGGTACGAAAAATATTACCGTTAGTAATTGTGTTCCTCTTCTAACGGTATATAGATTTTCTACCATTAGAAAAACCCGCATAGCTTCTTCTAACGGTAATTTTCATAGAAACCGATAGTAAAAATACCTCCCACATGCCTTTTGCGACTGTGAAGCACTTTTTCTAACAGTTTCTTCTAAATCACTAGTAACCGTTAGAAGATAGGGGTTAGTAGACTGCATTTCTGTACTAGTATGGTTGTAAAGACAATTGGGTCTAGTTCAAACGCGTAAGTTTTTTGCTAATTGGTAGCTCCTCGAATGATCTGAACATACTAGTAAGTCCCTTATACAGTAAGAACCAGCTTAGAAAGAGATGTCTTAGCCAGATGTGATCATGATTTTGCCAGTGAATCCATTTACACATCAAACCAAGACACTTATCATATGTTATGTCCAGCCCCCGGGTACGACCCGGTAAAAAGTAAGGCTAAGAATGGGAATGCAACAAAAACATAGAGTGATAAATATATTTCTTTAGTGATAAGGAATTTAAAATGGTAACGAGAAAGAACTTACACATAAAACTTATGTAACTGGTCTATGTTCCAAGCATTTGATAATATTCTTTCGTTGTCCATAGCCAATCGAACTAATCTTGGTCACGGGATAGAGAGCACAATGAAGGGACCTTCCCTCTGAGAGGAGAACTTATTGCAACCAGACTGATTTTGGATTTTCCTTAAAACCAAGTCCCCCACATTGAGCGTAATGGACGCACCCTTTTAGTATGGTATTTACGCAGAGCCTGTAAATATGGCGCTGAGCGGATCAGTGCTCGATCGTTGTCGACATTGGGATCTGGGGGGTCCTTCTGTCGAACTTATGCAGAATTTAGATGGGTTGCGAAGAGAGCCAATCCAAACAAGTACCAAGCAATTCAAGGTATCTATGAATCTAAGGACACGGGAATTTATCTAGGTTCGGGCTCTCATAGCTGAATAATAACCCTACTCCTATGTATTTATCACTGTGAATAAAAGGATTACAAGGAGAATGTATTGTCTATTCCTATCTTGCTATCTCTAATCTATAGTCTCTCGTTGTCTCGTCTGTCAATCTCCCCATCTTGTCGTCCCTTGGAGGCCTTTTTATACTCGTCGAAGAGATCGTCAATTGTCCTCTTGAAGACGTGCTCCACGATCACCCATAGTTGCTTTGTGGCGGTTGCTGTGAGTCGTGGTTACGTGGTGGTTGCCAAAGGTTGTGGCTACATGGCAGTTAAGCAGCTTTGACTTGGCGTCGTGGAAACTGCTGCACCATCCTTATCTTCTTCGATGGTTACCTTGTCAGGGACTTATGATTATTTCAGAAATAATCATAAGGATCAAGGAACGGTTATTGTGAATGGTGACTTATAATACATGATCCTCGTATTATAGCACAAGTCCTTAATTCTGTGAACGCGCACCTCCTGCGTCCACACATCGATATAAGGTCTTGTCCCTGTGATAGAGTATGATTGTAGGCTGATGTCTCTACGACCATAGTACTCACAGGTATAACATGAGACCATGGAACTAGTAATGCTAAGTGTTGAGACATATAGAACCCCATAGCTAAAATTATGGGAATTAGATATCAATGATGGGGCATGTGTTGAATATCCTTGGACCATCCCAATATCTCTTTTCCTGGCCTTCTGCGACCATAGAAAGGTATGTTCAACCATGGAGCATTGTCCGCCACCATGGGATGGTATGGATGTTTCAATTCGGGTAATATCCCTCGTCTGCTCACACCAAATTTGAAATTAAAAAGTTTTCTTTTCCCTAAAAAAGGCGTTTCAAGTGCTGAAAAGGCGTATTTTTGTTTTGAATTCCTATAGACCCAAGAAAAACTTGTGGTGCGCATGTTAGGTTTGTTGTTATGGGCATTGAATGCAAAAACCCTTTTTGTTGCACGGAAATCACGCGGCGTGAACAACGGTCAAGAACCCGAGGAAAGTGGCCTTAAAACCTTGCATCTCGAGATCTACATTGGCATGAAACCATTCTCAAAATCTCCTAAGTTTTCTTAGAGTTCGTCGCCTTCCCACTATTCTTCTGTGCACTTAGCTTTCTTCTTCCTCTTTTGAAACTTGACTCAATGGCCTGCTGGATGTGCTCTAGCCACTGATCGAATGAGAGTTTGTTGGCCCTAGAGACCGATGGTTACGTCCCTTCTAGTTCGCTGATACCATGGCGTCCTCCTATGGAGAATGAGGAGAGCCCTAAGGTGCAGGAGAGTGAGCTGGTGGTCTTCGAGGATTTCCTGCGCTGTGGCTTCTGCCTGCCAAAGTGCAACTTCTTCCGGGAGATCCTCGCCCATTACAACTTGGAATTGGTGAATCTGAACGCCAATTCAATCTTGATCCTCATAGCTTTCCAACACCTTTGCGAGGCCTACATTCGGGTTTTGCCCAGTGTAGCCCTCTTCCGCTAGTACTATTTCTTGGTGAGTTCGAAGGGCACTACCGCACCGGGAGAAGAAAGACTTCCTCCCCTTCCCACTCTGTGACTCAGTTCACAAGTGGTTCCAGTGGTGGTTTTATTACTCTACTGCAAAGGAGAGCCATCTCTGGTTCACGGATCAGTTACCAGAGAAGAGCAAGGAGAAGGACGTTGCTCTCCCCCTCAATGACGAGCAAAAAAGGCAAGCCCAGGTAATCAAATACCTGATGAACAAGGGCTTGATCGCTATGTGATCCAAGATTTCTTAAAGAATCGGATCAGCCCTCTGAGGAAGAGCGACCACCCTTCTTGGGATGTCATGGCGATGGAAGACGCCACCAGGGACTACAACTCTGGTAAATGCTTCAACCCCAAGATTAGCCAGATTGGTAGATTTTGTCTCAATATAGTTTTCTTTGAGATTTAATCTATCTTGTTTTGATCTTTGTCATTCTTTTTCAGTCTTGTCCCCTTCTAATGTTGAAGTGAGGACGAATTTTCTCTTGAAATCTTTTAATCCGGTCGAGGAAGGCGACATCAATGGGCTGAGACCGAAGAGCCTATTCGACAACACCGACGAGTCTAGGCAGGCGCATCGAAAGTTATATCTCTTTCGAAAAGCCTGTGCAAATTCGTTTTTAGGAGACTATTTACCAAAGGGGATTCTTTTCGGTTTTGTGTAGTTGTTCATGTGACCAACAGCCCAGAAAATGGTTGCCGGTGGTGATGTTGAATATTCTAGTGGTTCTTCATCAAAGAAGCCGAAGAAAGCTCCCTTTGTGACCAAGGAATTGGCCAGGGTGAGAGCTTTGCAAATAAGCCCGTCTCCCCTCCCGCAACCTCAGCAGCAAAGGCTGTGACTACTACCACGGCAAGGGTTCTTGTGACAACATTGTCTGCTACGACCAGGGCAATAGCGGACCCGCAAGAGCAAGTTGCAGCCGCGACCATGACTGGCCTTGATGTCGCAACAAGAACGGTTGTCGCAGCAATGTCTCTGGCCTCTTGATCTCTCCCTTATACAACTATAAATTAGCTTAAGGTTGTGCAGGGGGAGGGGAGCAACGTGGAGGAGGACGCTTCCTTGTTTCTCTTAAGGAGGAGGACAAGGACTTCCTCCAGTGATTTTGATCCAAAGGCATTATCCACGCTCTTATCTCCCAAGGGCGTGGCCTCGAGTTCCGACAACTTCATGGGACTCAGTATCACGTACATGTTCGCCCCTACTCTAACTAAGTCATATTGTTTAGTTTGGGATAATTTATTGTATTTGTGAATTTAGGGCTCCTTCTGCTGCATTGCCTATGCCATCAACTGAGGCTACAGACAGAACAACAAGGGCGGTGGTCGTGGATGAAATTACCGCGACAGCTGAAGTCGCGGTTTCACAGGCCATCGAAGGGGAGCCTGAGACCATCATTGGCGAGGTGGTAAAAGACATCCAATCAGATGTTCCTGCTAATGATGGGGAGACTAAGGTTGCCATTGAGACTTCGACCATGGGGGTGGACGAACAGGTAAATATCTCTGCTCCCTTGTGGTCGAGGCGATCGTGTCTCCCTCTTGTTTGGGAGAACATGGAAAGGAGATAGCAGAAGAGACGACAGTCCAACCTGCCCAGATCCAACGCCCTGTTCAAGACTTGAACCCTTCGCTGGCACCTTACAGCTTGGCTTCTTCTAGCCAAGCAGGTGGATATGAGGGTCTCTCTAAGAGGTTTTTTTGTGAATTCTTAGAGGTAAGCAAAACTCTTTACCTTTAAGCTTTGCTTTATTTCCTTAGGAATTTCATTCCTAGTGATTCTTGTTTCATGCAGGATACGGCTTGTGTAGCGACCTCATCTAGTCTGCTAGTGGAGCAATTGAAGGTCCCTCAGGCCGAAAATAGCTAATTGAAGCAGTAAGTATCTTGCTTCTGACCTTAGTCTTTTTTGAAACTATAATAACATTCGTTGTCGTAGTGAGAAGGTTGCTCTGCAGAGTAAGATGGCTGAAGCCTTGGTGATGAACGAAGAAAGGCTCACCAAAATTCTAGCGCTTGAAGCCGAATTAAAAAAGGCTAAGGAGAGAGTAGCAAGACAAGATGAAGTGTAAGTTCACTTCGGGTAAAAGTTTACATTACCATTGTAAATTTCATGAATTTGATTGAACTTATTTCTTCTTCTGTTTCAGTACAAGAAGAGCAGATCAAGAAGCTTACCGAGGAAAAGATCACTTCAAGCAAAAATTCATCCAAAGGGGGATTGATATTGATACACTCCACAATATTTTTGAGTGTCATAAGACATCCATCAACAAGGCCAAAGATGCTGCTAAGCTTGCTCGTAATGAAAGAGATGCTTTAGAAGCAACTATTAGGAGCTATAGCAGTGTCGAGCTTGACACTTCCAAGATGCTGAGAATGGCTGCAGATTTACTGAAGGCAGATATCATTGACCCTAAAAAGGATGACTTAAGCCTCAGTGAATCCTGCAAGTTGGTCACCACTCAAGCTGACTCACTGGTCGTGAACATTCCTGAAATTGCAAGGAACCAAAAAGAAGCATTGAGGTCCAACGTTGGAGCTGTAGCTTCTGCTATCCTTTGCAAGTTAAGGCATCACCACGGTCTGATCTGAATCTGAATCCTGTGGATGAGAATGCCGCTTTTGATAGTGAAGCTTAGTTGAGTGCTATAATGGATGAGATAAAGCCCTTGGTTGAAAGTTGGCTTCAGGGAGTTTATCTTACATGATGTAATATCTGCTATGACATTTTGTAACAATGAACTTATTGAATGAAAATGTTTTACCTAGTTTATCTGTGTTTTCGGTACCTTGCAAATACACATTTTAATCGAGACATATAAGTCAATCCCTTATGCGTGAGAAGACGGCTTAAAAAGGGGAATTTGGCTATATGTGATCACATGGTCGCAAGAACAAACATTTTAATCTAAATGCAAAAGCTAGTTGCAAACTGACAGCCACCCAAGTGATCTGTAACATGCTAGTAAGTCCCTGATGCATTGAGAAACGGCTTATAAAGAGATGTCCTGACCAGATACGACCATGAGATCGGCTAGTGAATCCACTTAAACAATATGATAAGAAATGCTTATTGCAACCTGCCCCCGGTCGTGGCCCAAGAAAAAGCGCGTGAACAAAAAATGGGAAAATAACTACAACATATAGTGAAAAAATGGTTTATTGCATGTAAAAATGTATAAGGAAAATGAAAAAACTTATACGTAAAACTTGCGCAGCTGTTCTATGTTCCAAGCGTTAGATAGAACTCTTCCATCTTCCATAGCTAATCGGGCTGATCCAGGTTGTGGTATTAAGACCATAGTGTAGGGCTTTTCCCATTGAGGGGAGAATTTGTTGCGACCAGGCTTGTTTTGGATTATCCTTAAAACCAAGTCTCCCACGTGAAGGCTACGTGATCGCACTCTTTTGATGTGGTATTTATGCAAAGCCTGTAAATACGCTGCAGACCAAATCAATGCTTGATTATGCTTTTCTTCAAGAAGAATGAGTTCATCTTTGCGTGTTTCACTTTGATTAATGATATTGAAGTTGTCCACGCGAGGAGAGCCAAGTTGGATTTCATTTGGCAGCATGGCTTCTACATCAAAAACCAGTTGGAAAGACGTTTCGCCTGTAGCCCTACTATATGTAGTGCGAAGTGCCCATAGAACGTAGTAGAGTTCCTCTACACAAGCCCCCGAGCGGAACATAAGGCGGCAGAATACATGTTTCTCAACCCCTTGTATAATCTGCCCATTGGCATGTTCAACTACACCATTGCTCTACAGATGAGCGACTCATGTGAAACAAATTTTAGTCCCAAATCGTCACAATAGTCTAAAAAAGACCACTAATGAATTGGGATCCGTTATCTGTGATGAGATGACTTGGAACTCCAATTCGTGTCACAATGTTCTTTTGAAAGAACTTCTTCATCGCTACGACAGTAATGGTTTGGACTGGTTCATCCTCGATCCATTTAATGAATGAATCAATGGCTACGAACAAAAACTTATATCCATTGATAGCTTGGGACATTGCCCCAGAATATCTATTCCCCATACGGCGAATGGAAATGTAAGGGGAATAGTTTGTAATGCATATGCTGGCTGATGAACTTGCCGAACATGAAATTGACACTGCGAGCATATTTTGACCAATTGTCTGGCACCATTGAATGCCGAAAGCCAATAATACCATTGTCGAAAAGCCTTTCCAACTAGTGTTCTATAAGATGCATGTGTGCCGCACATGCCTCCATGGATTTCTCTCAGAAGGGTTTGTCCTTCTTCTTCAGGTATGCAACACAACTCCTTAGGCACTCTTTTTATACAAGGTCCCTTCGACCAGTCTGTACATGCATGCTTTTCAAACTAACCAATCAGCTTCGGTTTCGTCCACGGGCAAGGTCCTATAAGCCAGATAGATCCTCAATGGCTAGATCCAATTTGCTTCATGCTCGAGGGCGGCGATGTTAGTCATCGTCTCTGTCTTTTCGGTGATCAAGAGATGTTTTAAGTGTTCAATGAACACTCCTGCCGGAGCGGATGTGCGTGAGGACCCAATTTTTTAAATTGGTTTGTGAGAATATTGTCTCTTCGCGGAATAAATTGGATTTCAAAATTTCTGAAATGTTTTTTCCAATTTCCTCACTTTGTCCAGGTAATGAGCCATTGTCTCATCGGAGGTGTTGTACTCCTTGTTTAGCTGGTTTATGACTAACTGTGAATCTCCCTTCACCACTAGTCAATGGACACCAAGGAATTTGGCTTCTCGAAGTGAATAACCGTGAGAACCATCGAAATACATTGTCCAATGGTCGGTGGTCAACAAATCTATTGATTCATGCGGAAGTGGTTTAGGATTAGTCCATTTAGCCACAAAATCTGCAAGAATTTGAGATTTGATTGTTATGCGAGCAATGAAATGGAGATCGAATTCTTTGAGTTCTATTGCCCACTTCGCGAGTCAACCAGTTTCTTCCGAATTATGGAGTATTATAGAGTATGTCCCTTAATGGGAAGGACAATGGTATGAAACTCTTGTGCGCTTGAAAGTAATGTCGCAACTTTTGGGAAGCCATTAAGAGAGCATAGGGTAGTTTTTGACCTCGGATAACGCTGCTTTGGTCCATTTAGAACTTCACTTACGTAATATACTGGCCGCTACACACCTTTCCTTTCTGCGACCAGAAACGCATTGACGCATGAGGGGTAGGAGCTAAGTAAATGAGAAAAGTGAAGGAAAACTGAGTAAGCTACACTAGCAGAATTTCAAAATTTTACTCGAAGGCTGCAAGTAATAGATCATAGATTAGATTGTTACCATTAGCGGAAGCAGATTTGGTGAAGTGATCGAATGTTCACAGCAACCGTTTGTGGATCGTCCTGATCAGCAGATGTAGATGCCATACGATCACTCACGGATCGTTCTAATCAGCGCAGCAATTGCAGCAGCGCCTCTACGGTATCCACACGTACCGGGATGGAACGTCTTACGATGGCTGTGCTAGCACCAATGCGTACGACAAGGGGTTAAGGGCTATCAAAAGAGATGGCAGCTATGGCTTTTGTGATGATCCTCAAAGCCCATCATACATCTCTATATATAGGGTCATGCAGAAAAAATCCTAACAGATTAGGTTTCCTGAATGTGATACGAATCTTATCCGATCTGCCCATGCAAAAGAAATCCTAACAGATTAGGTTTATTGATAAGATTCAAATCATATCCGAATGCCATACAGAAGAAATCCTAACAGATTAGATTTCCTGATGTGATTCAAATCTTATTCGAATTCGTATCTGATACACATATTCCATAACCCAAAGGTTCTCCCATCTTTAGGGAACCAACACTTGAGCACGTGATACTATGCTTTGACTTCCTGAAAAGCTTTTTGGCTTCGTCCGACCACTGGAAACTATTGTGTTTATGTAGAACCTTAAATAATGGTCATCCACGTTCACCTAACCTACTATATGAAGAGACTTAGAGCTGCCATTCGACCTGTTAGGCTTTGAACATCCTTCGTTGTTGAAGGAGATCGCATTTGTTCAATAGCCCGAATTTATCGGGATTTAATTTCATTGCCTCTCGAACAGACAAGGAAACCTAAAAGTTACCAAAAGAAACTCCAAAAGAGCACTTTTTGGGATTCAACTTGATTCCATGTTTATTCAAATTACAGAAAGTCTCAGTGAGATCATTTACATGATTAGAGCTTTTTAAGCTCTTTACAACCAGATCATCATCATAAGCCTCTTAATTGTGCCCTAATTGAGATAGAAGGTCTTTTGCATCAAGCGCCAATACGTGAACTAGCATTCTTGAGCCCAAATGGCATTCCTAACGTAGTAGTACGTGCCAAATGGGTGTGATGAAGGCAGTGTTCTCTTCATCTACTTCTGCCATGCAAATTTGATGGTATCCTGAGGTATGCATCCATAAAGGTCATCAGTTTGCAACCCACTATGTAATCGACCAACCGGTTCGATGCGAGGAAGGGGGAAAGTCATCCTGTCAGACAGGCACTGTTAAGACTGGTGTAATCGACGCACATGCGCCACTTACCATTAGATTTCAGGACCATGACCGGATTTGCGAGCCATTCGGGATGTTAACCTCGCGAATGAAACCAGCCTCCTAGAGTTCATCTAGCTTTGAACAGATGGCTTCCTGTTCTTGATCACTTCCCTTGGGACTTCCGGGCATGTCAGATTGTTTCCACAGAAATACATTTGTGTTAGCTCGGAGGAAAGTAATGAGCGCAAGTTCCTATTTGTCGTCCAGTGCTGACCCAATCCGAACAGTCTTTGATTGGCCATCTGGGAACAAGGAATCTGCTTGAGTTTTTCTTCTGGTCGCCGAGTGACTTTGACCACATCAGGCTCCTTGGTCGCCAGCTTTACATCCTGTAGGGGAAGTTAGTCGATCAATTCCAAGGATATGCGATCACGAGTAAGAGCTGTATTTTGACTGCCTCTGACTATGATTAAACCTTTTGGTCCTAGTACTTTGACACACTGTAGGCATAGTGCATTTCTGCCATGAACTTGGCGAGTGAAGACCTACCAAAGATGGCATTATAAGCTGAATCAAAATCAATTACATCAAAAGTAATTAACTTTGTTCAAAAATTCTCCGGTCGTCCGAGTGTCACAGGTAACACTCTTTGCCCAATGGGCATCATCAAAGGACCAGAGATTATCCCGAAAATCAGTTGAGCCATTGGTTTAATCTTTTAACAGGTATTTGCATCTCGCCAAAGTTTTGGCAAATAATAAGTCGAGATAACTTCCTCCATAGACTAATACTCGTCTCACTTTAGCATTCCTAATTATGGGGGAGATTACTATAGGAAGTCGTCGTGGCCGTCACAATCCTTTGGGACAATGTTCCCGACTAACGGTCAGGGAAGTCTCTGACCACGGGGAAATTGAGGATCTCCAAGAGGAGCTTCAACACTATTTACCTCCCGGGTAAACAGATTTAAATTGACGCTTAGAAAACTAGATGAAGACCCACCAAAATAATATTAACATGATTACTAGGTACCTGGTATAGCATTTCCTCATCTCCATCTGTGTCTTTAACCCCACAAGTTTGTCCTGTTCTGATATAGTTGGCATAGGTGCATTACCTTGGTAGAAATCTTCCATGCGCTTCAACCAGGCGCAACAATTCTTGAGGTTGTGTCTAGAAGTGTTGTGTAACAAACCACATCTCTTGTTTTCCCTACGGGTTAGTATTTTTTGCTGGATGGTCACCATTGCGACCACCAGAAGGAGGTCTATTAACTTTGAATGGAACTTTTTTTACCTTTCTCCTGTGGTTTCATGTCCATCACTTCGACCTCTTGGAACTGGCCTACTCCATTATTCTAGGCTTCTTGAACTTTCCACCTACAAATGATTCAGACTTTTTTCTTGAATCCTCTTTCTTTTCAGTTTTGAGGTTAGGTTGAGGTGGCAAGTTGCCCTTATCCACCATTCTATTCCATTCGACACCTCACTGCATCAGAATATCGATTAGCTTATCAAAAAGCTCTGACACTGATCGTGGGGGATGGATACTTAAGTCCTCTGTGAACCTTCAGTATCGAACACCGTGTTTAAAGGCCATAATAACCAAGTATCAGAGAATTAGGAATGGTATTCCTCACTCCTACGACTCTCTTAACAAACTGCCGAAGAATTTCGATTGAAGTCTGGTCTAGAAGATGGAGATCATCCTCTTTCCCTGGCTTCTAATAGCAGTTTTGGAGGTGTAACGATGGCATCACACAACATCTCGCAATTGTAGATCGAACCTTCTGGTTGATTGAACAACCAAATCCCTGTCTGACACTCAATGATTGTTGGCAAATAATTCGCCATAACCCATTCATTCCCTCCGGCTGCTTGAATGGCAGTGACATAGATATGGAGAAATTCAGTTGGATTTTGAGTCCCATCAAATCTTTCAATCGTACCGGGCTTGAACTATTTGGCCAGACCTCGTTTCGCAGTCCTGGTGAGAAAGCCTTACACTCCACATACGTACGGTGCGGTGTCAATCATCAGGACCCTCATCATAGTCGCGGGAAGAGTTAGCCTGAGGAAATTCGCGACGTGGTCCTAGGCGCGAGTGTACTGGTACGCGATGATAGTCACGAGAAGTACCCGTTCGCCTGGCCTTGTTATGCCAGGTATGGGCGAAATTACGTCTCTTGTGGCTTTGATAAGAACAATCTCGCTCTCGAGTCATCGAATGCATTGAAGCCATTGAAGTGATATCCGAAGCGACTCCATCGAGGTTATCTGCAAGCACCCTTGTGAGCATTGCCCCATCCTCATTCGCAAGATCAAAGGGAGGATTGCGAAGCACCTCCACAATCACCCGAATACGGTCCTGCGTACTCCTTCTGAGCGCCATATGAGTCTTTAATACTGTCGCCTCGGCCGTACGAGAATAATCTGGAGCCAAAAGCGGTGTGTTTTCATGTCTGCGACCGTCTAGGTGTCACTGACGAGAAGTTCCCAGACCAAATCGTGAGTACTGGTATCATGGCGAGTTGGCGCAAGTCGTAGGAAATCCTCTATGACCTTGCAGACCTCGGCCTCATGCTGTTCGCGCGATTCGTCCTCTTCCCATTTGAGCTCTTGTTCTCCCCTAGCATCACGTTGCTCAGGGGTTTCCTGAGAAAGTGCGGTGACTTCCCTCGGAATAGAGTTCGCAGACGGAGAAAGCATCCCGTCTTTGTTTGTGTCAGACTCAAAATCAAAGAGAGATTTTAAGTTATCCGAGGAAAAGTTCTCCAGACCGAATTCCAGATCATCATCTCCCATATCATCTGGGGAAATAGGCTGTGGCACATTACCAGCCTTTGGACGTGGTAAAACTCACAGAGGGTAAGCGAATTGCCTTGTCTGATTCCTGATCAACAGACGTGGATGGAAACTAATGCTCAAGCTTCCTAGGGAGGAGTCTCGAGTGTAGTATTGTCCTCATTGATGGTGATTCTATCCTCATTCATGGCATCTACATGATCCTCGAGATCGAATTCATTCTCAAAATCGTGTAGACAAGGGAGAGGATCCATGGACACAATAAACCTTGGTGAAAATATCTTGAAGGCCCCACGGTGGGCGCCAGCTGTCGACGATTGGGACCCGGGGGTCCTTCTATCGAACTTATGCAAAATTTAAATGGGTTGTGAAGGGAGCCAATCCAGACAAGTACCAAGGAATTCAAGGTATCTATGAATCTAACAACAGGGGAATTTATCTAGGTTCGGGCCCTCGTAGCTAAGTAATAATGCTACTCCTATCTATTTATCACTGTGAATAAAATGATTACAAGGAGAATGTATTTCTATTCCTATCTTGCTATCTCTAATCTATAGTCTCTCGTTGTCTCGTTTGTCGATCACCCCGTCCTGTCGTCCTTTATAGGCCTTTTCATACTTGCCGAAGAGATTGTTAGTTGTCCTCTTGAAGATGTGCTCCACGATCGCCCATAACTGCTTTGTGGCAGTTGCTGCGAGTCGTGGTTACACTTGTACAGAAATACAGTCTACTAACCCCTATATTCTATTGGTTATTAGCGCTTTAGTAGAAAACCGACAGAAAATGTGCCACGCGGCCATAAAAGGCCAACGGGTGTATTTTTCCTATCGTTTTGTAAGAAACTTACGAATAGAATAAATACTATGATTAACTCTAGCGGTGATGAACATATTTGCCGTTAGAAGAGATGCATAAGTACTGACGGGAGAATGTTGTGCGCCGATAGGACTGGTCGACTTCTTCAACTAGACTTATTCTATCGGTAATTTATTAGTATACCGATAGAATATCTCAAAAATTCCTATCGGCAATATGTAGTGTGCCGATAGAACCGTTCGCCTTCTACAAATATTTTTATTCTATCGGTAATGTATTATTTTACCGTTAGACTATATCAAAAATTGCTTAGAACTGTTCATCTTCAAATAGTTTTATTCTATCGGTAATGAATGTTTATACCGTTAGAATATAGAAAAAATAATTTAGAACTGTTCGCCTTCTACAACTAGTATTATTCTATTGGCAATGTACGTATATACCGACAGAGTATGGACAAAAATTCCTATCGGTAATTTGTATTGTGCCGATAGAGCCGTTCGACTTCTACAGATGTTTTTGTTCTATCGGTAATTGTCGTGGTATTAAGAATACCCCGGCAGGTTTTGAAGACGATCCTAGCAGAGATTACGCAGCGCGGGTTGACCGGGTGACCGGTCCTCCCCCGCCGGACAAACACAAGAATTGACATGTGAATTTATACAGGTTCAGGTCCCGGTGGGGGCCCTAGTCCTGTTGATGCGCTCCCGACCGGAGCCGGCTGGGAGGCTCTCTCCGGGGGAGAGGCTTCCGGAGCAAGTCTGTGAGTTTAGCCATTCCAAATAATAATGAACTGATCCCTTACAACAGGGGGGTACAAGGGCTATTTATAGCCTCAAAAAGAAGCAAAAAAGCCTAAACTACCCCGGCAGCCACCGTCGGATTGAAGGGTAGGACCGTCCTTCTCCCGGTCAAATGTCTTGGATGTTCGACAGGTGGTCGCTGATTCCCGAGGCGTCCCTCGCGTGACCTGCACGTGATAAACAAACAGCGATTTTACCTTTTAGGAGGGCGACGACGTCCGGGACCACTTCCGGAGAGTAGGGTCCCGGGAGCCCGAAAGGCGGCGCCCGGGGCAGGCACCGGAGGCCACTGTCCTCGGGTAAAAGGCGGCGCCCGGGACCCGCCCGGGGGGCAAGGTCCCGGGGGCCAAATGGCGGCGCCCGGTGCAGGCACCGGAGGCCACTGTACCCGGTCGAATGGCGGCGCCCGGGACCCGCCCGGGGGGCAAGGTCTCCGGGGCCAAATGGCGGCGCCCGGGGCAGGCACCGGAGACCACTGTCCCCGGGCCAATGGCGGCGCCCGGGACATGCCCCAGAGGCACGGTCCCGGGAGCCTAAAAGGCGGCGCCCGGGGCAGGCACTGGCGGCCACTGTCCCCGGGCCAATGGCGGCGCCCGGGACCCGCCCGGGGGCAACGTCTCGGGGGCCAAATGGCGGCGCCCGGGGCAGGCACCGGAGGCCACTGTCCCCGGGCCAATGGCGGCGCCCGGGACATGCCCCGGAGGCACGGTCCCCGGAGCCTAAAAGGCGGCGCCCGGGGCAGGCACCGGCGGCCACTGTCCCCGGGCCAATGGCGGCGCCCGGGACAAGGCCCGGAGGCACGGTCCAGGGGGCCAAATGGCGGCGCCCGGGGCAGGCACCGGAGGCCACTGTCCCCGGGCCAATGGCGGCGCCCGGGACATGCCCCGGAGGCGCGGTCCCGGGAGCCTAAAAGGCGGCGCCCGGGCAGGCACCGGCGGCCACTGTCCCCGGGCCAATGGCGGCGCCCGGGACATGGCCCGGAGGCACGGTCCAGGGGGCCAAATGGCGGCGCCCGGGGCAGGCACCGGAGGCCACTGTCCCCGGGCCAATGGCGGCGCCCGGGACATGCCCCGGAAGCACGGTCCCGCGAGCCTAAAAGGCGGCGCCCGGGGCAGGCACCGGCGGCCACTGTCCCCGGGCCAATGGCGGCGCCCGGGACATGCCCCGGAAGCACGGTCCCGGGAGACTAAAAGGCGGCGCCCGGGGCAGGCACCGGCGGCCACTGTCCCCGGGCCAACGGCGGCACCCGGGACATGCCCCGGAGGCACGGTCCCGGGAGCCTAAAAGGCGGCGCCCGAGGCAAGCACCGGCGGCCCCCGAGGCAAGCACCGGCGGCCCCTGGCAATCATGAACTTACCTGGACTTGACCGCGTGGAGATTTCCCCCAACAGCATCCCCCCATGCCCTCCGGGGACGAAGCTTGAGCCCCCGGAGGGAATGGTTACGGTACCGAGAAAATCTCCGGGCGAAATCTCCGGACGAAAATCACCGGAGCCCCGGCGACGCTTCGGTTTCTGTGCCGGGCGCTTTATGGCCGCGCCGTTTTCGCAATAAATGCACGCGCGGTTCGAACCGACGTCTCAATTTACGCGCCTGTCCCTTCGTTTCCCGCGCACGGTTTGAATTTCAGTGGTCCAGATTGCTCCGAGGGGGCCACGTGGCGCGCATCTAGATCACGGCCAGCCTCTATAAATAGGGCCTTAGGGGGCCCCGGTAGCTCATTCCAAATTTTCCAACTCCAGCTACAGCTCTCCCGGTAGCATTTCCGGTAGCTTCCTCCGGTAGCGAGCGTCCGGGAGCTTTAGTCAACCTGCTGAAAAGTTAGCCACCGAAAAAAGAAAGAACTGACCTAATGGCGCCCAAAGGCCGAGCGAAGACCACGGAGGTGCCCCCGGAGGAAATCCCCGTGGATTTCCTCTGGGCCTCCGAGTTCTCGGTCTCGGACGCGGAGTCCCTGGTCAAGAAGGGCATCGTCGCGGAAGGGGACATCCGGGTCCCCTTAAAGAGGGACGGAGCCCCTCGCCCCAGGCCCGGAGAGGTTGTGGCCATTGAGGCCTTCCTCGAGGCAGGGCTCCGGCTCCCGGTGCACCCGATGCTCCCGGAGTTCCTGAAGGAGTACGGGGTTGGTGCTCAACCACCTCACCTCACGCCCTCGTCCGGATGGGTCTCTTCATCTGGCTGTACGACACGGCGACCGGGCGGGAGCCCACCCTCCGCGCCTTCCGGTACTTTTACGAGCCGGCAGCGCGGAGCTCCCACCTGGTGAAGGGAGGACCGAAGTCCCCCTTCGGCTCGGTGATGGTCCAAATGCTGCCCTCCCGGGTGGCGGCCTCCCGGGACCACTGGGGGGACTGGCTCCGGAGGTGGTTCTACCTCCGGGTCCGGGACGAGGCGGTGGTCTACGCCCCGGAGCCTCCCACCTACAGCCGGTCATCCGCGCCGAAGCCGCCGGTGTGGACGGACGAGGAGTTCGAGCTCCTCGGGAAGGTGGTGCTGACGAAGAAGGCCCGCTCGATGCGGGACGCCGCGGAGGAGCTGGCGCTCCTGCGGCTTTCCCCCTTCTCACGCGGGGAAAGGGGGATCGGCATGGGCCCGGAGCAGCGGCCTCCGGTGAAGCCGGTGACGCGGCGTAAGTCCCCTGCATTTTTGTACTTGCAGTTTTTTATGAGAAATTGACTAACTTTTTACCTCTTGCAGTGCGCCCGTACCCGGCGGCGAGGGACAAGGCGGAGCACCTCCTGGGGAGGTACTTCGCCGACGAACACGAGCGCATCGTGCGCCTCGTGGGGGAGGGGCCTCCCCGGAACCTGGTGGCCGAGGCCTACGGGCTCAGGCTTCCGGAGAGGAAGCCCCTTCCCACCCCCGGGTCTCATAAGAGGGGGAAGGATGGGGCCGGGGGCTCGGAGCCCAAAAGGCCCCGGGTCCAAAAGACCCCCGCCCCGACGACGACGCCGGCGACGACGCCGGTGAGGGCCCGGGACGCGGCTCCCGGAGCAGAACATGCCCGGGCGGCGCCCCGGGCAGAGGCGACGCCTCCGCCCCCGGAGGCCCCCGTCGAGGCTCGGGGAAGGAGGTTGTTACCGGCGGGGCGGGGTCCGATTCCGCGGACTACGCCCCGTCGCCAGTTCGAGTTACGCTCCTCTCGCCTCTCCCGGCGGCATTGGCGCCGGAGAGGCTGGAGGTGAGGTTCTCGGAGGCGGAGCCTCCGTGCCTCTGGCCGGTGGACGACGAGGGGGGGAGCCCCTCGGTCTACGTGGTCCCCCGCCCAATCTTCATCTTCGTCTTCGGAGGAAACTTCGTCGACGAAGACGCCGGCGACGCCGGCCGTGCTCCCGGATTCCGAGGTCCGGGGGCCCTCTCCCGGCCGCGACGGGAGGGCCGAGCAAGATGCCTCCCTACTTCCCGCGGGGGAGGTGGCCCACTACGCGGAGGGCCTGCACAACCGGAAGGTGCAGGCCTTCGTAGCAGGAGGAACGCTCCACGAGCGTTTTGAGGGGCTCGAGTCCCTCGGAGCCCAGGTAACCCGAGCTCTTAATACTTCGGCTTTTTTCCTGCACTTAAGATTTTTCTAACTCTTTATGTATTTTGTAGGTAGCGACTGTTACCTGGGGCCTTGAGCAGCGGGTCACCTGGCTGCTCAAGGAGGTGGAGAGCCGGGCCGCGGCTTGCGTGGAGCAGCGGGAGGCGGCCCTCCGGGAGCGGGACGAAGCGCTTGATGAGCTGTCCTGGGCCCGGGCCCGGGCCCAGGTGCACCTTTCGGAGGGTGCCTACATCCGCCTCCGAGAGGAGGCCAAGGTGAGGGAGAAGGCGCTCCGGGAGCTCGAGAGCTCCAGCGTCCGGGCGCTGTCGGACGCGGGCCGCTCCGTCCGCTCGGCCTTGGAAAGCCTTGGCGTTAGCCTGGGCTCCGGGAGCGGCCCAGAGGCGCCCCCGGCGACCCTCGCGGAGGCTGTTCGTTTTCTTAACACACAAGTCTCCGCCATCCCAGAGGCTGCGGACGTCCGGGCACGGGGCCGGGCGATCCCCGTCGTCGCGGCCGCCGCGGGGCTCGTTGACTACCGGGGGGTCGGCGCCCAAGCGATCGGGGGCCGCATCCCCCGGAGCTTCCCGGAGGCCTTCGAGCCAACGCGCCGGGAGATGGAGCTGCTGGCGGGGGGGTTCTACGACCGGATCATCCGGACGATGTTCCCGACACCGGCGCCTCGGGCCGCGGATGCCCCTGCCCCGGCCACGTAGGAAGCTCCCCGGGGGGAGGACCCCAATGCTAAAGTATGAGCCTCCCCCGGGTCTTTAGCTAGGACCCCTTTTTACTTTTGTTAGACATTTTGATTCCGGTAGCTTCTTAGGAGAAGCCCCGGGCACTTGTACAAAAATATTTTGCAATGAAATATATTTGAAATTTTCTAAGTCTTTGCGATGAAATGTTACCAGGGTTCCCGGGGGGTTACTCCCGGGCAACGGTCCGGGAGAGGCTCTCCGGGGGACGCCCAAGCGGCTTTGATTTTGCTGAGCCTTGTCTCCGGGGAGCGCGACGGGGGTACTGCCCGGGAGCCTGTCCGGTTGAGGTGGCGCCCGGAGTGGCACTTGGATAATTTTGACAACAGCCGTGCTGAATTAACTCTCCCGCGCCCGAAGGCCCAGATGATACCTCCTCTCCAGATAC
Source organism: Pharus latifolius (assembly GCA_019359835.1). Classification (NCBI taxonomy): domain Eukaryota; kingdom Viridiplantae; phylum Streptophyta; class Magnoliopsida; order Poales; family Poaceae; genus Pharus; species Pharus latifolius. Next base: position 23,642,551 of record CM033323.1, on the reverse strand, counting down.
TTCCGCCGGCTGGGTACGAGTTTTGGCCCGAAGACGTACTTCAGGACTCTCAGCGTCGCGTCCGGGCGCTGTACCGGGACTTGGCCCGGGAGCTGAGGGAGCGCCTCCGGGAGCTTTAGGCGTAGGGGCCTTAGGCTCGTAGAAAATCCCCCGGGTTAGGACCCGGGTTGTATCATTTCCGAAACCCACCGGAGGGGGAAGATGTCCTCCGGGTTTGCTGATTAATAAAGCGCATTGTTTCCTTTTATTGCGCCTCTTTATTTTCTTCTCCTTGGATGGTCTGGACGACTCATCTTAACAAGGATGAGCTAAGTTTCTTCGTGGATGACCCGGGGAACCCCTGTCCCCCCCCCGCTCACAGCGGGCGGGAGGAGGCCTCCGCGCGCTGTGGGGGTAACAGGGTCCCCGGGGGGAGCATAACCTGTAGGAGAAATATTTTCTAAGTTAGAAAATTGTAAAAACAGGATTTCCGAGGGAGGGACCTTCCGGGGTGCCCGGGGGCACCGTTGAGAGGTTCATCCGGCCGCCGGGAGAGCGGGGAACCGGGAACAAGGCGCGGAAGGGGCTCATGAAAAGCCAATAAGACCTCCGGAGGGGAGCTTCCCGGGAGACTTCGTCCGGTCGCCGTGAGAACGGGGAACCGGGAATAATGTTTCCGGGGGAAAATATATCTGAGAAATCCATATCTTCGTAAAGCAATTGTCCGGTCGCCGTGAGAACGGGGAGCCGGGAATAACGTCGACTCCCGGAGGAGGAAGATAGATCCAATCAAGCCGCAAGGGGCTGATCTTCCGGTCGCCGTGAGAACGGGGAGCCAGGAATAACGTCGACTCCCAGAGGACGAAGATAGATCCAATCAAGCCGCAAGGGGCTGATCTTCCGGTCGCCGTGAGAACGGGGAGCCGGGAATAATGTCGACTCCCGGAGGAGGAAATGCCCGAAGATGGGACTTGAGTGTTTGGGCAGGGGACTAGTCTCCCAAAGTGACTCGTTACCACGGCCACTGCGACCGGGTTGCCGCTTACACCCTCAGTCGACGAGGGCTGATCATAAGCCGCCCTACGGGAGTGCAGGCTCCGTTGTAGGGACTTGTTGGGGCTGGCCCACTTCCTCGCGGGGAGGGCATCCTCGCGGAGAGGGCTTCCTCGCGGGGAGGGCATCGCCGCTAGGGGCGGTAATGAGAAAAACCTGCAATGAGACAGTTGAAGAACAAAGGCTATGCATTTATTAACAAAATATACAAAGCCCCCCCTGCGAAACCGCGAAGGGGGGGGGGGGAAAGGAAGCTACAGTGTCCCTCCTCCCCCTCCGGCGTGATCGCTCCGGGGGAGGGGACAGGCCCGTAAGGCTAGACGTAGAACTTGCGAACTAAACGCAAGTTCCAGGTGTGCTTCAGCTCCTGCTCTTGAAGGTTGGAGAGCTTGTAGGCCCCCGAGCCTAGGACAGCGGAGATCCTGTAGGGGCCCTCCCACTTGGGGGAGAGCTTACCCTGGACTTGGGGGTCTGTGACGCGCTTGAGGACAAGGTCCCCAAGGTGGAAAGCTCTCTCGCGCACGCGCTGGTTGTATGCCCGCGACATCTCGCGCTCGTAGATGGCGTGGCGGAGGAGCGCTCGGTCGCGTTCCTCCTCCACGAGGTCGATTTCCAGCCGCCGGTTGTCTTCGTTGGCCCGGTAGGCTGCAGTCGTGGCTCCGTTCAAGAGCTCGACCCGCAGCGACTGGAAGCCGATCTCCGGGGGGAGGACTGCCTCCGCCCCGTAGACCAGGGAGAAGGGAGCACGCCCTGTGGCCCGGGACGGGGTCGTGCGCATCGAGAAGAGGATGCTAGGGAGCTCCTCTGCCCACGCGCCCCGCTTGGAAGCGGTTTGCTCGAGTCTCCGGCGTAACCTCTGTAGGATTACGCCGTTGACTCTCTCGACGGCCTCGTTGCTTTGAGGATGGGCCACTGAGGCGAAGTGAATGACGATCCCCAGGCCTTCGCAGAATTCCCGGAAATAAGCCGAGTCGAATTGGGTCCCATTGTCCACGGTGATTTCCCGGGGGACACCAAAACGACAAATGACGTTTTTCCAGAAAAACCGCTGAACGACCCGGGAGGTGATGCTAGCCAAGGGCTCCGCCTCAACCCACTTTGTGAAGTAGTCGACCGCGACTACCGCATACTTGTATCCTGCGGGCGCTGGGGGGAAGGGCCCTAAGAGGTCCATCCCCCAGCGCACGAAGGGCCAAGTGATGGGGATAGTCTGCAGCGCCACCGGGGGGAGATTCGAGCCCTTGGCCATCTTCTGGCATGCTTCGCACGCGGAGACAAGGTCTCGCGCGTCGCGCATGACCGTAGGCCAGTAGAAGCCCTGCCGAAGGGCCTTGGCGGCGATGGCACGCGGGGCTAGGTGAGAACCACAGCTCCCCGCGTGAATGTCTTCCAAGAGTTGAAGTCCCTCCGACCGGGGGAGGCAGCGCAGGAGGGCTGAAGCCCCCCGCTTGTAGAGCCTTCCCTCCAGCAGGAGATATGCCCGGGCTTTGGCCCGGAGGCGCTTAGCCTCGGTCTCATCGGGAGGGTCCCCCTTCCCCTTGATGAAGGAGATGAGGGGATCCGTCCAAGATGAAGGCCGGACGATCTCGGCGACCTCCACGACCGGAGGCTCGGGGCCTACATCCGGCGAGGCCACCGAGGGCTTCATGATGATTTCCAAGAAGGCCCCCCTGGGGAGCGTTTCCTGGGCGCTTGCTGCCCGTGCCAAGGCGTCGGCCCGGTCATTCTCCCTCCTCGGGATATGCCGGGCCTCAAGGCCGTCGAAGTGCTTCTCCATCTTCCGTACTTCCTGCAAGTAAAGACTTAGATTTGCGTCATGGCACAGGTAAGACTTGTCCATTTGGCAGACAACAAGCTGAGAGTCTCCCTTCACTAGGAGGCGCCAGATCCCCAGGGAGCGCGCGAGGCGCATCCCGAGGAGCAGAGCCTCGTACTCGGCGACGTTGTTGGTTGCGGGGAACTCGAGCCGCGCGGCGTACTCGAGCTCCTTTCCCTCGGGGCTCCGGAGGACTACCCCCGCGCCAGCCCCGGCGAGACACAGCGACCCATCGAACAGCAGGGTCCAATGGTCACTGCGCCGGGGCGGCACAGGGAGATCTTCATCCCCAGACCCAGAGGCGGGAGTCCATTCTGCGACGAAGTCGGCGAGGACCTGCGACTTGATTGCGGAGCGGCCGGTAAGGAACAGGGAGAAGGGGGCAAGCTCGGCCCCCCACTTCCCAATCCGACCGGTGGCTTCTTTATTCCGCAGCACCTCCCCCAGGGGGTGGGACGACGGGACGGTGATGGGGTGCCCCAAGAAGTAGTGCCGGATCTTCTGGGACGCCATGAGGAGGGCGTAGCAAATCTTCTCCATCTCCGTGTACCGAGTCTTAGCCCCTTGGAGGGCCTCACTCACGTAGTACACGGGACGTTGCTGCCCCCCTTGCTCCTTTACCAAAACCGCGCTGACGGCGACGGGGGTCGCGGCGAGGTAGAGGAGCAAGGGCTCTTCCGGAGACGGACTCACGAGCATTGGAGGGCTCGAGAGGTACTTCTTGAGGTCATTGAAGGCTTCCTGGGCCTCGGGGGTCCAGCGGAACCCCTCGAGCCCTCGGAGGATCTTGAAGAACTGGAGGCCCCGCTCCCCCGAACGGGAGACGAAGCGACTGAGCGCGGCCAGGCGGCCGGAGAGTCGCTAGACATCTTTGACGGAGCGTGGTGGGGGCATGTCTAGGAAGGCCCGGATCTTCTCGGGGTTTGCCTCAATGCCCCGCTGGGACACGAGGAAACCCAGGAGCTTCCCCCCGAGCACCCCGAAGGCGCACTTCTCCGGGTTGAGCTTGAGCCCGAACGCGCGGAGGTTGCGGAAGGTCTCTGCGAGGTCGTCGATGTGGGAGGCTGCACGGGGACTCTTGACGACCGCGTCGTCTACGTAGACTTCGACGTTGCGGCCGACTTGATCTTTGAAGACCAGCGTCATCAGGTGCTGGAAGGTGGCTCCCGCATTCTTGAGCCCGAAGGGCATGTGGCGGTAGCAGAAGGTTCCGAGGGGAGTTATAAAACTCGTCTTTTCCTCGTCCCCTTCCGCCATCCGGACTTGATGGTATCCTGAGTAGGCGTCTAGGAAGCTCATCAGTTTGCACCCCGCGGTGGAGTCAACGAGCTGGTCGATCCGCGGGAGCGGGAAGTTGTCTTTGGGGCAGGCGCGGTTAAGGTCGGTGAAGTCCACGCACATGCGCCACTTGCCACTTGATTTTTTGACGAGGACGGGGTTTGCGAGCCACGCAGGGTGCAAGACTTCCCGGATGAACCCCGCCTCTTGGAGCCGAGCTATCTCCGTCTTGATGGCTTCTTGACGTTCGAGGGAGAGCTTTCTCAACTTCTGCTTGACAGGGGGGTGACCGGGGGTTACCGCGAGCTTGTGCTCAATAACCTCCCGGGCGACACCCCGCATGTCCGAAGGCTTCCACGCAAAAACATCGGAGTTTTCGCGCAGAAAGGCTGCGAGTTGTGCTGCATGGTCTTGGGGGAGCTCTGCCCCGATTTGGACAGTTTTGTCCCTGCTGCCTGGGGACAGCGGGACCTTCCGGAGGCCCCCTTCCGGACGCGGCTTGAGGAGGGGCCTCCCAGGGGACGGCGCAGTGATGCCTACGTCCGGGGGGGGGAGCCTCCCCCCCGGGCGCCTTGATCAGGTTGACGCTTCCTATTGTGGCAGCAGCTTGCTCGTATAGAGCACGGGCCATGTCTTGGTCCCCCCGGACGTTGATCACGCCATGCGGCCCGGGGATCTTCATGCACAGGTAGTTTTGGTGGGTGGCAGCCCCCAGCCGATTGATCGTAGTCCTCCCCATAATCACATTGTAGGAGGAGGGGAGGTCCACTACGTCGAAGCGGACTAGCTCAGTCCGGTAGTTCTCCGGGGTGCCGAAGGTGATCGGGAGATCTACCTTGCCCACGGGGTGGATCACCTTCCCCAGGACAAACCCTTGCAGAGGCCCTGCCGCTGGTTGCAGGAGCTTCTCATCCACCTGCATTTCCTTGAAGGTTTTGAGGAACAGGACGTCGGCGGAGCTTCCACCGTCCACGAGGATGCGGGCCAAGTGGCAGTTGTAGATTGTCGCGGAGACAATGAGCGCGTCGTCGTGGGGGAAGCGAACCCCTCGCGCGTCTTCCGCCGTAAAGGTGAGGGGGACGTCCGACCACTTGGGCGGCACGGACGCGTGTAGCACCCCCACTACCTTAACTTCTCGCGCGTACTCCTTGCGCTGGCGGTTGGAGTCCCGCCCGGAGGCGGACCCCCCTACGATGACGTTGATGCGGCGCTGAGAAGTTTGAAAGGGGAGAGCGTCTGAAGGCTCCCCCTCCTGCACCTGCTGCCCCCCCGCGGGAGCGGGAAGGGCCGGAACAGCTGGCCGAGGGGGCAAGGAGGCCGGAGTCCCCCCCTGCCCGCGCTGGTCGAGGAACGCCGCGAAGTGCTGCAGCAGGTGGTGGCAATCTCGGGTGGCGTGGGTACTGGACCCGTGGAAGCTGTACCACGGTCCTTCCCGGCATCTCCCCGCGGGGACTTCGCGGCCGCGCGAAGACTGTCCTCCCCCATGGCCTCTCGGCTTGGGAAAGGGGCGGTTGCCCTTCGGGGGGTCGCGCGAGCCACCTCCGCCCTCGTGGACAAAAGTGTCCCGAGGCCGTGGTTCGCTACGGCCCCCCTTCCTGGGGCGCCTGGGGGGATCCCGGGCCCCCCGTTCGGCGGGGGCAGGAGCCCCCTGGGCCTTCTTCCAGATGTCGTCCTCCTCCGCGCGAGCGTACTTTTCGAGTATGTTGAAGAGCTCGTCGTCGGAGGAGGGACAGCTTCGAGAGAGTCTTCGGTGGAGTTCCCCCGGGAGGATCCGGCTTTTGCAGGCTTCGATCAGTGTGGAGTCCGGGACGTGGGCCACTTTGCTTTTTACTTGGGCAAAGCGCTTGCAGAAGCTTCTGGTGGTCTCCCCGGTTCTCTGGCGCACTGTGTATAGCTGTGAAGAATCCAGGGGACGTACGTAATTTCCCTGAAAGTTGGCGCAGAACTCCCGCTTCAGCTGCGAAAAAGACTTGATGGAGCCCGCCTTCAGATTGTAAAACCAGGAGCGGGCAATGCCGGTGAGGTAAAGGGGGAAGACGTTGCATTGGACGCTCTCGTCCCCCCCCCCCGCCGCCGAGATGGCTGTGGAGTAGATCTGCACGAACTCGTAAGGGTCCGCCTCGCCATTATAATGTTCGATGTGCGGGGGACGGTAGGGCCGCGGCCATCGGATTCTGCGGAGTCTTCGACACAGAGGCTGGTTCGCCCCCTGCACTTCTCGGGGGGAGCCCCAGTCACTGTCTTCTTTAACGGGGGACGCCCCCTCGTTATCCGAGTCAGGTAGCGGCCCAAGAGGGCCGCCAGAGTGGTGCTGACGATGCTTCTCTTCCGGGCCGGGACTGATTTTCCGGACGTCCGGGCTCCCCTCCGGGGAGGATGGTTCTTCGGCTGCTCTCTTCCCCCGACCGGTGCGAGAGCGAGGCTCCCTGCGACAACGAACGGGGAGAAGCTCTTCCCCGCGGCTGGGAGAATGCATTCGCTCGACCTCCCCCCGGGAGAAGCAGACCTGCTTCACCGGGGGAGGGAGCTCCTGCACTGTAGCAGCCGGCCCGGAAGCTACCGGGGCCTGCTGGGGGGAGCCCCCTGCGACGGCCCCCGGGACCGGAAAGGCGGGAGCCCCTACACCATCCGGAACCGGGGAGGGGGCGCCCGGGGTGGCGTTTGGATCCGAAGAGGGCGCCCCTGCGGCAACGACCGGGACCGGAAAGGGGGAAGCCCCTGCGACATCCGGAACCTGTGGGGGGTGAGCCCCCTCGGCGACGTCCGGGGTTGGGGAGCCAATGCGGGGGGAAATTCGCTGAGGCACGGGAGCTGCTCTGTCGACCGGCCCCAGTGCGGTAAACGCAACGCGAGGGGCGGGACTGGCTCCCGGCGTAGGAATAACCCCCGGCATGGAATGACCCCCCAGCCCCGGAAGCGGGCCGGGGACGGGGTACCCCCCTGGTGACACGAAGGGCCCGGGCATGAAATAGCCTCCCGGCACCGGGACAGGCCCGGGTGCCGAGAAGTGTCCGGAAGTATATCCCGCGGAGGGAGGGAACCCCCCGGCGGGATCATACGGGGTAGACAGCCCCCCGGAGACCGGAGGGGCCGCCGGGTATCACATAAACGGGGGCAGGATCCCCTGATATGTGTGCGACGAAAATGTGGGGGCCGGGGGCCGCGCCAACACACTGAGGACCTCGTCCATAGAGCGCTGGGCGCGGAGCTGGCCCTCCACGAGAGCTTCGAGCAGGGCGTCCCGGGGAGCCGGGGGAGCCGTCGGGGGGACGCTTGTCCCGGCCGAGGTCCCCGCGGTCACCGGGAGTGACCTGGAGGTGGAAGCACCTACGTTAAGAGGAAAGGAGGGAGGCGGTACCTGGGCCAGGTCGCCTCTGGAAGGGACCGCCGGACAGCAGTGTCCCGGGCGGACGGCGCCGGGTCTCGGAGACCCGGGTCACCGGGAAGGGTGCGAGCCCTTGTTCTTAGGGGAGCCATGGCGTCTTGTCACGAGTCCCCACGGACGGCGCCAACTGTCGTGGTATTAAGAATACCCCGGCAGGTTTTGAAGACGATCCTAGCGGAGATTACGCAGCGCGGGTTGACCGGGTGACCGGTCCTCCCCCGCCGGACAAACACAAGAATTGACACGTGAATTTATACAGGTTCGGGTCCCGGTGGGGGCCCTAGTCCTGTTGACGCGCTCCCGACCGGAGCCGGCTGGGGAGGCTCTCTCTGGGGGAGAGGCTTCCGGAGCACGTCTGTGAGTTTAGCCATTCCAAATAATAATGAACTGATCAATTACAACAGGGGGGTACAAGGGCTATTTATAGCCTCAAAAAGCAGCAAAAAAGCCTAAACTACCCCGGCAGCCACCGTCGGATTGAAGGGTAGGACCGTCCTTCTCCCGGTCAAACGTCTCGGATGTTCGACAGGTGGTCGCTGATTCCCGAGGCGTCCCTCGCGTGACCTGCACGTGATAAACAAACAGGGATTTTACCTTTTAGGAGGGCGACGACGTCCGGGACCCCTTCCGGAGAGCAGGGTCCCGGGAGCCCGAAAGGCGGCGCCCGGGGCAGGCACCGGAGGCCACTGTCCCCGGGTAAAAGGCGGCGCCCGGGACCCGCCCGTGGGGCAAGGTCCCGGGGGCCAAATGGCGGCGCTCGGGGCAGGCACCGGAGGCCACTGTCCCCGGGCGAATGGCGGCGCCCGGGACCCGCCCGGGGGGCAAGGTCTCGGGAGCCAAATGGCGGCGCCCGGGGCAGGCACCGGAGGCCACTGTCCACGGGCCAATGGCGGCGCCCCGGACATGCCCCAGAGGCACGGTCCCGGGAGCCTAAAAGGCGGCGCCCGGGGCAGGCACCGGCGGCCACTGTCCCCGGGCCAATGGCGGCGCCCGGGACCCGCCCGGGGGGCAAGGTCTCGGGGGCCAAATGGCGGCGCCTGGGGCAGGCACCGGAGGCCATTGTCCCCAGGCCAATGGCGGCGCCCGGGACATGCCCCGGAGGAACGGTCCCAGGAGCCTAAAAGGCGGCGCCCGGGGCAGGCACCGGCGGCCACTGTCCCCGGGCCAATGGCGGCGCCCGGGACATGCCCCGGAGGCACGGTCCCGGGGGCCAAATGGCGGCGCCCGGGGCAGGCACCGGAGGCCACTGTCCCCGGGCCAATGGCGGCGCCCGGGACATGCCCCGTAGGCACAGTCCCGGGAGCCTAAAAGGCGGCGCCCGGGGCAGGCACCGGCGGCCACTGTCCCCGGGCCAATGGCGGCGCCCGGGACATGCCCCGGAGGCACGGTCCCGGGAGCCTAAATGGCGGCGCCCGGGGCAGGCACCGGCGGCCACTGTCCCCAGGCCAATGGCGGCGCCCGGGACATGCCCCGGAGGCACGGTCCCGGGAGCCTAAAAGGCGGCGCCCGGGGCAAGCACCGGCGGCCACTGTCCCCGGGCAATCATGAACTTACCTGGACTTGACCGCGTGGAGATTTCCCCCAACAGTAATTTATTTTGTACCGTTAGAATATATATAAAATGACTAACGGTATGTGGTTTTTGTACCGATAGAATTTATCTAGTACTATAAATACAGGGGTATGTCTCTTCATTCTCACAATTCATCTGGGGCTCGTAGTCCTAACCCATAAGCTCCATGGACGGCCGGCCCACCTCTACAGGCGACCGCTGCACCTCCGCACCTCCATCGACACCCTCTAGACTTCGGCATCCCAAGCAAGGTACGTAAATCATTCTAATCCGATTATGGCAATTATTCTGCTGTTTTTGTATCCTTCATTGTGATGTGTCTTCTTTTCAATATGATTATGATCTTTGCAGGTCCTTGGATGATGCTCATGAGGGGCAACGTATTTCACGGTTCTTCATCGCAGTACGCTGCCTATGTTGGCTTGTTGGCGAAAGAAACGGTGAAGATCACCGTCGAGAGCTGGAAGGATGTGAAATGCGAGATCTTGGTTGGCTCGGTCGTGAAGATCCTTAAGCCCTGCGTGTTTCTCAAATTAGGACCTATAGAAATCATCTTACATTTTTTTGCATGCACCAGCTTGTGGCCAGATGCTTACCTGCTTGGAGAAGAAGAATTGTTGTTATTTGCACAGCCATTCTACACCATCACTACACAGAACAACATCTTGGAAGGTCGGTTCTTTTTGTTAATGGAGTTGAGTTGAGTTGAGTTGAGTTGATCGAGTTTGAGTCCGAGGAAATCACCAATAAGTACAAATGTAAGATGACGGCAGTTCTAGCTCCTCGGGCGTCTTCGAACTGAACTCCTATGGTTAAGTCCAATGTGGTTCAGACATTTACTGTTTTGGATGAATGGATTTGTGATGTATCAGGTCTAACTTGTAGTCTCTAGTTGCATTGCCGTAACCTGCAAAGGTTCTCTTTTATGTAAAATGTATGGGCCACTGGGTCCTCGTCGTGATCTGTTGTTAATTTCAGACGTGGCTTTTCTAATATACATCGAATGTGTGAATTGTTGTATATTTGTGTATCATGTATTGCTAATTGGGACATGAACTTGAATGTGTAGGGAGTATTTGTGTATTTAATTGTATTGGTAGGTAGGTGTGTATTTGTACTGCTGTTTCAGACATGCACTTGAATTTGTGAACTGGCATGTGTATGTTTATACCTGAATTTGTGAACTGGCATGTGTAATTTCTTTGGCAAGATGAAGTCCCAAGTACCTAAGAAAAGTATTTTTGTGTCTCCTAGTTAATCCACAAATTAGCATTTCTTGAAATATTGCTTTATCTTCTAGTTAAGATCTGTTTGATGTAAGATCTGTTTGATGTTACATTCATATGATTCCTTGGATGTGGGAACTGGTGTCATGTGTGTCCCAGTTTCGTACAAGTACCTCCTCTAATGGTAAATACACATATTTACCGATAGAAAACACATATATTTGCTCAGTCCTGCATAATCTAACAGTAAATACACATATTTACCGATAGAAACACTCATGTTCATGTGTCATGCATCATCTAACGGTCAATACACATATTTACCGATAGAAAAACTCATGTTCGTGTGTCATGCATCATCTAACGGTTAATACATATATTTACCGATAAAAAAACTCATGTACGTGCTGTGTTATGCATCATCTAACGGTAAAGACACATATTTACCGATAGAACAAGGCCTGTACTTGATCAGTAATGTACATTCTCTAACGGTATATGTGTGTTTTTACCGATATAATATGTGAGAGGCAAATTACCTTAGTTAGTCTAACTGTTATTTCATGTATTTACCTTTAGAAAAAGCTCCATTATAAGGAAAACCCCACTCGACCATTGCTGAGCTGCTCTTTAATTTGTTCTGTTGCACTCTGTGTCCCTCTGTTTGTGATGAAAGTTCCACGCTCGCAGCTACACTGCTAGGGTGGTCAGCGCAAGCTGGAGGGAAGTTGATTGCGCCCCTCTCTTTAAGGTATGATTAATTGTCGACAGTTATTTGTCTCTCCCTCTAGATCTTCCTCCCTCTCTACTTGCGAGCTAGTTGTATTGTGTAGTTCCAATTAAGTTTGTAGCTGTAAGCTTGGGAGCTAGGTAGCTGGAAATGCGTCATGTTTTAGGAGCTAACTAGCTTGTATTGTGTAGTTAGCTAGGTTAATTAGTGTTAATTTCGTCAGGCTAGGGTTCAACACATCTGTTGTAAGAGGTTGTACATGTACATATACATAACTTAATCGGGCAGGTTTCATGCATGCATGGCTGACTCGTTAAATTTTGTTAATTGTAGATGGACAGGAAATACTGAATGTATGGAATAAAACGTACTACTTTTGAATATTTGGATGGTGTGAATCAGTTTATTAAATTTGCTGAGCAACAAAAGGAGAGGAAGGGAGAGAAAAATATGCTCTGTCCTTGTACAGATTGTATGAACTTGAAGAGGTTTAGCAACTCTGATCAAATTAAGAGTCATTTGATTCGTCGTGGTTTTAACGCGCGATACACCCGTTGGATATGGCATGGCGAAGATCTTGAGGAAACAAGCACCACTACTACCAATCAGCAGGACTCGGATGTGGATTGCAATAATATCGATGATCATCCGAATTGTGATAATGTTCATTCCGATGTGCACATAGATGATGATGATGATGACAATCTAGATGAGATGTTACATGATGTAGAGGAATATTACAACGAAAATGACTTCTGTGAATTTGAGAAACTGATTGCTGACTCTGAGAAGCCTCTGTTCCCTGGATGTGCAACATTTACAAAACTGTCTTTTGTGCTGAGATTATATAACTTAAAGGCAGGCAACAGTTGGAGTGATAAGAGTTTCACGGCACTATTAGATCTTCTAGCGGACATGCTTCCAAAGGGAAATGAGTTGCCAAGATCTACTTACCAAGCCAAAAAACTGTTGTGTCCGTTGGGAATGGAAATCGAAAGAATACACGCATGCCCAAATGATTGTGTTGTGTACCGTAACGAGTACTCCAGTTTGCATGTTTGTCCAAGATGCGGCGCATCGAGGTATACGCGTAGGGACCGGATTGACAGTGAACGTCACGAGGTAAAGAAAGGACCTCCGACGAAAACAGTGTGGTACTTGCCTATGATACCTAGATTGAAGCGGCTGTTTGCAAATTCGAAAGTCGCGAAGCACTTGCGTTGGCATGCTGAAGCCCGGAAACAAGACGGAAAACTGAGACACCCAGCTAATTCTATTCAATGGAGAAACATCAACAGAACATTTGCTGAGTTCGGCGGTGAACTTAGGAATATAAGGTTCGGGCTGAGTACAGATGGTATATATGAACCCACATGGTAATATGAGCAGTCGGCACAGCACTTGGCCGGTTCTTTTATGCATCTACAATCTTCCTCCTTGATTATGCATGAAGCGCAAGTACATCATGATGGTGTTACTAATCTCAGGACCCAGACAACCCGGAAATGATATTGACGTGTTTCTAGCACTTTTAATCGAGGACTTACAGAAATTGTGGAGCGAGGGGGTGCAGGTGTGGGATGCATACAAGAAAGAGAATTTCATCTTGCGGGCCTTGATATTTTGCACCATAAATGATTTTCCGGCCTACGGCAATTTGTCGGGGTATAGTATGAAAGGAGCCAAGGCTTGCCCTATTTGCCTAGATGAAACTGAGAGCGTGTGGATGCGAAACTGCCGGAAAACAGTGTACATGGGTCACCGCAGGTTTCTTCCGGTGCATCACACGTACCGTAAGAAGAGGAAATCATTTAACGGGAAGCTTGAGAAGGGATCAGCTCCAGTGTTTCTGACCGGTAAGGAGATTTACTCGCGCGTGAAGGACATCAAAGCTGAGTTCGGTAAGCATTCTAAACGTCGAGCAAAAAAGTTTGGAAGAAGAGATCGATTCTCTGGGATCTACCATACTGGGAGCACTTACAAGTTCGACATTGCATTGACGTAATGCATGTAGAGAAAAATGTCTGTGACAGTTTGATTGGTTTGTTGTTGAACATTCCAGGAAAGACAAAGGATGGTGTGAAAGCTCGTCGTGACATGGTGGAAATGGGGATAAGGACTGAGTTTGCACCTTTAGAGAATGGAAAGCGTACATACCTTCCTCCGGCCTGCTATACGTTGTCCAAGAGCGAAAAAACAGAACTCTGTCGGTGCCTACACGGTGTTAAAGTTCCATGTGGGTACTCCGCGAACTTGAAAAAACTTGTGTCCATGAAGGACCTAAGACTAGTTGGCACGAAGTCCCACGACTGTCATGTCCTGATGTCACAAATGCTTCCCATTGCTATCAGAGGCATTCTCCCAGTTAAAGTCAGAAAGACAATCACAAACCTATGTTATTTCTTCAACGCAATATCTTGCAAGGTAAGTACGTGCACACGTACTATAAGTTCATTACCTCCATCTGTGGAGCTTAATTAGAAGATTTTTCTGATATGAATATTTGGCGCAACTGTGTCCTCGTAGGTAATTGATCCAGATGGACTGGACGCTTTGCAACGCGATGTGGTTACAACTCTTTGTCAGCTCGAGATGTATTTCCCTCCATCCTTTTTTGATGTTATGGTCCATCTGATTGTTCACCTTATCAGAGAAATTAAGTTTTGTGGACCCGTGTGCCTGCGCTACATGTATCCATTTGAGAGATTTATGGGTGTATTGAAGGGATACGTAAGGACTCGTCGTCGACCCGAGGGGAGTCTCATGGAAGGTTATGCCGCCGAGGAGGTGATTGAATTTTGCACAGATTATATGGCGGAGTTGACCGAATTGGCGTTCCTAGGTCCCGACACGAGGGTAGGCTTCAGGGCATCGGAACGATTGGATTCAAATCACATTTTTGGGTCTTACAACACATGACGGAGGTCGAGCCATACATACACGAGCACAATGTAATGTTACGGTCACAGAATCCTTCCAAGTCAGACGTTTGGGTCAGCAGAGAACATAACAGGAAATTTGCTGAGTGGATCCAAGAAAGAGTCACGCGAGCTGCCGAGGGCTCCGTAAGTGAAACTGTGACATGGTTGGCTAGAGGCCCAAGATTCACTGTAGGGACTTGGCAGGGGTACGACATCAATGGGTATTCATTTTACACAAGAGCTCAAGACACCAAGAGTAGGACGCAATGTAGCGGAGTGTCACTGTTTGGTATTTCCGAGGATGCCAGGTCAGTAAGGGCGCTAAACTCATATTACGGTGCTATTGACGAAATATGGGAGCTCGATTACGGATTACTTAAGATTCCCCTGTTTCGATGCCAATGGGTCAAAATCCCTCGAGGTGTTCAAGTTGACAGTTACTGGTTTACTCTCGTCGATCTTGGTAGAGTCGGACACCAAGACGATCCATTCATACTTGCAAAGCAAGCCACACAGGTATTCTACATCGTTGACCCGGCCAATCCAAACTTGCATGTTGTCCTCCACAGCAAGAGACGTATAATTGGGGTCAAAGATGTTGTCAACGAAGAGGAGTATAACCAATTCGATGAAATACCTCCATTTTTAGAGGACATTCAATCTATCCGTACTGAAGATATCGACGAAACAACGTATCTGCGAGATGACCACGAAGAAGGATTATGGGTTGAGAACCATTGATGATTAATTTCTATTTCAGGGATAAATGCCAAGCAAACAGCCCACAAGTTCTGCAGCAAGGTGAGGAACTTATCATTAATACATCAGGCAGTACATTTTTCTTTAGAACTTAATGATAAGCTAGTTCATAGCATTAATATATCTCAATTTTACTCCGCAGCATGAGTTCTAACATGTACAGTACCTTTATCCTGTAAATACTTAATTCTTCCCTTCAAATAGCACTTGCAAAAATCTCATCGCAGCCTCTTGCTTATTCAAATTAAGCTCTCCAAAAATCAATTTTTCTGACCGTATTTTGTTATTTCTACCGATAGAAAAGGCTTTAATGTGTCTCAGGCACTTCAAAAGTTTCGCTGCAAAAAGTTTACTTCTATCGGTATTATTATATTGTACAGTTAGAATAAATTCGTTAGCCTCACGGTATTTGTTGTCTGACAGTTTTTTTCTGTTTGTAACGATAGAACAATACTCTGGCGCTTTGAATTCTCAACCGTGTCACCATGCGCGCCTTGGAAATTTTATAAGTACCTCGCCATGCGTTGTGGTATTTTTTTGTTTTTCTAATTCTCGAACGCTTCGAATCCTCATCTTCTCTTTCACAATGGCAACCTCCATGGGATCGTCAGCCACGCCCTCCCCAGTAAGAACTCTAAATCTCCTGGGTTTACCCCTGTATTGTTAATACTTGTTCACTACATTCTTGACCTGTTGCTTTGCACAGGGAATGGGAGCCGTACAAGATACTGGCAAAGTGAAGGCCGAACTGAGGGCCCTCCAGGAGGAGCACAAGCTCCTTACGGACAAGCACACTCAGCTACGGCTTGACCTTGACGATCTCTTCCAGCGTATTCAGCGCATGAAGACGGATGGTGACAATGCTAGGGCGAGGACGAGGCGTCTTCGCGAGGAGAAGAAAGCCGCGGATATGACCATCGCTGGCTGCGGTTTGACTATGAAGGATACCATAGCGAAGCTGAGGGAGGTCGCAGGCCTTCTCGACGCAGTAGTAGTTGATCCCAGGGACAACTTGTCACTAGAGGAGTCCTGCGTCCTGGCTGCAAGTCAAACTGACTCTATTCTACATGCAGCCAGGGCTAAGACCACCCCTTGACCTAGCATTTTGGGTTTTAATTTTTTTTAAGTGATAAAACAACAATGAATGAACAATTTCTTTTGATGTCAATTTTCTAATTTTCCGGCTATCTTCCCACTTTTTTTATCATTCTACAGCTTTCAAGCACGGTCTGTTTGATGTTAAATTGTGTTTACCTTTTCATTTTCTGACGGTATTTTGTTGTTTTTACCGATAGAAAAATGGAACACAATACTATAATCTCAGGAACTTAATTAAAAAAAATTTCTCGGGAAAATTGGTCTCACGGGATTTTATTGTTTATATCGATAGAAAAAAGGAATCCACTAATTCAAATATTTTTCCGGGAAATTTACTTTTTCTATCGGTATTATTTTGTTGTACCGATAGAAAAGGTCATACACTACTTTATTACTCGTACACGGCCCTTGAGTTTCTCTCCAGTCGAACAGTTCCAACTTAGAGCACTGCGTCTCTTCGAGAGTGAAGAAAACCACAACCTCCGCTGATACGGGGTGCCCGATCTTCACGACGTAGGATCGTTGATAACTCGTTGATTCGTGTAACCTGACGAACCGATGGCGCCAACCACTGTCAATACAGCAACCTGCGACAAAAGAATTCGCCCAACCACACGCTTTGATCGTTGTCTACTTGACCACGCAAAAGTAGACGCACTGTTCCTGCAATCAACGAAAAAATTACAAGAACAATGGTAAAGAGAATAACTCTCAATTCTAGGCGGTGGCTTATGAGCGCAAACCCTAGAACAAGAGCAAAAGCTTCTCTGAAAATATTTGTGTATTCAATTCGTGGTTCTCAAAACTATGACCATGCCTCTCTTTTATAGAGGGTGGTATTTACAAAAGATAGAAGGTTTAAACTAAACTTTCAATCTAAATCTAATTCAAAATTGAATAAAAATCCTAATATACTATAAAGATAAAAGAAGTCCGGAATTAATCTTCTCGGATTCGGATTCGGATTCGGACTCGGACTCGGACTGGACTTTTTCCTTCTGTGCAGTCGCTACTCTTTTGGGTGTCCTGGTTGCATACGATGTTGGAATTTTATGATTTTTCATTTTTTCGAAATATCTTTTCAATACCTTTCCAACAAGTACTCATGCAATCCAATTGGACATCTGTGATGAGAATGGTGCCCGATTGAAGTTGCTATTTCTCACGGATCCGAACAGGACTCTTTCCTCTCGTGCACTCGACATTCTTTCGGGGCTCCTGGTTGCATACGACGTTTGATTTTGATGATTCTTGATGCGTTCGAAAGCTCTTTCGAATACCTTTCCAGAAAGTACTCATATGACTGATTCGAACATCTGTGCTGAAATTTGCACTTGGTCAAATTCTCTGAACAAACATCCGATCATCACTTGCTCGGTAGGTTGTATGGTCCCTAGGTTGCGACCATGTGCTTCTGATCCTGGGTTGCGACCTTGAGGGATGCTGTGACCTCAAGCCTTTCTGGTTGAGCATAGAGTTCTTTTTATCGAGAGCAAAGTTCTTCTGGTCGATCACTGATGCGAAGGATGTCCTCATATCCGCCGTGACCACTCACTTCCTCTCTCCCACACGACGATCGCCGGCTGGACACTGGTTTGCCACTGCCACCGGTTCTTATTTTCGTCCTTCGCCGAACGCCGTTGCGTTCTACACCGCCTCTCCATCACCAGCACTGATCGCCATAAATACCCTAATTCGTCGTTCTATTTCCAGCATCTTCCTTATTTGATCCTAGTGTTTTGTACGTACTAATTCTTCGAGTTTTGCATTATGTACATTCCGCAGGCAATGTTGATTTAAATTAGGGTTGACATAATATGTTCCAGTGCTGTAATGAACCTATTTTGAGATTTTAACTTGTCTATACTGCTGTATGTGTGATCAATTGTATGCAACTGCCATGTAATGCACATTATATGTTGGAGTTGTTCGTACACATATTCTATCGGTATCTCCTGTATTTGCCGATAGAAACAATTTGTCTGCTCTATCGGCAGCTCTTGTGTTTACCGATAGAAAATATTTCTGAACAACTATTAAAACTTTGGATTTGGAAGGACATGAGGCATGCAATGTACGTACTAGTTTGGTTGGGAATTTTTACTCACTTAGTATGAATATATGGCAATGTGAATGGGTCTTCGATGTATATGTTTCAAATGCATATCTCTTGGTTATCTTTTGCATTACCTGTATGCAAGTCATCAGGACTTCATCACATCTATTAGTTTGGGAAAAGTCATATAACATACAGGTAATGCAAAAGATAACCAAGAGAGGGTGCTATAGACCATATTATTCCTTTTTTGGTTGTGACCTACTTTCTGTGCTACTTCAATATCTTTATATTCCATTAGCATTAGGTTTGTCAGATTATGCACAGTGGTACTTAGATGCTTGTGTGCATATTTACGTGTGAAATAATAATGCTGGCCCATGAATATTAGTATAAAAAATCATTGAGAATGTTATGTGATGACAGTGAATAGTGGCTTATCAACAAAATTCCATATATAGAAAACATTGTTATTTTCTATCGGTATCTCACGTGTTTGCTGGTAGAAAAATTGTTATGTTCTATTGGCAGATCATGTGTTTACCGATAGAAAATATTTCTGAACAGTCAGGAAGTAATTTATGCATGTATTTCTTTTAGCATTATTTTGTTCGGACATCCCTTTTGCAGCCCTAATCAGTCTCCAGTCCTGGGCTGAGTTATGGAACTCCAAGAAGAATTATTTGCCATATGTTGCCTTCTTCCTATATGAAAATGTGTAGACGAAAACGCTGAGAAATAGAATCTTATCTTGTATTGCATGGTAGCTTTTGTGTTTACCGATGGAAAAAATATTTAAAATAGGTCCTTTTTCTTTGTAAAATGATTTAGTTTGTGTTTCCATTAAATTTTTGATGGTTTGTTGATGGTTTTGTAGGGAAAGACATGTCGTTGTCTTCATCGGATGGTACTAGTGGTTTGACTAGGGCCAACCCCAACGTAACTGAAGATGCAACTGTTACATCCCAGCGCAAGAGGGTGGGGCGAGGCGCGACGACGTTGGGCCGTTTGGCCAAACGCACGGATCTTTCTTGTGAGTTCAACCATTTTGGGAGGCCGATTGGAAAGAATGCTGGGAAGTACGCGGCCTACGTTGGGCTGTTGGCGAAAGAAAGGGTGAACATCACGGTGCAGAGCTGGAAGGACGTGACGGCGAATGAGAGGGATAGGTTGTGGGCGGAAGTGAAGGTTAAATTAACTGAAATCGCTGAACTCTTTCGTAATCACGTTCTCTTGGCTTATATTAAAGTTTAACTAACTCGTGATTAATTGCATGCATTTTTTGAAAACAGGCTAAGTGGAACATCCCCGACGATACACCTAGGACGGCCTGCCTGAAGGACATGAACGGAACATGGAAAACCTTTAAGAGCTGGCTCGTCAGTAACTTCCTCGCTGCGGGGAAATCTCCTTGCGAGAAGTACCCCTTCATATCGGAGGAGGTATGGGAGGAATTCACCAAGCAGAAGAGGACTGAGGAGTTCAAGGCCCTTAGCGAGAAGAATAGGGCGATCCAGAAGAGGAACGACCACCCGCATCGGCTCGGATCCCGGGGCTATGCGAGGAAGGAGGAGCAGTGGAAGAAGGAAGACGAGCAAAATCCTGTCATCGACACCCCTGAGTTGCCGCTCTCCGAGATCCGGGATGAGAGGTGCAAGCGATGGTGGAGGGGGAGGGGGTCCGTGTCATCCATGGGATTTGTGCAGTTCGCAACCCCTGGGGACGTCGACGTTGTGAGGCGAATGGTAAGTTGGCTAACCTCGTAAACTATGTGCGCACAAGAGTATATGAGGTAATTTGTCTCACAAGGTACCTTTAAATGTAACAGATCTCTTTTGAGAAGGAGGCAGTGGAGGGATTGTTTACCCCACACAGGGAGAACGACATCCTCACCCGGGCTCTAGGAAATAAGGAGCATCCCGCGCGAACACGGGCCGTGGGAGCCATTGTGTCGTGGAAGGCCGGTTTCGCAGATCCGGCTCCACCGAGGAAGAAGGCCCGCTCCTGGAAGGAAAAGGAAGCGGAGCTCTCCGATAAGATACGGGCTGAGGTACGGGCGGAGCTCTCCGATCAGATACGGGCTGAGGTGCAGTCTGAGGTGCAGTCTGAGGTCGCTCAAATGAGGGAAGAGTTTGCACGGTTGAGAGATGCATTGCTGACCAAGAGTGCAAATGCGGAACCCCAGGGCGACGGTACCCCGCGGGTCGGATAAGCAGTTGCGCTTCGAAGGTCCTCGCGGATCCAGTGGATCTACTTGAGGTACTGCAAGCCTTCATCTGTGCACTTAAGTTGATGCCACTCCCATTCTGTTAGAGTTGTTTCGCTAACCTGTTTTAATATTTACAAATTTGCAGAAGCCGGAGGGTTGCATCCTACTGAATCACCTAGGCGACAGGCAGGAAGTGGTTGGACATGGCTTCGTATATCCGTCTGTGCCGGATGTCTGGGTCCATTGCGTACCTCTGGGGTTGGGGTTTGCAAAGGTACAAGTGGACATGGCCATGCCGGGCTACAACGATTCTCCGTTGGCAGTCCCAACAGAGGAACTGCAGACACTTGCTGAGGCAGTAGGCTCCTACGTACAGTGGCCCAAGAGGTGTCTTCTAATACAACCGGTAAATCCTACACATTTTAGATTACATCCTACTCAGTACACTCAACTTGTATAATCTAACATACGTGCTCATTAATTGAAGTGGCCTGCTGCCGGGCTACCAGGGGACTGCGCCCCCAGCTCGGGGCATGAGGCCCGATCTCGTGCGACCCTGGAGACATCAAGGACGGCCTCGACCCCACCCAGCGCATCCACGCCTTCACCTCGGAAGAAAGCCGCCATCACCTCGCCCTTGCCTTCGAAGGTACGCGCTCAGTCGCCGGCAAAAGGCAAGGGCAAAGGCAAGGGAAAAGGGCGACAGGGACAGCCGGAGAGGTTTAGGAACGGGTTCCCACTCATGTCGGAGGCAGCTTTGCGCAAATTGGATCGATCAACCAGAGACCTCCACAAGTGGTACCTACACCGAGCTCGGCGCAATCTGAACTTCTTAGTTCCCTACAGGCCTGGGCAGTTCCACTGTGAGCCCGGGAGTATATCCGTGGCACACGAGGATCTGTTCGACCTCTACAACTGGCGGGAGCTCGATATGTCCATCACAGGGACTGGAGTCCTGTGAGTTTGCTGATGCTATGTATTGCTGTTTTCTAACTCTGTTTGCTAACTCTGCATTGTTGTAGTTCTTTTGAAATGTAGGAACTTTCTGTGCAATACTAATGTCGTCGTCCTTTGCATGCAGGTGCATGTACAGGCTAGCATTGGAAGCTGCGTGTGACAAGGTGGGTTTCCTCGACCCAGAGAAAATAAGCCTCACGATGCTAGAGCACGACGCCGCACACGCTGAGCAGTACATATCCAAGGCGCTGATGGCGCAACAGGACAGGGAGTTCATTCTGGTGCCGTACCACCAAAGGTTAGTGCATTTCGTACTAATTTAACTCGATCTTGTATGTTACACCTGAGATATACTTTGAGCTAGCGGTCCTCTTTTACGTACAATGCAGGGGCCACTGGATCCTCATCGTGATCTGTCCGCCGAGGAACGAGGTGTACTACCTCGATTCGACGCGTGACAGATTATCGATCGAATATGTGGTCAAGGGGAATATGGAGGCGTAAGTAACTTACATGTTTGATTTAAATTTTCACCCCACTATCTGACGAGGATTGACACCCGGGTCACTTCTAATAGACTTCTGGTTCAAGACAGGTTCGAACCAGACATATGTCTGGAGATGCGAACTCAAGCTATTCTGAGAGGCATCACCACGAGGTCGCAAGCTTTACGCGATCAAGTCGCAGCTTTACGCGGTCAGACCGTAAGCCTTGCGCGGTCAGAAGTTCGTGGGCTATACGCGAACTACACATTCGGGATATTACGCGGTCAGTCGAATCCCGCGATCAGGACATCTGCCGATCAGGATACCTGGGATCTATCTATTCGGTTGCCCATACGATAGGATATTCTAAGTATCCCGAAGATTCCTACACATGGAAAATCAACCGTCAGGAGGTTAACACGTACAGTTATCCATGAATAACACGTGTTTAACCTAAGTGGAGGTTAAGAGCAGTTTCAAAAACCGTATCCAACTGTCCGTACAACCGATTGATGCAGTTTTCTTCACATGGCACCCTTTCAAGCAGTATAAAAGGATGGCATGAAGCATCAATCAGGGGGGGGATCCAAGTTAGCCAAGTCTACGGCACAACTCATATAACATTTTTATAAGTCTTTTTTAGCTTATCTTTGTACACTTTTACAGGAAAAATCCTCGCCTGTGAGGACTTTTTCCCCCACTTGTAAACCTTTCACCATACTTAGTAAAATCTCAACAGGACGTAGGGCTTTTACTCCCACCATCGAGGGCCCGAACCTGTCTAAATTCTCTGTGCTCCTGTTCACCATTGTTCAGCATACCTTCCCGAAGGGTCATCTTGAAAGGTCTCACTATTACAAATTCTGCATAAGTTCGGCTGAGGACTCCGAGTCCGAATCGTCGACAGCTGGCGCCCACCGTGGGGCCTTTCTCAAGGCGTCCTAATTGAAATTCGGAGGTTCGCCGAAACATGGCTGGAGCATATGATTCCGAGAATGATTTCGATCTCGAGGATTATGCTCATATCCCAATGCCTTCTCCAAGTGATCCTGTTCCGATGGAAGAGGTCGAAGGCCAGAATCTTCCCCAGGCTGAATCATCTCCCCAAGTCATGTTAATCGACCAAGAGGTAACTGGCACAAGGTCGGAACCCACAGAGGCTCTTAATGTGCTAGGTGATGAGTCCGGCCCATCGTACGATCCCGCTGAGGGAAAATGTGATGGTGACCCTGAAATTAGCCCAGGAAGGTTTGACCCTGATAACCTCCACCGTCTCTTTGATTTTGAGTCCGACTCGGAACAAACCGAGATGTTCTCCCCATCGGCGACCTCTCTCCCTAGGCAGTTTGCTGTGTTGTCGGAGGAAACTCCCGATCAACAGGCTGCCAGGGAAGAACAAGATCGCAAACAGGAGGAGGACCAAGATCTCGAGCAACAAAACAGCGAACTGCGCAGAACTGCCCTAGAGGCTCTTCAAGATGCGCAGGCTCGTTACGATGCTGCCCCGAGTTCTTCTCGACGGTCGCGTGGTCGTAGACGTGACCAGACTCCTTCCTTACCACCGGAGCATTTCCCAGTGGACGAGGAAACAATAACACCTGGTGCCCCTAGGAGAAGTACCCATGGTCGACTGCGATCTATCGCGGAAGTCATTCGCAATTTTCCTCCTACGGTCACGGATGCGCAGAGACCGGCCTTTTTCAGGATCCTGGCGGAAAGACTGGATGAGGTCGCATCCGAGGCGACCCCGACAGCCTCTTCCCGCTCAGTGACACATTCCCATGAACGAGATGGTCCTCATTCTGGCTCTGGCCGACGGAATTACCCGCCGCCTATACCGTCCCGACAGGACAAATATCGGCGAATGCAGGACTCTCGTGCTAGGGATCGAGTTCCCGTTCATTCTCGTTTGGGACCCCGAGTAACCTCGCCATTAAGTGAGTTTGCTCGAAACCCAACCGAAAGTCGCAGGACGGTTCACGGTCCTTACGTTGGTTGCAAAGCTTTCTCGCCTGGCCTACGAGCAGTCGTTTGGCCCGATAAGTTTCGACCAGGGGCCATTGAGAGGTTTGATGGAACTCAGAACCCATCCGAGTTTCTTCAGATCTATATTACTGCCATCCAAGCAGCAGGAGGCGATGACAAGGTCATGGCTAACTACCTGCCAATAGTCCTCGTAGGACCGGCTAGAACCTGGTTGTTCAATCAGCCTGAGGGTTCTATCTACAATTGGGAAATGCTATGCGATGCCATCCTCAGCAATTTCCAAAACTGTTACCAAAAGCCGGGTAAGGAGGACGACTTGCATAGATTGCGGCAAACTTCGACCGAAACGCTTCGGCAGTTTGTCAAGAGGTTTGTCGGGGTAAGAAATACCATCCCGAACATATCTGATGGCTCCATAATCAGGGCATTTAAGCATGCCGTTCGATACCGGAGATTCACTGAAGACTTGCTCATCCACCCTCCTCGATCAGTGGCCGATCTGTTCGATATGGCTGATCGATACTCCGATGCAACCGAGGCAGTCGAATGGAACCGAATGGTTGACAAGGGGGACTTACCGCCCCAACCAGACTTCAAGGACGCCAAAAAAGAAGATTCAAGCAAAAAGCCGGAGTCTTCACCAGGCGAGAAGTCAAAAAAGTCGAAGAGGAACCGCTCTGGACAGTACCGTGAGGTCGCGGTCGCGGAGAAACCACCTTCGACCAAAGGTAATAAGTCTTCTTTTAAAAGTAAAACTGCTTCTGGTGGCCGGGATTCCGACCAGCCAGAAAAATGAACTAATCCGCAGGAGGGCAAAAGGTGGTGTCCACTCCACAATTCCGCAGGCCACGATCTCAAAAACTGCAGGAGTTGGTTGAAACAGCTGGACGATTTCTACCAAGGAGCTGGGCCAATGCCAACCTTACCGCCCAAAGAGCAGGCGTGCGGGGTTAGAGACGTCGATGGAGACGAAGAAATGGCTTACCAGGTACCTCAAAATCATGTTAATGTCATTTTCGGAGGTTCCTCCTCTTTCGTTTCCAAAAGGCAGTTTAAAACTTTTTGCCGAGAGGTTAACCAAACGGAGACATCCCTTGGTGAACCTCAATATCCCCGTTGGTCGGATATGCCTTTGACGTTCGATCGCGCTGACTGTCCTGCGGGGCTAACTAGACCATTGAGGTTACCTCTGGTTATTACCCCAATCATCAGTAACGCGAGAGTCGAAAGGGTCCTGATCGATGGGGGAAGTTCCCTTGATCTTTTATTGGTCAAGACACTCGACGAGATGCAAATTCCTCGTTCGAAGATCAAGCCCATAATCCATCCGTTTTATGGGATAATCCCAGGCCCCTCCATGATGCCATTGGGACAAGTGGTCCTCCCGGTCACTCTGGGAGAACCAGATAACTTTCGAACAGAATTGGTTACCTTCGATGTAATCGATTGTGATTCAGCTTATAATACAATCTTTGGCAGGCCGACTCTTGCTAAGTTCATGATGGCAACGCACTATGCTTATCAGTGCGGGAAATTGCCTGGCCCCAAAGGTGTCATTTCGGTCCGAGGAAGTCGCAACGTGGCGCTCAGGTGCGACCGGCTATCTTTGGAGATGGTCGATCAACTTCCCCTCCGGGACGCTCAGGTCGCCACTGTCGCCACCGACGCGATCAGGGCTGCTCCTCGACCAGATGAGAAACTCAAACAAGTTCCTTTGTACCCAGATGACCCATCCAAGACAATTCGGGTTGGGTCAGCCCTGGATGACAAATAGGAACTCGACCTCGTTGCTTTCCTCCGGGCTAACGCAGATGTGTTTGCGTGGAAACCGTCCGACATGCCCGGTGTCCCAAGGGAAGTAATTGAGCACAGGTTAGCAATTCGACCTGGACAACGACCAATAAAGCAAAAGCTCAGGCGTTTTGCCACCGACCGACAGGAAGCCATCCGAGAAGAGTTAGACAAACTCTTACAAGCCGGGTTTATCCGTGAAGTGAATCACCCGGACTGGCTCGCCAATCCGGTCATGGTCCGCAAGTCAAATGGCAAGTGGCGCATGTGCGTCGACTATACTAGCCTCAACAGTGCCTGTACGAAGGACGACTTTCCCCTTCCCCGCATCGACCAGCTGGTTGACTCCACTGCGGGTTGCGAACTGATGAGTTTTCTGGATGCCTACTCGGGATATCATCAAATTAGCATGGCAGAAGACGATGAAGAGAAAACTGCCTTCATCACCCCGTTCGGCACATACTGCTACGTCAGAATGCCGTTCGGTTTCAAGAACGCTGGTTCCACGTACCAGCGCTTGATGCAAAAGACCTTTCTTTCCCAGATAGGGCGTAATCTCGAGGCATATGTAGACGACTTGGTTGTAAAGAGTACCAAAAGATTGTCTCATTTGGACGATCTTGCTGAAACCTTCTGTAACTTGAATCGCTTTGGAATAAAATTGAACCCGGAGAAATGTTCTTTCGGGGTTTCTTCAGGAAAGCTTCTTGGTTTTCTTGTGTGTTCCAGGGGCATTGAGGTTAATCCTGAGAAAATCAGAGCTATTGAACAAATGAGGTCGCCCTCGACCATGAAGGATGTTCAACGACTGGCTGGTCGCATGGCGGCTTTAAGTCGCTTCATATCGCGATTAGGCGAAAGGGGACTACCTTTCTTTAAAGCCTTGCGGAAACATCATAACTTCATGTGGTCAGACGAGGCCGAAAAAGCGTTTCAGGAGGTGAGAACATATCTATCCAGTCCGCCAGTATTGGTGTCTCCTGAAAAGGATGAGCCATTACTTCTGTATTTGGCGGCCACCCCACACGCGGTCAGCGCAGTTCTGATCGCGGAAAGGGAAGGAGTGCACAGACCCGTCTACTATGTGAGCGAAGTACTTCATGGTCCTAAGGAGTGCTACCCTGAGGTCCAAAAGATACTTTACGCGCTACTGATGGCTTCCCGTAAGCTACGACATTACTTTCAAGCACACAAGATCACAGTACCCTCCTCTTTTCCTTTAGG
The DNA here is from genome assembly GCA_019359835.1 of Pharus latifolius. NCBI lineage: Eukaryota > Viridiplantae > Streptophyta > Magnoliopsida > Poales > Poaceae > Pharus > Pharus latifolius. The sequence goes on along the minus strand of CM033323.1, from coordinate 23,616,025 downwards.
GGATATTGTCCGAAATCCAGAGAAATCTGGTCGAATCGCCAAATGGGCGGTCGAATTCGGTGCCTTTGAGATCCATTTCACCCCTCGCACGGCGGTTAAATCTCAGGTTTTGGCCGACTTTGTGGTCGAATGGACCAACCCTGAGCCACCCGTGCAGTTGGCAAAGGAACTGGAGTGCCCCGATTATTGGACAATGTACTTTGACGGCTCCCGTAGTTTTCAACACTCGGGGGCTGGAGTGGTCTTAGTTACGCCTCAGGGCAAACAGCTTAAGTATGTCATTCAACTACACTTTGTTGCAACCAACAATGCAGCAGAGTATGAAGGTCTTCTTGCAGGGCTCCGGGCAGCAAAATTCCTCGGAGTCCGTCGATTAGTGGTGAGGGGGGACTCACAGCTGGTCGTAAACCAGGTAAACAAGGAGTACAGCACCTCCGATGAGACAATGGCTCATTACCTGGGGGAAGTGAGGAGATTGGAAAAACACTTCAGTCACTTTGAAGTCCAATACATCCCGCGAAAGGACAATATTCTCGCAGACCAATTATCCAAAATTGGATCCTCACGCTCATCCGCTCCGGCAGGAGTGTTCATTGAACACTTGGACCATCCTTCGATCATGACTTCGGTCGAGGATGATCCGGCAATAGCCTTCGTTGCCACCCTCGGTCAGGAACAAGATTGGACTCATCCATTGAGGGTCTATCTTGAACATGGGACCCTACCCGAGGATGAAACCAAAAGCGATCGGTTAATTCGAAAGGCGCGTCTGTACAAACTCATAGATGGGGTTATGTACAGAAAGGGTACTCAAGGAGTATTCATGCGCTGCATATCTCAAGAGGAAGGAAAATCCCTCTTGAAAGAAATACATGACGGTGTATGCGGTGCACACGCGTCATACCGAACACTGGTCGGAAAAGTTCCTCAACAGGGATTCTACTGGCCTTCGGCACTCGATGATGTCCACAGTGTCAGTTTCATGCAAGACAGGTTCATCAACCTGCTTATGCATTGCAAACTATTCCTCTCGCATGGCCTTTCGCGATCTGGGGAATGGACATCGTCGGTCCTATGCCACAAGCGGTCAATGGATACAAGTTTTTGTTCATAGCCATTAACACATTCACAAAGTGGATTGAGGCCGAACCAGTACGAAATATTACTGCATCAGCCGCACAAAAGTTCTTTCACAAGAACATTGTGGCACGATTTGGTGTTCCAAACCGTCTCATCACAGACAACGGTTCTCAATTCGCTAGCGGTCTTTTCCTAGACTATTGCGATCAGATTGGGACTAAAGTGTGCTTTGCTTCCGTGGCACATCCACAAAGCAATGGTGCCGTAGAACGGGCCAATGGGCAAGTATTGCAAGGCATCAAAAAACGTGTTTTTGATCGCCTCAAGACCCGCTCGGGGGCTTGGGCAGACGAGCTCTATACTGTTCTATGGGCACTACGGACTACCTCTAGTCGAGCCACCGGTGAGACACCCTTCCATTTGGTCTATGGGGCCGAGGCTGTGTTGCCTATGGAATTAAGTATTGGATCTGTTCGCACGAGTCAATTCGAATAGGTCAACCAATCCGAACAGCGATCGCAAGATCTCATCCTCCTGGAAGAACGGCGTGATCGCGCCCTGATTAAGTCCGCGGTATACTTGCAGGCTCTACGCAAGTATCACAGTAAAAAGGTGCGACCACGTGATCTCAACGTGGGCGACTTGGTTTTACGAAAAATTCAAGACCAGTCTAACCGCAATAAATTCTCCCCAAAGTGGGAGGGACCATACACTGTCGTCTCAGTGCCGCGGCCAGGATCTGCGCGGTTAGCCATGGAGGATGGTCGGATTTTGTCCAATACTTGGAACATCGATCAACTTCGCAAGTTTTACGTGTAAGTATTCCAATCACTTTTTTCCTGTTCAATTAGCATCTTTTCATAAAAAGCATGTCTTGTTTTCATACTATAAGTGTTTTTCTTTAAAGCCCAAATTATACAAATTCGACCTGGGGGCTGATTGCCGGCGGTTAGGTTATTACAGCATTTTTTAACCGGATTCGCTGGTCGATCCCATGATCACTTCCAGATAAGTCACTCCTAAATAAGCCGTTTCTCAACGCACATGGGACTATCTGGCTAGTTCTCGGTTATTTGGGTGGCTACCAGTTTGCAATAAGGTTAAAATGTTACTTTAATCTTGCCATCGGTTTGAAGCACATATCCCTGGTCATCATACTTATGTTTTCCCCTCTGCTTAAAATACTAAGGCTTCAGTATTCATAAAACAGAGGCGGGGGCTAGAGGAATATACTTATAGTGTGAAACTTATGATGTGAATATGCACTTTCTTTTGAAAAAAATAGTTTTACATACATAGCATTATAATTACAATTGTTTGATTACAAAATATAAGGATCATTCGATCCTCAGCTCAGCCAAAAGTTTGTCAACGAAGGGCTTAACTTCTTCAATAATGGCATCAAGCAGTTCATCACTCTCGACCTCAACCGGTCCCACCAGCGCGCTCAGATTCGCATCTGGGCCATGGTGAAGTCGAACCCGGCTGAGTACGGCAGAAGCGGCTGATCGGACTCTCGTCCTGATTGTCTCTTCACGTCGCCGTAAATCTCCAGGGAGATATTCGAGCAGTGATTCTGCTTGAGTTGTGAGCAGTGATGCCCAATCGCTGACAGTTGGGTCATCCTTCCTCAACTCAACCACGTTGGTATTCAAGAGGCTGGCTATGGCCTTCAGTTTTTCGAAGACCAGTAGGCTCAACTCTTTGACCACTTGATCAGTATGGTTGAGCGAGGACTCAAGAAGCATCTTGTCCTTGACAAGCTGTGTAATGTGACCTGCTTGTGCTGTACAGAGAAAAGAGGTTATTAAACAAGAAACGGCTTTAAGTCTTCCCAAATTGAGGATCGACTTACCAGCCTTCTCAGACTGAAGTTTATTGATTTCAGTCCGTAGTTTCTGGAACTCTGAAACTGAGTTCAGACTTATCTTGGCTAACTCTTTCTTCAAGAATGTAACCTCTCTGCAGCAAAATCAAGTTAGTCACAATTAAAGCCTACTTATATTAACAGAAGAATGACGATCCTCACTTGCGCAAGCTGTCACGATCTTTTTGAACAGCCGCCATGCTAGCCATTGCACCATGCGACTGGCTCGTCACCCATGACAAGCCCTGTGACACAAAGCAAGAAAGTCAAGTATGCTCTAAAGGCGATTCAAGCGCCGAAACAGAGTTGATCATACCTTCATAAACTTATTCAAAGCGGCATCATCCATGCTAGCAGGAATCCTTGCTAGCGCGCCTGAAGTGCCTGCGACGGGGACAGTTGATGGGAGTGCCGGCCGGATGCCACCCCCAGAGGCCACTGGTGGTGACCTAGTCCCTGCACTTGTTTCACCTCCCGCGGTCCGGACGACTTCCTGAACCACGGGAGTAGAGCGCTCTTCGTTAGAGGCTCCCTCATTAGCCCTAGCTTCAACCACCCCAGTGGCGGTTGAAGGTATCGGCGCTGTCTTCTTTTGCCTAACAGGAAGAATGGGTCAGACAGCTTTTATCTAAGATTACTGTCAAGTAAGAGTTTTTACCTTATTCGAAATCCCATTCGTTCCTGGGACTTCTGGGAAAATTCCCCTTGTGAAGGAGAGCCGTCTCCGGTTCTTGCCTTCCTTATGGTAAATAAGACAGCACCCCCCTGCAAATGTCACGTTACAAGCATATTCTTAGGGAACAAGTAAAAACACATAGGTCTTTACCTGGGCCACCGGACTAACTGGTGGGGCTGCATCTGAAGGCCTTGGCGATTCCTGAGTTGCTGGAACCGTCACAACCGGCCTTTGTTCGTCTACCTCCTCCTCTGTCCGCGAAGGAGGAGGATTTTCCTCCCTGGAATCCCCAGTGGACCCAGGGGGAAGCTCTCCTTCCTGTATGTACATTAAACTTGTCAAATGCGCAGAAAGAGTCATGGAGGGAATAATCGAAAAGATCCTTTACCTTAGTCGTCCCTTCGACCAGGGAAGCAGAGATGATTGATCCTGAAACCTCGGGGGCTTCAGGAATTGGAAGGTCACCCGCGACCACAAGATCTTCGGTGGTCGCAGGGTCAGCCACGGCCACCTCTTCGGCAGCTGTGGTTTCTGCGGGGCAGCTTGGGGCATCGCTGGATGGAAGATCTGCGATCTTCCTCCTTCGAAGGATCAGAGGAACGTCATCCTCTTCCTCCTCGCTCCCCTCTCCCTGTACGACGAAGAAGTGATTCCATGTCGCGCCTGAAAAAGTAGCAGGAATGCGATATCTTACCGCAGTCTTTCTTGCGGGACGAGGAATGCTTCGTGAAGACCCCTCTCCAGGGTTCAGCTTGGTCTTCTTAGAGGCAGGACTCTTTGTCCTGGGTCTCTGAGAGACCTTCTTCACGTTCCTCGTCATCGGCTTCTTCAGAGAGCCGACATTTTCACTTGGGAATGTTGCATCCGCAAACCTCCCTAGGAGCTATTCTCATTCCAACGGGATTGATTAGTGCTGGACATACATGAAACCTGCAAAACAGAGGCCAAGTGGAAAGTTTACCTTTCGGCGCTCCTGTTTAAGGTCGTCACCAGCATGAATCAAGCTTTGGGGGCGAGGAGATCCCTTGGGGCCTTCTACCTCGGCGTTGTACGCCCTGAGGAGGTAGTTAGTCCGCCTCTCAATCTCAGCTGAGGGCAGGACTGTTCCCAGATACGAGTTAAATTAATACATTTCAAAAATGACATAAAAGGATTTCGATGTCAGAAATGAATACCTTCGTTATAGTCCAGGGTAGTGTCCGCCATGGACTTGATCTCCCAAGCCGGATGAGCCCTTTCACGTAGGGGGCTCACCCGATTCTTCACAAAGTCTCGGATGACGTCACGTGCCGTCAGCCCTTGTTCGACTAAGTGAAGGATCACCTGGGCATGCTTCATGAACTCCGCGTTCATCGCCGGGAGAGTATCCAACTCGCTCGTTTTCTCCGGCCGCGAGTTCTCAAACCACAGCCCACTCTCGGTCGGCGGGGTACAATAAAACCATTTCTGGTGCCACCCGTGCACTGAGTCTCACAGGGGTGGGGAGGGATACTCCTTTTTATCCCTCAGCCGGAAGTAGATGCATCCGGCGGCGTTGGTGCTCTTCGACCACGCCGAAAAGTAGAATCGTCGGAAAAGATCCACGCTGGGATATACTCCGACGAAGGCTTCACAGAGATGCTGAAATACTGCCAGAATCAGCATCGCGTTGGGGTGGAGGTTGATCAGTTCCCACCCGTAATGTTCAAAGATATCCTTAAGGAACCGACTCTCAGGGAATCGGAACCCGCAACGAAAATACTCCTCGAAAACCACCAACTCGCCTTCTTGGACAGTTGGGGTTTCTTGGTCCTTCTCCGCGGGTCGCCAGTTAATGAGCAGCCGCGGAGAAAGGATCTCCTCCTTCTCAAGCGCCATTAGGCTCTCCTCAGAATGATGAATGGATCTGCTCCAGGACGCCATCTATGGTGTAGAATCAAAGGGAAAGCTGGCGATTTGGGAAGATGAAGGTTGAAGAAAGTGAGGGTTTTGAGCGGCGGGAATTCTAAGGGTTTTTTCGCGGCTAAGTGGCTTCCTCAAGAAGCTACCTACTGCTTTTTATAGACCCAAGGCGACACATTAATGAGTAATACGGCTCGTTTCAAACGTTCCATTAAATGCTTTATTCATTTCCCATAATGGATACTGTCTCTGATGGACCCGATAAAGTACTCAGGCGTCGGATCTGAAACAAAAAGACTTCTTTGTTTTAGAAACTAAAAGTGTAAAAGGACTGAAAAATTTCCAGTACTTTTCAGAGGACGTTTTTCCTTTTTATACTTTGAACATTTTATTCGAAAACATCACGTAACCCAATTTTTAACGTACTGAAGTGTTTCTAATTGGGTTATGGTTTTATCGAAATCATGTTCTAGGCTAAAACTTCGTCTCTAATCGAAGTAATAGTCTAACCGGATGTTCAACTCTGGTCGCAATTCAGTTCTAACCGCGGCCTTAAGTCTGATCGCAGCATCAGGACAGGTCATGGTGATCTTTTAAAGCGCGATTCTAATCGCAGAACTGAAATTTCCTGTGTATGGATGGTCGCGGACTAAGCTTTTAGCCATAATTTCGCACAGAAGGTATGAAGAATGTTCATATGATAAAAGAAACTTTATTTATTACATTCTTTACATACAAAAGGAATACGGTCGATAAAAGCATCGACTTGTTCCGAAAGAAGTTTACAAAGTTCCCCGAGGGACATATTGTTGTCAGTAGGATCTACACTGACAACCCCCAAGGAACTAGCAACTACTCTAAGTCTATCTATATCGTCCCTAACAACAGACTCACTATTGTCCCTAATCAAGTCAGAGAGTTCTCGCTGTTGCTGAGCGGAGTCCCTCTCTCGACGGAAATGGTGCGCCTCTTCTCGGGATCGATCAAGACATTCTGCTAAACGCAGAATCTTCGAGGCCATCTCCTCGGTCTTCTTCTCCAGGGCATTCTTCTCTTCCAGAAGAGTCTGTCCGGAAGGAAGAAATGGAGCAGCAGAAGGCTGATCGCTGGGGCCTCCTACCTCCTGCATTTTGCAAAAGTTAGTCATATTAACTAAAATTATCAGCAAAAGGGGAGAAGAATTGTTACCTGTCCTGGTGCATAACCCGTTGATACACCCATCTTGGGGGGAAGATCATCATATGGTGGAAGTGCAACCTTCCCAGAAGAAGATTGCTTCGCCAACCCAATATGACAATCATCTGGTCGAGGGATAGTCACCGCTTGCCGACCAGGATGTTGATCACCCAAAAGGATGGGGGAATTGGATGTGAAGGGATCTTTCTCTAAGGATAAAGGCCTAACTTGCCGAGAGGCATGAACGGGGAGGGTCAAAGGAACTGAAGGAAGAAAGAAACTTGCTACATTCTTCACCTTTGTTCCACTGGAAGATCCTTCGTCAACCTTGGTTTTCTTCCTTAAGGGAGACAGGACTTCGTTCGTTTGAGACCCTTGTTCGACAATTTCCCCTTCATCGCTCTCAATCTCAATGATTTCGTGATCTGCCATTGGGAAGAGTATGTGAAAAGGAAAGAGGCCAAGTAACAAGAAAAGGACTTAGGCGTGAAAAGGGAATTGTAAATCTTTACATGACCAGGGGTCTGGTATTTATAGCCGCCAGGGCGACGGTTCGCCTCCCAGACACCTCGAGTTTCGTTAAGACATTTACAATTTTACCTCGAGATAAAAATCTCTACGGCGCCATCATTGCCCGTCACGTAATGTCAGAACCCGTCTTGAAAAACCAACCGTTTTCACTTAGTGCGCCACTAAGTGGAGAAGTTAAAGGGCCGGGTTAAAAATCCAATGCACGGTTTTTTAAATTCGAAATAAACACGTCTCTTCGTTTTCTTCGAATTTGGGGGCTAGCTGACGAGGATTGACACCCGGGTCACTTCTAATAGACTTCTGGTTCAAGACAGGTTCGAACCAGACATATGTCTGGAGATGCGAACTCAAGCTATTCTGAGAGGCATCACCACGAGGTCGCAAGCTTTACGCGATCAAGTCGCTGCTTTACGCGGTCAGACCGTAAGCCTTGCGCGGTCAGAAGTTCGTGGGCTATACGCGAACTACACATTCGGGATATTACGCGGTCAGTCGAATCCCGCGATCAGGACATCTGCCGATCAGGATACCTGGGATCTATCTATTCGGTTGCCCATACGATAGGATATTCTAAGTATCCCGAAGATTCCTACACGTGGAAAATCAACCGTCAGGAGGTTAACACGTACAGTTATCCATGAATAACACGTGTTTAACCTAAGTGGAGGTTAAGAGCAGTTTCAAAAACCGTATCCAACCGTCCGTACAACCGATTGATGCAGTTTTCTTCACATGGCACCCTTTCAAGCAGTATAAAAGGATGGCATGAAGCATCAATCAGGGGGGGGATCCAAGTTAGCCAAGTCTACGGCACAACTCATATAACATTTTTATAAGTCTTTTTTAGCTTATCTTTGTACACTTTTACAGGAAAAATCCTCGCCTGTGAGGACTTTTTCCCCCACTTGTAAACCTTTCACCATACTTAGTAAAATCTCAACAGGACGTAGGGCTTTTACTCCCACCATCGAGGGCCCGAACCTGTCTAAATTCTCTGTGCTCCTGTTCACCATTGTTCAGCATACCTTCCCGAAGGGTCATCTTGAAAGGTCTCACTATTACAAATTCTGCATAAGTTCGGCTGAGGACTCCGAGTCCGAATCGTCGACACTATCTAATGATAATACATTAACCGGCAATACTAACTGAAATGTAGGGCTTTTGATAAATATGTGTCCGCTAGAGGGAGGCATACCGCACCGCAGGGCTCCCTACTAGCCTGGAAAGAATATGAGGTACTCACGAGACTTTTTGTTTATGCTTAATTAGTTTATGGAAACAATAGCTAACATGTCTTCGCATATGCAATTATCTCAGTGCCATCAGCAGCCGCAATCGTGGGAATGCGGGTTTTATGTGTTGCGCTACATGTACGACCTAGTGCAGACAAACTTTGCCCAATTCCCCCAGGTAAGCATCGATAGCTAACTCAAATTTGAAAATTGGGTGTCACGTACTAAATTATGAAGTTAGTTACTCAGTATTCACACATGCTTCCAGATCGCCATGTCGAAAGACCAATACGAAAATGCAAAGATTACATATCTTCGACAAATCTGGGCTCAATATGTCATGGAGGAAGTTGCGCCCAACCATCCGCCATGACAATTTTCTCTTTTTCGTGTACTCTGTGCATAGACTATTTATATACATGTGAATAAACAGTATATGTGAATAAATGTCCACATTGTATTGAAATTTGTATTTGTCCATATATATGTGAATAAATGTGAATAACTGTCTAATGTGTCAATCTGTTCAATGTATATGTGAATTTACCCTTCTTTGCATCTGTACTGTATTGTGTATCCAATCTATACTGTATTGCATCTGTACTGTATATGTGAATGTACTGTATTGTGAATGTAAATAATATACTGTATATGTGAATGTACTGTATTGCATCTGTACTGTATTTCTATCGGTAAATTCATTCACAACCGAGAGACTACTATCATTTTTTCTATCGGTCAATTAAAAAATAACCGTTAGAAGAATGTTACTTTTCCTGCCGGTGAACTCATCCACAACCGAGAGACTACTGTCGTTTTTTCTATCGGTACACTCAAAATTAACCGTTAGGAGAGTGTGACTTTTCCTGCCGGTGAACTCATACGAAAACCGAGAGAGCACAATCATTTTTTCTATCGGTAAACTCATTTCCAACTGAGAGAGTACTAAGATTTTGTCTGTCGGTAAATTCATAATTAACCGTTAGAAGATTGGTACTTTACCTGCTGCTAAACGTCAGACTACGACGGGTTTTCTATCGGTACACTCCTAAGATGCCGATAGAATAGTGCAGTTCTTCTATCGGTTATTTACCGATAGAAAATATTCGTGCTTGTTCTATCGTGTCTATCTCTATCGGTACAGAAACCAATAGTAAAAGGGTGTTTTTTACCGATAGAAGAAAGCTTTTCTGTACTAGTGTTACATGGTGGTTGCCGAAGGTTGTGGTTATGTGGTAGTTAAGCAATTTTGACCTGGCGTCATGGAAACTACTTCACATCCTTATCTTCTTTGACGGTTACCTTGTCAGGGACTTATGATTATTTTGGGAATAATCATAAGGATTATAGTACGAAAGGAGGCAAGGCTTGTCCTATTTGCTTGGCTGAAACTGAAAGCATATGGTTACTGAACTACAGAAAAACAGTGTACATGGGTCACTGTAGATTCCTTCCGATGCATCACGCCTACCGTAAGAAGAGGAAGTCATTTAATGGGAAGCCTGAGAAAGGATCAACCCCAGTGTTTGTGACTGGTAAGGAGCTTTACTTGCGTGTGAAGGACATCAAAGTTGAGTTTGGTAAATGTTCTAAACCTCTAGGAAAAAATGTTTGGAAAAAAAGATCGATTCTTTGGGATCTGCCATATTGGGAGCACTTACAAGTTTGACACTGCATTGATGTCATGCACGTGGAGAAAAATGTTTGTGACAATTTGATTGGTTTGTTGTTGAACATTCCAGGAAAGACGAAAGATGACATCAACGTTCGCCGTGACATGCTCGTCATGGGCATAAGGACTGAGCTTGCACCGTTGGAGAACGGAAAGCGTACATATCTCCCCCCGGCCTGCTATACTTTGTCAAAAAGAGAAAAAACAGAACTCTGTCAGTACCTATATGGTGTCAATGTTCCGTGCAGGTATTCTGCGAACTTGAAAAAACTTGTGTCCATGAAATAATTGAAACTAGTTGGTATGAAGTCCCATGATTGTTATGTACTGATGTCACAAATGCTTCCCATTGCTATCAGAGGCATTCTCCCAGTCAAAGTCAGAGAGACAATTAAAAAGCTATGTTATTTCTTCAACACCATATCTGGCAAGATAAGCGTGTACTCCTAGCAAGTTAATTAGCTCCATTCGTGGAGCTAGTCAGATTTTTTGGATCTGAATATTTGCTGCAACTATGTGCTTGCAGGTAATTGATCTGGATGGATTGGTTGATTTGCAATGCGATGTGACTACAACTCTTTGTCTGCTGGAGATGTATTTCCCTCCATCTTTTTTTGATGTTATGGTCCATCTAATTTTTCACCTTGTCAGAGAAATTAAGTTTTGTGGACCCGTGTTCCTGCGCTACATGTATTCATTTGAGAGATTTATGGGTATCTTGAAGGGATATGTAATCGACATCGGCCTGGGGGCAGTATCATTGAAGGTTATGCCGCCGAGGAGGTGATTGAATTTTGCACCAACTATATGGCCGGGGTTGACCCAATTGGCGTTCCTACGTCCCAGCATGAGGGCAGGCTTCAGGGCATTGGAACGATTGGATTTAAAGCAGTCGTCCCCTCTAGTGATCTGTATGCAAAAGCCCATTTTTGGGTCTTACAGCACATGACGGGGGTGGAGCCATACATACACGAGCACAAGGAAATGTTACGAAAACAGAATCCTTCGAAGCCAGAGATTTGGGTCACCAGAGAACATAACAGGAAGTTTGCTGGGTGGATCGAAAATAGAGTCCTGCAAGCTTCTGAGGGCAACATAGATGAAGTTGTTATATGGTTGGCTAGAGGGCCTAGATTTACTGTAGGGACTTGGCAGGGGTATGACATCAACGGCTATTCATTTTACACAAGAACTCAAGATGAGAAGAGTACTATGCAATGTAGTGGAGTGACACTACTTGCTATTTCAGAGGATGCCAGAGCAATAAGGGCACTCAACTCATATTACGGTGTTATTGAGAAAATATGGGAGCTCGATTACGTATTACATAACATTCCTTTATTTCGATGCCAATGGGTCGAAATCCCTCGAGGTGTTAAAGTCGACAATTATGGGTTTACTCTCGTCGATCTCAGTAGAGTCGCACACCAAGATGATCCATTTATACTTGCTGAGCAAGCCACACAGGTGTTCTACATCATTGACCCAGCCAATCCAAAGTTGCACATTGTCCTTCACAGTAAGAGACATATTGTTGGGGTCGAAAACATTGTCGACGAAGAAGAGTATGATCAGTTTGATGAACTACCTCCATTTTTAGATGGAATTCTTCAATCTGTCCCTACTGAAGATATTGACGAAACAAGTTACCTGCGAGACAACTACAAAGAAGGATTATGGGTGGACAACCATTCTTGACTAATTTGCAATATGTAAGTGACGTATATTACTTGGATCTTTAATCATATTTCAAAAATTCTTTTTACAAATCAATATGAAAACTGCAAAGTTCAGATTCCTGGATGTTTTTGGCTGGTTTGTCATTTTGACATCTCTATCTTGATTGGCCATTCGAAGAAAGTTTCTATATGCATGATTCCTTATGTTCCATGATTGGTCTTTACTGTTAATTTATTTCAAAATTATTGGAGGTCATTTGCATGGGGTTTCAGGTGTCTTTACAAGTGCAAAATGATGTACTGAAACCCATCTATAATTGTTCTCAGGAAAACCCTTCAGGGTCACAAACATTGTACTTTACTATCGGTTGCAATTTCCAAACCGATATGAATTTAAGTTGTAATATCGGTTTCTTGTCCCAACCGATAGTAATATATATTGTGTTATGAGACCATGTTCTACAATTTGGTTTGATCTTGTACAGTGGATTAATTTACTATCGATTAATAAACATAAAACCGATAGTGAAATACAATGGCAATACTCCAAACCCTCACTTGGATCTTTAATCGAAGAATTCTTCAAATCATTTTTCAAAAATTCTTTGGGAAAACATACGTGATGCATTGAGAATCATTTCTGCAAATTTTCAATTCAATTAGAGTTGATTTGAGCAATAATTGATTCTTTTCACAAATCAATAGGGAAACTTCAAAGTTCAGATTCCTCATGGTTTTTTCCTGGTTTGTCATTTTGATATCTCCATCTTGATTGGCTATTCGAAGAAAGTTTCTATATGCATGATTCCTTATGTTCCATGATTGGTCTTTACTGTTAATTTATTTTAAAATTATTGGAAGTCATTTGCATGGGGTTTTAGGTGTCTTTACAAGTGCAAAATGATGTACTGAAACCCATCTGTAATTGTTCTCAGGAAAACCCTTCAGGGTCACTAACATTGTACTTTACTATCGGTTGCAATTTTCAAACCGATGAATTTAAGGTCTAATATCGGTTTCTTGTTCCCAACCGATAGTAATATATATTGTGTTATGATACCGTGTTCTACAATTTGGTTTGATCTTGTACAGTGATTAATTTAGTATCGGTTAATAAACATAAAACCGATAGTGAAATACAATGGCAATACTCCAAACCCTAACTGCCATTGTATGTACTATCAGTTTTATGATTATTAACCGATGGTAAAGATTCCTATATTATTAGGTTAAACCCGCACGATTTTCCCACCAGTCGAACTGATCACATTTCCAAATAGGTGTGTACTCGCGCGCGGAAAACCCTAACCTCGCCGACCTTCCCTTTTTCGCTCGTGCACCACCATTGCTGCTCGCATTTTGGTTCTCCACCGCCTCCTGCCACTGCATCGCGCCATTGTAGGCCACTCCACGAACGACTGTAAGTGTTCTTGACCAAACCGCAGTATCATTGATCTTGCCGCTTGCGTCAATTTCTTAAATTTATATTGAATAGTTCATATGTGGTTCAATGTATAACAAATATAAAACTAGATGAAAAGTGCATGAATTACAAACTTGATAGATATGAGAATTACAGACTTGATGAAAATCCCTAAGAATATTTCGTTACATAGTCGTCCACTATCGGTTTCTTATTTCGAACTGATAGTAAAAAACCCTAATCTGAATTTTCTGTTAATTATTTTCCATTTTCTAATTTTCACCTGAAATTTTGGTTCATTTAAATTTTCATCACATAGCCATGATTCTTTATGTTCCTGCAGATAGACTAGATAGTTTGCACTGCTAATCTTATCTATTATCCAATTTTGTGTAAAAAGTAGTGGCGCTTTCTATTTTTTTCTTAGGTACTCTGTAGCATGCTGGGAGTTTTTGTTGTATGAACTTTAACCCAGTATACCCCTTTTTCTTTAAATGAAAATATTGAACTCGAATTAGAACCAGGCAGTCTTTAGGAAAGAGTAATTGAAATGAAATCAGTTTCTTAAATTGATATTCTTTTGCATTATATTGATTTGGGATGGTTCAACTGGTCATATCAAATAACAAAATTATCATGATTGGTAAATTCTGGCTTATGATAAAAACATTACAAATAAACATTAGAGTTATAGACTTTATAGATATGAGAATTACAAACTTGATGAACATCAGTAAGAATATTACCTGAAGACAAACTTGAATACTATCGGTTTTAATTGGCAAATCGATAGGAAATACAATATCTCATATCGGTTTCTTATTTTCAACTGATAGTACATATGAAAAGTCTGAATTTTGTAAAACCATGAGAAGTCTGAATTTTACAGATTTCATATTTCATTTGTTAAAAGAATCAACTATTGCTCAAATCAAATACATTTGAAATGAAAATTTAAAGAAATGATTTTGATTGCATGAAATATATTTTTCTGGAAACATTTTCCAAATAGGATTTTACAATCAAGAGTTATGGTCAAATGATCTTTATGTTAAGCAAGAAGGTTGAAGTTCGACAACCTTTTGCAAATTGTGTTCAAATTTGATTTTCATGAGATATTTGACATGAAAGAGCTTGAATTAGTTATTCATATCATTTTGAGCCGAAGGTCACGAGTAAAGACCATAGAAACTGCCGAAGCTCATGGTTTGCATGCATAAGATATTTCGAGTCAAAGCAAGTTTTCCAGTGAGATTCAAACACCCAAAATCTATTCAAATTGAAACTCTTTTGAGAAAGTTTTCAATTTTGAACTTCTTCGGGGTAATTATATCTAGGACTTTTGTAAAACAAGTTTTGGCACAATTCAAATAGATTTTGATTAGCACTCGAAACTGATTTGGTTAAGAAACTAGATAGTCAAAATCCTCTAAAAACCTTTTAAATACATTTTGAAGACCATGTTGATAGAAATTGATGATTTTTGGCCTTTTGAATGAAAATTTGACATTTTAACAAAAAGAGGTGGTTCATCATTGCCATTGCATTTTAGTTATGAACTTTGTCATGTACCTTTCTTCATATCAATTGATGATATATTCATGGATTTTAGGGAAAGCCATGTCGACGATTAGGACTCAGGGTCCTTAGCCGAACTTATGCAAAATTTGTAGGTTGTGAGACCTTTCAGGGTGTCCCTCCGGGAAGGTATGTAGAATTATGGAGAACTGGAGCACAGAGAAGTTTATATAGGTTCGGGCTCTCGATGGTGGGAGTAATAGCCCTATGTCCTGTTGGGATTTCACTATGTATAGTAAAAGGGTTTACAAAGTGATGGAAAGATCTTCACAGGCGAAGATTTTCCCTATATGTTTGTACAAGATGAAGCCTCGAAGGCTTTATGAAAACTATCTAACTTAGACTACTATCTTCGAGTTGTTTTTGTCTGGTTAGGTTCGATCAATCGATCACTGGATGACTTAGTGTTTCGATCTCTCGATCCCTTGATCTGATCTTTGGGTGAGTTGTGTTATATATCCCTGTTTGATGCATCGGGTGATCCTTTATACTGGTCAAAAGGGCGCCAAGTCGTAACGGCATCAAACAGTTGCTCGGATGCGATTTTGTCAACCACTCTTAACTCCCACGCAGGTTTAACACGTGTTATTCGTGGATAACCGCACGTATTAACCTTCCGACGGTTGCCTTCTTGCGTGGAAGAATATTCGGGGTACTCGGGATATCCCTATTACAAGGACAGATCAATCCCGCGTTCCCTGGTCGAAAATGCTCTGACCGCGCGATGTTGGCTGACCGCGCAACATCTACAGTCTTCTGTTCGCGCATAGCATACGAACCCCCGAGCGCGCACTAACTACGGTCTGATCGCGTAAAGCCTGCGACCTCGGGTTTGTACTCCTCAGAATGACTTGAGTTCGCACTGCCAGGCATGTGTCTGGTTCGAATCTATCCTGAACCAGTCGCACATTTATTTGAACTGACTCGGGTGTCAATCATTGTCAGCTAGCCCCCAAATTCGAAGAGAACGAAGGGACATGTTTACTTCGAATTTTAAGTCATACATCGGATTTTTAACCTGACGTTTCAAATCTCCCACTTAGTGGCGCACTAAGTGTGGCGGTTGGTTCCCCGAGACGGGCTCTGGGTAATACGTGACGGGTAATGATGGCGCTGTTGAAAACATTTTTTAACCCGAGGTGAAATTGTAAATACTTTTAAAAACTCGAGGCGTTCGGAAGGCGAACCATCACCCTGGCGGCTATAAATACCGAAGCCTTCGAATTACAAAGCTTCACAACTTCTCCTCTCGGCTAAGTTTCCTTTGAAGCTATCTTCACTTTTCTTCACATACACCTCCCGATGGCAGACCACAACATCATCGAGATTGAGAGTGATGAAAAGGAAGTTTTCGAGCAAGAGCCACAGATGCCCAAAGATCCATCTCCTTCAAGGAAGAAGCCCAAGGTTGGCGAGGGATCCTTCAGCAGAACAAAGGTGAAAGACGCATCATTGTTCTTTCTTCCTTTAGTTCCTCTAGTTCTTCCTATCCATGCACCTCGGCAGGTCGAACTTTCATCTCCAACCTTGGAGGGCCGTTCTTCTCAGTTTTCTCCATTTCATCCCAATACTCCCCGCTATTGTTCGGGTGATGAATTTTCTGGTAGGCAAGCTGCTCTCTCACGACCAGATGGTCCTCAACTTGGGTTGGGGAAGCAATCTTATAGTGAAAAGTCGCACTTCCACCATATGATGATCCTCGAATTTTATCGGGTGATCTACTTTCCAGGATGCCTATATCAACCTGTCACGTACGGGGACAGGTAATAATCCCTATCTCCTTTTGCTTGCTGTTATAGTTAGTGTGACTAACTTTTGCAAATGTAGGAGATTGGAGGCCCCAGCGACCAGCCTACTGATATCCCGCCTTCCCCCTTCGGACAGACTCTCCAAGGGAAAAAAGAGGCTCTGGAGAAGAAGACCGAAGAGATTTCTTCGGCGATTCTGCACCTGGCAGAATGTTTTGAAAGATCCCGTGAAGAGGCACGCCAGTTACGTCGGGAGAGGGATCACGCTCAGCAACAGTGAGAACTCTCCGACTTGATTAGGAACAATAGTGCATCTCTTGTTAGGGATGATGTAGATAGACTTGGATTAGTTGCTAGTTCCCTGGGGGTCGCTAATGTAGACCCTACGGACAACAACATGTCCCTAGGAGAACTTTGCAAACTACTTTCGGATCAGGTCGACGCTCTGGTCGCCGGTATCCCTTTTATATGTAAAGAATGTCAGAAATAAAGCTTTCTTTTTCTTCATATCATATGAATATTCTTTACAACTTCTGTGCGAAAACATGGCCATAAGAAACATCTTTACGACCTCTCATGCACAGGAAAACTTCAGTTTTGCGACTATAATCGCATTTAAACATTGTACCGCGACCAGTACTGATAGTGCGATCAGACTTGAAGCTGCGGTTAGAATAGGAATTCAACTCGGGAGATTACTGCGATCAGAACCGAAATTCGACTAGACCATCACTTCGACTAGAGTCGGAGCTTAGTCAAGTACATAGTTCTGATTACGCAGTAACCTGATCAAAAAATATTCATACGTCCAAAAACTAGGTCATAAGATATTTTCTTGATCAACTTGCGAAAATTTACAAGAAACATGAAGGAAAAAGTCCTCCGAAAATCCTTGTAGAATTTTTCACGTTTTTTGCACTCTCAAATCCGAAACAAAGAAGGCTTTTCGTTTCAGATCCGATACAGGGAACGCTTAACGGGTCTGCCAAAGAGAGTATCCATTATGGGAAATGAATAGAATATTAAATGGAACGTTACTCACAGCAGTGCGCCTCCTCGGGCCTATAAAAGGAGTAGATAGCTTCTTGAAGAAGCCACACAGCCAGAAACCCTGCCTTAGAATCTTCCGCCGCACAAACCCTCATTCTCCACAGCCTCCATCTTCCGCTAAGTCGCCACCTTTCCTCGCAATCTCTCACAAGAAATGGCGTCCTAGAGCCGATAGGTCCACCACACCGAGGAGAGCCTCAAAGCGTTGGAGAAGGAAGAGATCCTTCCTCCACGGCTGCTAATCAACTGGCGGCCCGCGGAGAAGGACCAAGAAACCCCAATCGTCGGAGAAGGCGAACTGGTGGTCTTCGAAGAATACCTGCGATGCGGGTTCCGATTCCCCGAGAGTCGGTTCCTGAATGGTATTCTGGAGCATTACGGGTTGGAATTGATAAATCTCCACCCGAATACGATCTTAATCTTGGCAGTGTTCTAGCATCTGTGTGAAGCTTTCGTCGGAGTGTATCCCAATGTGGATCTCTTCCGGCGTTTTTACTATTCGGTGTGGTCGAAGAGCTCCAACGCCGCCGGATGCATCTACTTCCGGATAAGGGAGAAGAAAGAGTATCCCTTCCCACTCCTGCGAGACTCTGTGCATGGGTGGCACTAGAAGTGGTTCTACTGCACCCCTCCATCTGAGAGCGGGTTGTGGTTCGAGAACTCACGGCCGGAGAAGCCGAGCGATTTGGATTCTCTCCCGGTGATGAATGCCGAGTTCATGAAGCACGCCGAAGTGATTCTTCACTTGGTCCAACAAGGACTAACGGCTCGCGACATTATACGCAACTTCATGAAGAATAGGGTGAGCCCCCTGCGTGAAAGGGCTCATCCGGCTTGGGAGATAAAGTCCATGGCGGACAACACCCTGGACTATAACAATGGTACGTGATTTCGACACCGAAACCTTATACCTTCTACTTTGTGCTTTCTAACTGGTCTTCTGGGAACAGTCCTGCCTTCATCCGAGATTGAGAGGCGGACAAATTACCTCCTTAGGGCCTATAGTGCCGAAGTGGAGGGCCCCAAGGGATCGCCTCGCCCGCAGAGCTTAATTCATGCCGGCGACGACCTCAAACAGGAACGCGGAAAGGTATGTAACCTTTCATTCAGTTCTCATTCATAGGTCTTATGTACATCTAGTACTGACAAGTACACCGGGATGACATAGCTCTTGGGGGGATTTGCGGAGGTGACGTTCCCAAGTGAAAACGTCGATCTCCTGGGAAAGCCGACGGTGAAGAATGTGAAGATCTCCTCGAAGCCCAGGACAAGAAATCCTGCCCCCAAGAAATCCAAGAAGATCCTCGGGGAAGGGTCTTCACACAGGACTCCCCTTATCGCAAGGAAAACTGCGGTAAGATATCACATACCTCCTGTTCCTCCAGGTACAAACTGGAATCACTTCTTCGGCGTACAGGGCGAGAGGAGCAAGGAGGAGGAGGAGGATGACGTTCCCCTGGTCCACCGGAAGAGGAAAATAGCGGACTCTCAATCCGGCGAGACACTGCCTCGTCCTGTGGAAACAGAAGCAACGGCAGCGAACCCCGCGGCCACCGGGAGTCCCATGGTCGCGGGCGAGATCCCTGCTCCCGAAGCCGCGGAGGCTTCAGGATCAGTCACTTCTCCCTCCCTGGTCGAAGGAATGACTACGGTAAGACTTCCTCCTGATCTTGATTTCTCAATCTTATCTGTACGTGTGTTTACTGAATCTACACTCATACAGGGAGAAGAACTTCCCCCCATGACTCCTGTGAGTCCCAGGGAGGCAAATCCTTCACTCCTGGGGACAGGAGCGGAAGCGACGGAACAAGACTCCGCGACCAACCCCAGGGTCGCGGATGAGGCGCCTGCTCCAACAGTCCAGGAGTCCTCCAGACCTTTGGGCATATCCCTGTCGCTCGAACAGGTTACCCCGGTATGAATTCTTACTACTTTAGTCTTCATCATCCCTTATGCATATGCTTACAGGAGAATATACATAGGGAGAAAAGGCCCTGTTCACGAAGAGGAAAACCAGGGTGGACAACGATTGTCCTTTTTCTCTCGGGGAGCCACCTTCAAAATCCCAGAAGCTAATGGGATTTCAGTTGAGGTAAGAATCCTGGTTGGTTTGTTCTGAATCAGATCGTGGCGACCATCAACGTGATCGACGATTCTTTTTTTCTTTTTAGGTGTAAAGACGTAGCACCGAGCCCTCCAATCACCCCGGGGAGGGTCGAAGTCTCTGCCGGTGTGAGGCCTCCGGTGAAGAGTCCTCTGTCCCTTCGGTCCAGGAAGTCATCCGGGCCGTTAGGGACGAGTCGGGTGCGAAGACCCAGTTGCAGGCATCGAAACCTGCGACTGAGGCTCAGCAGGCGTATCCACCTACTGTTTCTGTCGAGGATGAGGCGAGTCCCTCGACTAGGCCTCCCGCCATCCCGAAGGATAGTTCATTTCGGGAGTATACAGAGGTATAATGAACATCTCTTATGGTACCTGAATTGTGCATAGTATACCATTGATTTCTCTCTGTATCATAGGAACTATCCCGCATAACGGCCAGATCGATTGCTATGGTGGAAGCATCGAGGCCATACAAAAGGAGAGAGACTGCTTGCGAGAGTAAGAATAAATGCCCTTTAATTTGTATGGATACAAATTTGTTATGACAATTATCCTTTTTTTCATAGGGAGGTTGCTTCTCTGAAGAAGAACCTGGCTGATGACTAGCTCAAGGCGGCCACCGTGATTTCGAATCAAGAGGCCGAGCTCAAAGAACTGCGGTCACAGCTCTCTGGTAAGCCAGTTCTCGACCAGAACAACTAGACCTTGTCAATCAGACAGTTTGTAACTATCTTCTTACCACAGCGCAAGTAAGTCAAATAAAACGGCTTGGGCAGGATAAAACATTCCTCCAAATGACCATCGACTCTACCCAGAGGGCGAACAGAGACCTGAGCCAATCCGTCTTCAAAAAGCTGAAGATGGTGGCCCATCTCCTGAGGGCTGATGTGGTCGAGACCACAAAGGATGACCTCAGTTCGAGCGACTGGTCTACACTGGTCGTAGCCCAAGCGGAAACACTGCTCGAGTATCTTCCTGAAGATACACGGCGACGACAGGAGGTGATCAAGACCAGAGTTCAATCAGCAGCCTCTGCCATCCTCTGCCGGTTTCATCTCCACCATGGCCCAGATATGGACCTGAATCCGCTGGTGGGAACGGTAGAGATCGAGAGTGAAGAGCAAATTGAGGCCATCTTGGAGGAAGTTAATCCCCTTGTAGATAAACTCCTGACCGAGCTTGGGATCATGTAACCCCTGTACAGACATAACTTATAGAATGCAATTCATGTATTTTTTGATTTTGAAATAAAGCACTTTTTTGTTGTTTCATACTATAAGCATATCCCCCTAGCCCCCGCCTGTGATTATAGATATTGAAGGCTTAGTATTATAAACACAGGAGAGATATGAGTGCAACGACCAGGGGTGCGCGATCAGACCAACAATTACGATCAATGAAACGCCTAACCTTGTTGCAAACCGGCAGCCACTCAGGTCACCAAGGACATACCAGTAAGCCCCGTATGCATTGAGAAACGACTTATTTAGGAGTGACTTGTCTGGCAGTGGTCATGAGATCGGCCAGCAAATCCGATTAGAACGCTGTAGTGATATAACCGCCGGCGACCAGCCCCTGAGTTAAGTCGTAACACACGGGCATGAAAGGAGCTGCTCATCGTATGAAACCAAAAGACTTCTTGTTTTATTAAACAATGCTAATTGAAAAGGAAAAGGGATTGAATACTTACACGTAAAACTTGCGTAGTTGATCGATGTTCCAAGTATTGGACAGAATTCGACCATCCTCCATGGCTAATCGAGCTGATCCTGGTCGCGGCATCGAAAAGACAGTGTAAGGGCCTTTCCACTTTGGGGAGAATTTGTTGCGATTAAACTGGTCTTGAATTTTTTGTAAAACCAGATCACCCACGTGGAGACTACGTGGTTGCACCATTTTGTTATGGTACTTGCGCAAAGCTTGCAAATATACCGCAGACTTAATCAAAGCACGATCACGTCTTTCTTCTAAGAGGATAAGATCTTGTGACCGCTGCTCGGCCTGATCAACTCGTTCGAATTGCTCTGTCCGAACAGATCCAATACTAACTTCCATAGGCAATATGGCCTCGGCCCCATAGACCAGATGGAAGGGCGTCTCACCGATGGCTCGACTAGAGGTAGTTCGTAGTGCCCATAGAATGGTATAGAGCTCATCCGCCCAAGCCCCCGAGCGAGTTTTAAGGCGATCGAAAACACATTTCTTGATGCCTTGCAATAGCTGCCCGTTGGCGCGTTCCACGGCACCATTGCTCTATGGATGAGCCACAGAAGCAAAGCACACCTTGGTCCCAATCTGGTCGCAGTAATCTAGAAAAAGACCACTGGTGAACTGAGAACCATTGTCCGTGATGAGACGGTTTGGAACACCAAATCGAGCAACGATGTTCTTATGGAAGAACTTTTGTGCTGCTGATGCGGTAATATTTCGTACCGGTTCAGCCTCAATCCACTTTGTAAATGTGTCAATAGCTACGAACAGAAACTTGTACCCATTGACCGCTTGTGGCATGGGACCGACAATATCCATTCTCCAGACCGCAAAAGGCCATGCAAGGGGAATGGTTTGTAACGCATAGGCAGGTTGATGAACCTGTCTCGCGTGAAACTGACACTGATGACACATCTTGACCATATGCTTGGCATCATCAAGTGCTGAAGGCCAGTAGAATCCTTGTCAAGAAGCTTTTTCGACCAATGTCCGATATGACACGTGCGCACCGCATACACCGTCATGTATTTCTTTCAAGAGGGATTTGCCTTCCTCCTGAGATATACAGTGCATGAGCACTCCTTGAGTACCCTTTCTATACAAAACTCCTTCTATGAGTTTGTACAGATGCGCTTTTCGAATCAACCGATTGCTTTCGGTTTCATCCTCGGGTAGGGTCCCATGTTTAAGATAGACTCTCAATGGATGAGTCCAATCCTATTCCTGACCGAGGTTGGTAAGGCAGACTGTTACCGGATCATCCTCAACTGAAGTCATAATCAAAGGATGGTCCAAGTGTTCAACGAACACTCCTGCCAGAGCGGATGTGCGTGAGGATCCAATTTTGGATAATTGGTCTACGAGAATGTTGTCCTTTCGCAGGATGTATTGGACTTCGAAATGACTGAAGTGTTTTTCCAATCTCCTCACTTCCCCCAGGTAATGAGCCATTGTCTCATCGAAGGTGCTGTACTCCTTGTTTACCAGGTTTATGACCAGCTGTGAGTCTCCCCTCACCACTAATCAACGGACTCCGAGGAATTTTGCTACCCGGAGCCCTGTAAAAAGACCTTCATACTCTGCTGCGTTGTTGGTCGCAACAAAGTGTAGTTGAATGACATTCTTAAGCTGTTCGCCCTGAGGCGTGACTAAGACCACTCCAGCCCCCGTGTGTTGAAAACTACGGGAACCGTCGAAGTACATTGTCCAGTGATCGGGGCATTCCAATTCCTCGGGCGCCTGCACGGGTGGCTCCGGGTTGGTCTATTCGACCACAAAGTCGGCCAAGACCTGAGACTTAACCGCCATGCTGGGCGTGAAATGGATATCGAAAGCACATGAAGTTTGACCGCCTATTTGGCGATTCGACCAGATTTCTCCGGATTTTGGACAATATCCCCCAAAGGAAAAGAGGAGGGTACTGTGATCTTGTGAGCTTGGAAGTAATGTCGTAGCTTACGGGAAGCCATCAGTAGTGCGTAAAGTATCTTCTGGACCTCAGGGTATCGCTCCTTAGGACCATGAAGTACCTCGCTGACATAGTAGACGGGTCTGTGTGTTCCTTCCCTATCCGAGATCAGGACAGCGCTGACCGCGTGCGGGGTGGCCGCCAAATAGAGAAGTAATGGTTCTCCTTTGTCGGGAGACACCAAGATTGGCGGACTAGATAAATATGCCTTTACCTCCTGAAATGCTTTTTCGGCCTCATCGGACCATGTGAAATAATGATGCTTCCGCAGGGTCTTGAAGAAAGGTAATCTCCTTTCGCGATATGAAACGACTCAAGGCCGCCATGCGACTAGCCAGGCGTTGAACATCTTTCATGGTTGAGGGAGACCTCATCTGTTCGATGGCCCTGATTTTTTCAGGATTGACTTCAATGCCTCTAGAACAAACAAGGAAACCAAGGAGTTTTCCTGAAGAAACCCCGACAGAACACTTCTCCGGGTTCAATTTTATTCCAAAGCAATTTAAATTACAGAAGGTTTCAGCAAGATCGTCCAAATGAGACAATCTGTTTGTGCTTTTTACAACCAAGTCGGCTACATATGCTTCGAGATTACGCTCTATCTGGGAAAAAAGGTCTTTTGCATCAAGTGCTAGTACGTGGAACCTGCGTTCTTGAGACCGAATGTCATTCTGATGTAGCAGTAGGTGCCGAATGGGGGGATGAAGGCAGTCTTCTCTTCATCTTCTTCTACCATGCTAATTTGATGGTATCCTGAGTAAGCGTCCAGGAAGCTCATCAGTTTCGCAACCTGCGGTCGAGTCGACCAGTTGGTCGATACGGGGAAGGGGAAAGTCATCCTTCGGACAGGCACTGTTGAGGCTGGTGTAATCGACGCACATGCGCCACTTACCATTTGACTTGCGGACCATGACCGGATTTGCAAGTCATTCCAGGTGATCGACCTCGCGAATAAACCCGGCTTTTAGGAGTTTGTCCAACTCCTCTCGGATGGCTTCTTGTCGGCCGACAGCAAAACGCCTGAGCTTTTGCTTTATTGGTCGCTGTCCAGGTCGAATTGTTAACCTGTGCTTGATTACTTTCCTTGGGACACCGGGCATGTCGGACGGTTTCCACGCAAACACATCTGCGTTAGCCCAGAGGAAAGTAATGAGCTCGAGTTCCTATTTGTCATCCAAGCCTGATCCGACCTGAATTGTCTTGGATGGGTCGTCTGGGTACAACGGAACTAGTTTGAGTTTCTCATCAGGTCGAGGGGCAGCTTTGATCGTGTCAGCGGCGACTGTGGCGACCTGAGCGTCCCGGAGGGGAAGTTGCTCCACCATCTCCAAAGATAGCCGGTCACATGTTAGTGCCACGTTGCGACTGCCTCGGATCGAGATGACACCTTTGGGGCCAGGCAATTTGCCGCACTAATAAGCATAGTGCGTTGCCATCATGAACTTAGCAAGAGTTGGCCTGGTAAGACATCTCTTCGTCTCCGTCGGCATGCCTAAGCCCGCATGCTTGTTCCTTAGTCGGTAAGGTCGGCATCGGTCCAATCCCCTTGTAGAAGTCATCTAACTGCTTCAACCAACCCCTGCAATTCTTGAGGTCGTGGCCTGCAGAGTTGTGGAGTGGACACCACTTCTTACCTTCCTGCGGGTTAGTCGACTTCTCTGGCTGGTCAGCACTACGACCACCAGAAGCAGTTTTATTTTTAAACGAAGGCTTGTTACCTTTGGTCGAAGGAGGCTTCTCTGCAACTGCGACCTCGCGGTACTGTTTAGAGTGATTCCTTTTTGACTTCTTCGACTTCCCGCCCGACGAAGATTCCGGCTTCTTGCTTGAATCTTCTTTCCTAGCCTCCTGGAGACCTGGTTGAGGCGGTAGGTTACCTTTATCGACCATTCGGTTCCATTCGACCGCTTCGGCTGCGTCGGAGTATTGATTAGCCATATCAAAGAGCTCGGCTACTAATCGAGGAGGGTGGATGCGCAAGTCTTCAGTGAATCTCTGATATGTTTAAATGCCCTAATAACGGAGCTGTCAGATATGTTTGGGATGGTATTCCTCACCCCGACAAACCTCTTGACAAACTGACGAAGGGTTTCGGTCGAAGTTTGCCGTAGTCGGTGGAGGTCGTCCTCTTTACCCGGCTTTTCATAACAATTTTGGAAATTGCTGAGGATAGCGTCGCACAAGATTTCCCAGTTGTAAATAGAAACTTCGGGCTGATTAAACAACCAGGTTCTTGCCAGTCCTTCAAGGATTGTAGGCAGGTAGTTGGCCATGACCCGGTCATCGCCTCCTGCCGCTTGGATGGCAGTAATATAGATTTGAAGGAACTCGGATGGGTTCTGAGTTTCGTCAAACCTTTCTATGGGCCCTGGTGGAACCTTGTCCGGCCAAACAACCACACGAAGGGCGGGCGAGAAAGCTTTACAACCAACGTAGGGACCGTGAACTGTTCTGTGACTTTCGACTGGATCACGAGCGACCTCACGCAATGGAGAAGCCACTCACGGTCCTAAGCGAGAGTGAACAGGGACTCAATCCCTACTACGAGAATCTTGTGCCCGCCTGGACTTGTCCTGGCGGGATGGTACAAGCGGCGGGTAACTTCGTCGACCAGAACCAGAGTGAGAACGTTTTCGTTCGTGGGAACGTGTTACCAACTAGGAAGAGGCCGTGGGGATCGCGTTAGATGTGACCTCATCCAACCTCTCTACCAGGATTCTGGTGAAGGCCGGTTTCTGCGCATCCGTGACTGTAGGAGGAAAATTACGCATAACCTCCACGATAGATCGGAGTCTGCCATGCGTGCTTCTCCTAGGGGCACCAAGTGTCACCATTTCTTCGTCCACTAGGAAATGCTCCGGGGGCAAAGAAGGGGTCTGGTCGCGTCTGCGACCACGTGATCATCGGGAAGAACTCGGAGCAGCATCGTAATGAGCCTGCGCATCTTGAAGAGCCTCTAGGGCAGTTCTGCGTAGTTCGTTGTCCTGTTGCTCGAGATCTTGATCCTTCTTCCGTTTGCGTTCCTGTTCTTCCTTAGCAGCCCGTTGATCGGGAGTTTCCTCCGATAAGGCAACAAACTGTCTAGGGAGAGAGGTCGCCGAGGGAGAAAACATCTCGGTTTGTTCCGAGTCAGACTCAAAATCAAAGAGACGATGGAGGTTATCAGGGTTGAACCTCCCCGGGCTGTTTTCCTGGTCGATATCATCCTTCCCCTCAGTGGGGTCGTATGACGGACCGGATTCACCCTCTAACGCGTTAAGAACCTCGGTGGGTTCTGACCCTACGCTAGTCGCCCCCTGGTCGATGGACATGACTTGGGGAGTCAATTCGACTCTGGGAGATTTTCACCTCCCATTTCCTCCATTGGAACAGGATCACTCGGAGAAGGCATCGGAATGTGGGCATAATCCTCGAGATCGAAATCGTTCTCGGAATCATATGCCCCAGCCATAGTTCAGCGAACCTCCGGATGAAAATTAGGACGCCTTGAGAAGGGCCCATGGTGGGCGCCAGCTATCGACGATTTGGACTCAGGGTCCTTAGCCGAACTTATGCAAAATTTGTAAGTTGTGAGACCTTTCAGGGTGTCCCTCCGGGAAGGTATGTAGAATTATGGAGAACTAGAGCATAGAGAAGTTTATACAGGTTTGGGCCCTAGATGGTGGGAGTAATAGCCCTACGTCCTGTTGGGATTTCACTATGTATAGTAAAAGGGTTTACAAAGTGATGGAAAGATCTTCACAGGCGAAGATTTTCCCTACATGTTTGTACAAGATGAAGCCTGGAAGGCTTTATGAAAACTATCTAACTTAGACTACTATCATCGGGTTGTTTTTGTCTGGGTAGGTTCGATCAATCGATCACTGGATGACTTAGTGTTTCGATCTCTCGATCCCTTGATCTGATCTCTGGGTGAGATGTGTTATATATCCCTGTTTGATGCATCGGGCTGATCCTTTATACTGGTCGAAAGGGCACCAAGTCGTAACGGCATCAAACAGTTGCTCGGATGCGGTTTTGTCAACCGCTCTCAACTCCCACGTAGGTTCAACACGTGTTATTCATGGATAACCGCACGTATTAACCTTCCGATGGTTGCCTTCTTACGTGGAAGAATCTTCAGGGTACTCGGGATATCCCTGTCACAAGGACAGATCAATCCCGCGTTCCCCAGTTGAAAATGCTCTGGCCGCGCGATGTTGGCTGACCGTGCAACATCTATAGTCTCACATTTATTTGAACTGACTCAGGTGTCAATCCTCGTCAAGCCATGTCGGCATCTTTCTCGACTGATAGTAGTGATTCGGCAAGGGGCAACGTAGATGACGCTGCCTCATCCCAGCGCAAGAGGAAGGCGCAAGGTGCGACGATGTTGTGCCGTTTGGCCAAATTTGCGGATCTTTTATGTGAGTTCAACTAGTTCGGGAGACCGATCGGGAAGAACGCCGGCCAGTACGCTGCCTATGTTGGTTTGTTGGCGAAGGAAAGGGTGAAGATCGCTGTCCAGAGCTGGTAGGACGTTAAGGCCGACGAGAGGGATAGGCTGTGGGTGGAAGTGAAGGTAAAATTAATCAAAATCACTGAACTCTTAAATAATCACATTCCCTTAGTTTATCCCAGAGATTACTTAAGTCGTCCTTATATGCACCATTTGAAATAGGCCAAGTGGAACATCCCCGACAATGGTCCCAAGATATCTTGCTTGAAAGACATGAACAACACATGGAAAACCTTCAAGAGCGTCCTCGTCAGTACCTTCCTCGCTAAAGGCAAATCTCCATGCGAGAAGTACCCCTTCATAACGGAGGAGGTATGGGAGCAATTCACCCAACAGAGGGGGACCCCTGAGTTCAAGGTATGTATGATTCCTTTGCTTGGTTACACCGTTGTATGGAGTAACCAGTGGTGCATTAATTTCCTTATTTCTGGTACGAGGGCCCTTAGCAAGAAGAACAAGGCAATCCAGAGGAGGAACGACCACCCGCACCGGCTCGGCTCTCGCGGCTATGCGGGGGAGGAGCAGTGGAAGAAGGCTGAAGATGAGGCGTCAAATTTCATTGACTCCCCTGACCTAATGCTCTCTGAGATCTGCGATCTGCGATGCAAGCACTGGTGGCTGACCAGAGGGATCATGTCGTCCACGGGGACTGTGGAGTTCCCAAACCCCAGGGACGTCGAGGTCGTGTAGCGAATTGTAAGTTGGCTAACTTCCTGGTTGGAATCATAGAGTGTGGTAGAAAAAACTATGATCACTAATGTGCGCACAAGTTTGTATATATTTTTTCCTCACAATGGAGATCTTTGAATGTAACAGATCTCTTACTCGAAGGAGGCGACAAGGGATTGTTCACTCCCCATAGAGAGAACGACATCCTTACCCGGGCTCTAGGGAACAAGGAGCACCCAGGGCGGACGCGAACCGTGTGGGGTGTGGTGCCATGGAAGGAAGGCTTCTCGGAGCCCGGGCAAAAGGTGAAAAAGGCTCGCAGCTGGAAGGAACGGGAATCGGAGCTGTCTGAGAAGATACAGTCAGATGTGACTGCACAATTCGCGGACATGTTCGCTCAAATGAACGAGAAGTATGAACACCTCAGCCGAGTTGTGCAGTCCAAGGGTTTAGATCTAGCTGCCGAGGTCGACGTTGCCAGGCCGAGTAGTTGCGGCTCAAAGGTTCACGTGGATCCGGTGGACCTGATTGAGGTATTGCAACTCTTGAGCTATATATGCAGTTCGGTTCATGCCACTCCCGTTACGTTAGAACTGTTTCGCTAACCTGTTATAATTGTTGCCAATTGCAGAAGTCAGAGAGCTGTAGCCTATTGATCAACATAGGCGATAAACCTGTAGTGGTTGCAAACGGGGTCGTATATCAGTATTGGGAGGATGTCCAGATCCACTGTGTACCTCTAGAGCCTGGATTCGCAAAGGTACCGGTGGACATGGCCCTCCCGGGCTATAGCTCTTTTCCATTGCCCGTCCTAACGGACGAAATGCGGACAATTGGCGAGGCATTAGCCTCATACATACAGTGGCCCAAGAAGGGTGTGAAACTACATGAGGTAAACCCTTGCCATTCTAGCTTACAACTCAGTTAATATACTCAATTTGTAAAATCGAACTTACGTGTTCATAACTTAAAGTGGACGATGGATACCAGCTCACTTCCTGAGGACACCACCCCCAGCACAACGCATGACCGAACTCCTTCGGCCCCCATGCCTCCTCTGACGGCCTCAAACCCTTCTCCATCAAATGAGGCCAGTGGCACCGCGCCCCAACGATCAAAAGTATACACTCGCTCCCCGCCCAAAGGCAAGGGCAAGGCCAAAGGCAAGGCGAAACAAAGCCAGTCGGGTACGTTCAAGAACGGGTTCCCACTCGTGTCGGAGTACCTTCTGCGCAATATGGATCAAATAAACAGAAGTCTCCATGAGTGCTACCTGACCCGGTCTAGGCGCCACATCAACTTCTTAGTTCACTTCAAGCCAGGTCATTTTCACCGTGAGGCCGGGAGCATATCTGTGGCCCACGAGGATTTGTTCGACCTCCCCAACTAGCGGGAGCTTGATATGTCCATCATACGGACTGGAGTCATGAGAGTTTGCTGTTGTGTGAAGTTATCACAGTTCATTTCATAAATCTAATCACTTTGTATGCACTACTTACTAATGTCTACTTTGCATCCAGGTGCATGTATAGGATGGCGTCGATGAGGGCATGTGACAAGGTGGGTTTCCTCGACCCAGACAAAATAAGCATCACGATGCTAGAGCACAACCAAGCACATACGGAGGAATACATATCAAGGGCACTACTAGCGCAGCAGGACTGAGAGTTCATTCTTGCGCCGTACCACCAAAGGTTAGTGCATTTTCTACTAATTTAACTCATTCTTGTATGTTACGCCTAACATATGTATGAAACGGTTCGCTTATATATGCAATGTAGGGGCCACTGGGTCCTCGCAGTCATTTTCCCATGGATGAATGAGGTCTATTACCTCGATTCGATGAGCGATAGGGTGGCGCATGTTTTCACCCTCATGTGGCACATAGACGCGTAAGTAACACAGCTGTTTTAAATTTTTCTTTGACTAGCTAATTAATGATAACATATTAACCGGCAATGCTATAAATTAAATACAGGGCTTTCAAAAATTATGTTACTGCTGGAGGGAGGCATGACGCATTGAAGGGCACAATAATTTCTTGGAAAGAATATGAGGTAATTAATACAGATGGAGCTACTCATGATGAGTCTTTTAATTTAAGCTTAATTAGTTCTTTCGAGTTGTTTATGTCTTTTCATATGCAACTATCCCAGTGCCATCAGCAGTCACAATCGTGGGAATATGGCTTCTATGTCATGAGATTTATGTATGACCTGATCAGGACAAACTTTACCCAATTCCCTAAGGTAGCCATTTCTCCTGACTCAAAGTCGAACATTGGATGTGTCGTACGTTCCTAACTTCTTACACGTACGCATGCAGAGTGCCATGTTGAAAGACCAATATGAGTTGCCTCAATTGAAGGAGCTGCGAATAATTTGGGCTCAATATGTGATGGAAGAAGTGGCTATCAACGATCGATCGTAAATGACTTGTGTAATATATATTGAATGTGTTGATTGGTGTATGTGTGTAAATTCATTGCTGTATTTGTGAATAAACTCAATATGTGTATAAATTCAATATGTCCAATGCATGTGTATATCTTTGTATTAGTGTATTTGTGTATAAATTAAATCTCTGAATAATTAGTGTATTTGTGAATAAATTAAATCTGCTGTATTAGTGTATCACTGTATTGCTGTATCTATAAATTAAATCTCTGAATAATTAGTGTATTTGTGAATAAATTAAATATGCTGTATTAGTGTATCACTGTATCTGTAAATGATCCTTTGTAATACTATCGGTTCATATCCTACAACCGATAGAAGAAAGTTTTCAGTACTAACCGTGTCGAGTACCTAACCGATAGAAAAAACTATACATTACTATCGGTTTCCAGTGAATAACTGTTACAAGAAAAAAAACATCACTATCGGTTGAGGTCATTGAGCCGATAGCAGAATTGTCGTTAGCGATTACTGAAACGTTGGAAATGTAGGTATTTTACTGTCGGTTTTTAAGCGATAGAGGTGTGCTACATTTCTTCTATCGTGCCAATCACTAGCGGTAAGATAACCGATAGTAGAGTCGATTTTGAACCGATAGTGAATAGCATTTCTGTAGTAGTGACACCAGTTGAGTTTTGTGCTCAACTGGACGTTTCTGTGGGCGACCCTGGGTATTCTCGAACAGATCGTTGTATATCTCCAGTAGTCCCGATAAACAACCAGAATCTTCTCGGCACGCCAATGACAATGCTGCTCGAGTACTATCACCTTGACCAATGGGTCGAATGATGACAAGCACATACTTGTGACATGCATTGATAATCCGTTTCGCCTGATTTGTGGTAATCAAGTTTGAAGTATTGATGTGGACGTCTCTACTAATCACGAACTTAACTCCGTCTTTAGTGAGCTCGTACTCTTGCGCTCATCGATGGAAGTAAGCATCTCGTTCATACAGATACAGACTCCCAAAGATCACCTAACAAATATCGATAGGAACAATATCGCATTGCACCTCATCGATATATCGTGCAGAGATCTCAAACTTCAACACACATTGACTCGTAATCTGTTGGTTCACGTCAGATGTAAACCAACCCAGTGGATACGGTCGAAGATGTGTGGTTTTCTTCAACCCAAGTCGTCGAACCAGTCCAGTGGAGACCAGATTCTTCTGACTTCTAGGATTGAATATCGTTGTGACTACTTTGTGCTTCACTTGGATGTTGATGGTGAACAAGTCCTCCGTTGGGTGATGGTCGTTCGGTGGGTCCGAACTCTTCTCCTTCGGCATTGCCATCAGAGACAAGGTCGTATCGGCCTCATCAACCGAATTCACTGGGACAACTTCTTCGTCGGGTGAAGTCGTAGTACCCGTGGCTGTTTTTTCCCTAGTCCGTTTTTCTTTGGTCGAAATTCAGCATGAAGCTTGTAGCATTTGTCCTTTGTGTGTCCCGCGATTTGACAATGCTTGCAGAAGGTACCCGTGCCCCTTTTCGAAGCGTTCTTCTTCGGACTCGGTTTTCTTTTTGTCGAGGTCGCACTATCCTTAGTGCCTTTCTCACTGCGGGAATGGTTCTTTTTCTCAATCACCATAGCAGTTGTGCTCGCGGTCGCAATATATCAGACGCCGAACAGGCTTAACTCAGCATTGATAGATTTTTGAAGTCCATACGTGTATTTCTGAAATACCTGAGGATCGGACAACAATATGCCGATGACCATTGCTTGTCTCGAGAACTCAGTTGTATAGTCCTGAACAAATTGGTCGCGTTGTTGGTATAATCTATGCCAACATTCCCATCTCTCCTCTAGGTAACCCATCGGATATAATTCTTGTCGCAGGAGTCGTTTGAATGGACCCCACGCAAAGTCGTCAGCTTCACCACTGGCGACAAAGGCCTTCCACCAAGTCTTGGCATGGTCCTTCATCTTCAAAGGTGCGAACTTCACCTCTTGAGCGCTACTAAACTCTTTCAGGTCAAAGTAGGTCTCAAGCTGAACGATCGAAGAATCCAATTTCTTGACATCGACCACCCCATCATATATGGGTATGTCAATCTTAGTGTCGACCTTGAAAGAGCCGACAGCTAAGGAGGTGTTGGCTAGGTCGCCGGTCTTATGGTCATCTTCTTCTTCCTTATCGTCTGGCCTGCGCAAGTCTTCACCAGTCTTCACACCTGTAACCTTCCCTGCTTCGGGATATATGATCATGGCCTATTGCTTAATCCAAGCAAACACGGTTTGCATGTCGGTGGAGTTCTTAGCCACTTGTTTGGCTAGGTTTGCTTGTACGGTGGTTCCTTCAAACATTGTCGAAGATGCGACTGTTGATATCGTCGATTGTTCACCTAGAGTCTTCACCATCCACAGGACAGAAAAGTTGCTCTAATACCAACTTGATCCGTTTGAGACCTAGCCTTGGTTTTCACACTAGACTCGCCCAGATGCTAATATGCAGAATAACGGGATCTTACTCAGAATTACCAAAATCCAAGGTGATTGAAACACAGTTCAAAGTAATCACACAACTCTTTATTTCAAAGAGGGCTTTACACATCGAACGTTAAGACACACTTACCTACGTCGATGAACTAGATTCGAATTGATCTATATCAAGGTGGATAACCAGGTAGATTATAGATGATCTA
The DNA here is from genome assembly GCA_019359835.1 of Pharus latifolius. Lineage (NCBI taxonomy): Eukaryota > Viridiplantae > Streptophyta > Magnoliopsida > Poales > Poaceae > Pharus > Pharus latifolius. Next base: position 23,582,376 of record CM033323.1, on the reverse strand, counting down.
CTCTGACCTATTACAAAGTATTTATAGTCCAATCATATAGTATGTATCAGACTCAAGAACCTAAAACATATTAGACTCAAACATGAACTAAACTGGTCGTTGCACTCCTTCCCTCTATGCAACCTGAATAGTGCTGACCGCATGGGGGTAGCATCCAAATAGTAATCACTCACAAAATTGGGGAAACCAGTACCGGAGCACTGGCTAAATATGCTTTCACTTCCTGAAAGGCTTTTTCGACTTCGTCTGACCACTGGAAACCATTGTGCTTATGTAGGACCTTAAAGAAAACCAATCTCAAAATAAAATGACTTAAAGTCGCCATTTGACCAGTTAGCCTTTATACGTCCTTCGTGGTTGAAGGAGATTGCTTTTGCTCAATGGCCTGAATTTTTTTAGGATTAACCTCAATGCCCTATGAACAAACAAGGAAACCGAAAAGTTTACTAGAAGAATGATCCGTTTGAGATCTAGCCTTCGTTTTCGCACTAGTCTCGCCCAGATTTTAACATGCGGAATAACGGGATCTTACTCGGAAATACCAAAACCCAAAAGTTGATCGAAAACGCAGTTCAAAGTAATTGCACAACTCTTTTTTTCAAAGAGAGCTTTATATGTCGAACGTTAGGTCGCACTTGTCTACGTTGATGAACTATGTGTCTAAGACTTCAATCTATACTCGATTGTATTCGATTATTCGATGATCTAAACTAGTCTTATTACAAGGTATTTATAGTCCAATCGTATGAGTACGTATCAGACTTAATGACCTAAACATATTAGACTCATATAACTAACTAGCTAACTAATCCTAAACGGATAAGCTTAGCTATATAGATACAGATCGGATTACAATTCTGAACAGGGAACAAATTCCTTTTCCTGGTCGTGAACCAATCAATGGTCGCGAAACCTTTCCAAACGAGGTTATGGTCGCAAAGCCGTATGCGATCAGGACTTGAAGATCCTCCCGGATCATGACTCCCTTGTTGAGAAGGAGCCAAGCCCTGTTGCGACCTCTCGATCAAACTGGAGATGTGGAAATTGGGCTTGTCCATGTTCTCCGGTGTACCACTTTGCCGCACGTGCTCGTTGATCTTTCCGACCAATTCGAAAAGTCACCTTTGTGCCACTCCGTGTGGTAGTCACCTTCTTCTCCAGAATCACATCTTCACGTAGAGGTCCGTCTCGTTGATAGACTAAGTCTTCAACAGATGGTACTATAGTATCTGGCTCATCATCCAGCATTGAAGGCTCAAAGAGTTTGAGGTGCTCAACATTGGCAACCGAGTAAATATCCATGTATAGAGGTAACTCGAGCTGACAAGCATTATTACCCACTTTCCGCAAAATCCGAAAAGGACCATAACGAATGGGTTTGAGTTTCTTACCTTCACCTTTAAGTCTCTCCTTACTCAGATGTAACCATACCATATCACCTTCTTGAAATTGCGCATCAACTCAGTGTCGATCATGTCATGTCTTGTACTTGAGTTGAGCTTTCAGCAAGTTCTGTTCAACCTCATGATGGAGTCGTTGAATACCCTCCAGGAACTTTTGTGCTCGATCCTGATCAGATGCTTCCTTGCTGTTCTGTGCTGAGGTAGGAATCACAAACTCCATGTCGAATGGACTCTGTGGTAGAAATCCTAAGCAGACCTCAAACGGTGACTTACCAGTCGAACCATGCACTGCTCGATTAAAAGCAAACTGTAGGTACGGTATGCTTTTATCCTTGATCTTCGGGTGCTTCGAGTTATATCCTCTCAAAAGATGAACGACTGTGCAATTTACTACCTCGGTTTGACCATCAGTTTGCGAATGAAACGCAGAACTCCTTTTTAGCTTGGTGTCCATCATTGTCCAGAGCGATCGCCAAAAGTGACTAAGGAACCAGGTATCATGATCAGACACAATAGAAGTCGGCAGTCCGAAGTGTGTCCAAAAGTTTTGAAAGAATACCCGAGCTGCTTCTTCTCCCGTGATAGTCCTTCGACAAGGTATAAGAATAATCATTTTGGAGAACCGATCAATGACCACGAATAGATAGTCGTTGCCACGTCGGGTCTTAGGCAATCCTCCCAAGAAATCAATGGATATGCTCTCCCATGGTCGCGATGGAACTGGCAAAGGAGTGTACAAACCTATCTTTCGGTTTTCTGGTTTCGAGATAATGCAGAGACCACAGGCTCGAACAAAACTAGCCACATCTTGCTGCATACGCGGCCAGAACACATGTCGATGAAGATTTTGCAACGTCTTTGTAACCCCAAAGTGACTAGCTACCTTTGATGTGTGCGCTTCTGGCATCCATTGAATTCGAGGTGCTCCACGAGGTATGCAAAGTAAATTGCCCTTGTACAAGAGTCCTTCTCGCCGAACGAACTCTGTAGGTTTCCCTGTTTCAAGCTCAGTTAGTGCTATTTGAAAATCAGGGTCTTCACTGTACATATTGGTATAGTCATCATGACATGAGGGCTCGATCTGCATGAACGCTGACAAATAGAGGGTCGTAACTGGTGGTCGCGACAACATGTCCACCAATTTGTAGTTTACTCCCTTCTTGTACTTAATCACCAGATTAAACTGCTGCAGATACAACATCCATTTCATGTGCTGAGCTTGCTGTAGCTTGGACTGAGTTTGCAAATATTGCAACGGCTGATGGTCGGTGTGGACAACAGTCTCTTTACCCATGAGGTAACACCGCCAATGTTTCACGGCCTAATGCAGTGGACATAACTCCTTATCATAAGTCGGGTAGTTCTTCTGAGCTCCCTGGAATAACTTGGAGTGATATGCCACTAGTCGACCTTCTTGCATGAGCACTGTGCCCATCACATAACCTGAGGCATCAGTTTCTTACTCGAACGGTTTCTGGAGATTCGGCAAAGCTTACACAGGCGCCTCGCTGATCTTCCTCTTCAGCAAGAGAAACGTGTCCTCATGTTTCCCTGTCCACTCGAACTTTTGATCGATCCTGGTTAATGCATGCAATGGAGAAGCCACAATCGAGAAGTATCAGATGAACTTCCAAAGATATTGGCATGCTCCCACAAAACTAGCACATCCATAACTGTTAGCGGTCGTGGCCACTTGCGAATCACTTTTACCTTATCTAGGTCGATTTGCAACGTACCGTTGCCGACCATTAATTCGAGGTAAAGTAGAGTTTGTTGGCCGAACTCGCACTTCTTACGGTTGAGGTGAAGTCGATGTTGCCGAAGCTGTTCGAACACCTTATCGACATGAATGAGGTGCTCATCCCACGAACGACTATAAACTAGTATGTCGTCGAGGTAAACGATCACAAAGTCGTCGATGAACTGTCTCAATACGTCATTCATAAGACGCATGAAGGTAGCCGGGACGTTGCAGAGACCAAACGGCATAACCAGCCATTCGAACAGACCTTGTCGTGTTTTGAACGCGGTCTTCCACATATCGTCCTCCTGGATGCTGACTTGATGATATCCTGACTTAAGATCCAATTTGGAGAAGACAAAGGCATGCTTCAATTGGTCTAGCAGGTCGTAAATACAAGGAAGGGTGTATCGGTTCTTGATGGTGATCTTGTTCAGTGCTTAGTAGTCCATGCACATATGCCAAGTCCCATCATTCTTTGGCACTAACACCACAGGATATCCACAAGGTGAACTACTCGGTTGAATGGCACCATCGTTTAGCAACTCACCAAGTTGTCTCCTGATCTCTTCATTCTCCAATACTGAGTTGCGATACATACTCAGATTGGGCAGTGTCTCATCGGACACAAGTTGAATTTCATGTTCAACTGGACGTTTCGGCGGATGACCCTGGGTAGTCTCGAACAGATCACTGTATTTATCCAGCAGTCCCGACAAACGACTAGAATCCTCTCGGCATGCCAACGACAACGCTGGTCGAGTACCCTCACCTTGACCAATGGGTCGAATCATGACAAGCACATTCTTGTGACATGCATTGACAATTCATTTGGTTTGATTTGCGGTAATTAAGTTTGAAGTGTTGACATGGATGTCTCTACTGATCACGAACTTAAATCCATCTTTGGTGAGGTCGTACTCTTGCGCACGCCGATGGAAGTGAGCGTCTCGATGATACAGATACGGACTCCCAAAGATAACTTGACAGATATCGATAGGGACAACATCGCATTGCATCTCGTCGATATATCATGCAGAGATTGCAAACTTCAACACACACTGACTCGTAATATACTGGTTCACGTCGGATGTAACCAACCTAGCGGATATGGTCGCGGGTGTGTGGTTGTCTTCAAACCAAGTTGCGGAACCAGTCCAGCGGAGACCAAGATGTTGATGGTGAACAAGTCCTCCGTTCGGTGATGGTCGTTCAGTGGATCCGAACCATTCTCGTTCGGCATTGCCATCAGAGACAAGGTCGTATCCACCTCATTAACCGAATTCACTCGGACAACTTCTTCGTCGGGTGAAGTCGCAGTAGCCGTGGCTGTTCTTTTGCCTGGTCCGTTTTTCTTCGGTCGACGTTCAGGATGAAGCTTGTAGCATTTGTCCTTGGTATGTCCCACGACTTGACAATGTTCACAAAAAGCATCCGTGCCAGATTTTGAAGCGTTCTTCTTTGAACTTGGCTTTTTCTTTGTCGAGGTCGCACTTTCCTTCGTGCTTTTGTCGCTGTGGGATTTGTTCTTTTTCTCGATCGCCATAGCAGTTGTGCTTGCGGTCGCGATGTCTTGGACGCTGAACAGACTTAGCTCAGTACTGATCGATTTCTGAAGTCCAGATGTGTATTTCTAAAATACCTAAGGATCAGACAGTGAGATGCCGATGACCATTGCTTGTCTCCAGAATTCCGTAGTAAGGTTTTGGATGGTCTGGTAGCGCCGTTGGGACAATCTATGCCAACGCTCCCATCTCTCCTCAAGGTAACCCATTGGATAGAATTCTTGTCGCAGAAATCATTTGAATTGACCCCACGCAAGGTCGTCAGTTTCACCACTAGTGATAAGGGCCTTCCACCAAGTCTTGGTGTGGTCCTTCATCTTCAAAGGTGCAAATTTCACCTTTTGAGCGCTACTAAACCCTTTCAGGTTAAAGTAAGTCTCAAGTTGGTCGATCCAAGAATCCAGTTTCTCGGCATCGATCACCCCATTATATATGGGTATACTAATCTTAGCGTCGACCTTAAAAGCTCCGACAGCAAAGGAGGTGTTGGCGAGGTCGTCGGTCTTGTGGTCGCCTTTGTCTTCAGTTTTGTCTATCCTGCGCAAGTCGTCACTAGTCTTCGCACCCATAAACTTCCCTACTTCAGGAGGTACAATCATGTCCTGCTGCTTAATCCAAGCAAGCACGGTTTCCATGTCGGTGGAGAGCTTAGCCACTTGTTCGGCTAGGTTAGCTTGAACGGAGGTATCGTCAGACATTGTCGGAGACGCGACTGTAGGAACCGTCGATCGATCACCTGGAGTTTCACCAGAGGTTTTGTAACCCTGGTGAGTCTTCACCATCCACATGATAGGAAAGTTGCTTTGATACCAACTTGATTTGTTTGAGACCTAGCCTTGGTTTTCGCACTAGGTTCGGCCAGATTCTAATATGCGGAATAACGGGATCTTACTCGGAAATATCAAAACCCAAAGGTTGATCGAAAACACAGTTCAAAGTAATTGCATAACTCTTTATTTCAGAGAGGTCTTTACACGTCGAACGTTAGGTCGCACTTGTCTACGTCGATGAACTATGTGTCTAAGACTTCAATCTAGACTCGATTGTATTCGATTATTCGATGATCTAAACTAGTCCTATTACAAGGTATTTATAGTCCAATCATATGAGTACGTATCAAACTCAATAACCTAAACATATTAGACTCATATAACTAACTAGCTAAATAATCCTAAACGGATAAGCTTAACCATATATATACGGATTGGATTACAATTCCGAACAGGGAACAAATTCCTTTTCCTGGTCATGAACCAACCCATGGTCACAAAACATTTCCGAACACGGTTATGGTCGCGAAGCCGTATGCGATCAGGACTTGAAGATCGTCCCGGATCAAAGAAACTCCAAATTAGCACTTTTTCATAATGTTACAAAACTTTTAGCAAAACTCCAGGTGAAAAATCGACAGTATCTACAGTCGCGTCTTCGACAATGTCTGAAGGAACCTCCATACAAGCTAACCTAGCCGAACAAGTGGCTAAGCTCTCCACCGACATGGAAACCGTGCTTGCTTGGATTAAGCAACAGGCCATGATCGTACCTCCTGAAGTAGGGAAGGTTACAGGTGTGAAGAATAGGGAAGACTTTGCAGGCTAGACGATAAGGAAGAAGAAGACAACCATAAGACCGACGACCTCGCCAACACTCCTTGTGACCATGACGAATGGCTTCTCTCCGATCAAAGGCAAAGCGTCTGAACTCTTGCTTTATTGGTCGTTGTCCAGGCTGAATCACTAGTCTGTGCTCGATCACATCTCTTGGCACTCCATGCATGTCGGATGGTTTCCATGCAAACACATTTGCGTTATCCTGGAGAAAAGCGATGAGTGCAAGTTCCTATTTGTTCTCCAGTTCAGACCCGGTCCTAACAATTATGGTTGGGTCATATGGGAATAGGTAAACTTGTTTAAGTTTTTTGTCTGGTCGTGGGGTTACCTTGATTGGATATGTCTCTTTAGCTTTGGTCGCAGCATTGACATCCCTAAGGGGAAGTTGATCGACCAATTCCAAGGAAATGCGATCGCAAGTGAGAGTAGTATTTTGCCTGGCCCTAACTGTGATCGCACTTTTTGGTCCAAGCACTTTAATGCACTAATAAGCATAATGCGTTACTGCCATAAACTTGGCAAGTGGGGCCTACCAAGAATTGCATTATATGTTGAATCAAAATCAATTACATCAAAAGTAATCAATTCTGTTTAAAATTCTTTGGCTCTCCAAACGTTATCGGTAGTACAATATGGCCGATAGGAGTCATTGAAGGACCAGGAATGATCCCAAAAAATGGATAAACCACAAGTTTAATTCTTGAACGGGGGATTTGCATCTTATCAAGTGCTTTTACAAATATCAAGTCGAGAGAACTACCTCCATCGACTAGGACTTTGCCCACTTTTGCATTGCTAATCGTGGGAGATATGACCAGAGGGAATCACTGTGGTTGCAACAATCCCTTGGAATAGTCTTCTGGGCTAAAGCTCAGAGATTTCTCCGACCAACGGTGGTATTGAGGCTCTCTTGGGGGAGCTTCAATATTATTAACTTCTTGGCGAACAGATTAAAAATAGCGCTTACAGATATAGGACGAAGAACCACCAAAAATAACATTGATATGATTATTTCATACCTGATACAGCATGTCCTAGTCTCCATCAGCGTCCTTATTCCCACCGGGTTGCCTTATTTCTGGTATAGTTGTCATAGGTGCATGACCTTGGTAGAATTCTTCCATGCGCTTTAACCATCTTCGACAATTCTTGAGATCGTGTCCCCGCACCTCATGCAGCGAACACCACCTCTTGCTTCCCTACAGGTTAGTCTATTCTTCTGCATGGTCGCTGTAGTGTCCACCAGAATGAGGTTTATTATTCTTGTATGGAACTTTGTTACCTTTATCTTGTGGTCGCTTTTCCATGTTCGCGACCTCTTGGAAGCATTTTGTTCCATCCTTAGCAGGTGGATGCTAAGGTCCCCCGTGAATCTTCAGTATCAAACGCCATTGTCGATGATTGGGACTCTAGTCCTTAATCGATCTTACATAAATTTAGATGATGAAGTGTGAAGCCAATCTAAGGTGAAACTCAAGTAAATCAGGGTATCTATGCCTAAGGAAGAAAGAATGTCGACGATTTGGACTCGGGGTCCTCAGTCGATCTTATAAAAATTTGTGAGTTCTGAGACCTATCGGGGCGCTCCTCCGGGAAGGTAGGATAAGTAATATCTGTATGGGCACGAGAGAATTTATACAGGTTCGGGCCCTCGATGGTGGGAGTAATAGCCCTACGTCCTGTTATGATTTCACTGTATGAGAGAAAAAGTGTTTACAAGAGGGAGGAAGAGATGATCACAGGAGAAGATCTCTCCTATATTGATGTCTATCTAACTATGACTAAGTCTTCAGGCTACTCAGACTCCTAGTAATGCTTGTATGCTTAACCGTCCTTTAGATTGTGCATTGACCACCTTTTTATACTGAACAAAAGGGCGCCAACGCGAAGCAGCTCTGGACGGTTGTTACTGTGCAGTTTGTGTATCCGCTCCTCTTTCCTAAGCAGGTTTAACACGTGTAGTTATTGGGTAACCGCACATATTAACCTCCTGGCAGTTGTCTTCATACGTGGGAGAAGTTATCTCGATCTTGGAGATGTGTTTGTAAAAGACTTAAACACTCTCGAATCATCTTTGTCGCACACAGTCATCGACCTCTTGACTGCGCATTGTCTGCGGCCTTGTCATCGCGCAAGGGCTGCGATCACAAATCTTCCTTTGTGCCCACACTCTCCTAGTGCCCACATTGGTCGTCTAAGATCATAGCGGCCATTTAAGATTCATAGACACATATCAGATTCAAACCTAACCTAAACCTATTGTGTGTTAATCAAACTAGCTCGGATGATAATCCCCATCAGCTAGCCCCCAAATTTGAAGAAAATGAAGAGACATGTTTAATTCAAATTTTAATCCTGAATCAAATTGTGAACCCGACGCTTCAAATTTCCCAGTTTGCACTGTTCTGTCATGTGACAGTTCATATCCTGAGAAAAACCCTGAGTTTTTCTTGAGAGATAATGATGAATTCATTGACTTATACAATCAAGGCAGCAATTGCGAGTGCGTTTTAAGAACTCGAGACGTTCGTGGGAACAAACCGTCGCCTCCGGGCTCTATAAATAGCACAGCCTCTTAGTTCTTAAGACTTACAAATTCTTAGCTAAGTCATTTAGAAAATCTGCTTCTGACTCCCTGTCTCGCATCTCCTCTTTTACTCTTCACCTTGATGGCGAACCAGGATCCCAAGATGGTTATTGAGATTGAGAGTGATGAGGAAGAAATAGAAAAGACACAAGATATCCAGAAGGTAAACTTCTTCTAAAACATCTTATGATTTTCTGAGCCAAAGATTTTCCTAAGCAATTCATTTTGGACTTCACAGGTGATTGAGGAAATGATCTCTCCAAAGAAGAGATCTAGAGATGATGAAGGATCCTCCAGTGGAGCTGCATTAAAGATTCTAAAGGGTGCTAGTCCCTGTGTTGCCACATTGCCCCTTGCGACTCATCCAGTTGCCTCTTCATCTCCACCTTTGGAGATCCACAACAATTCTTCAAACCATCCCACTTCTGGAGGAAGTATCACACCTCTGTGATCAGACGATCCTCAGCTTTTGTTGGGTGATCAATAATCTGGGGAAGGTCTCACACTTCCGCGTCCAAATCCTCCCCAAAGCTTGGCTTTTTCCTCAGCTTCTCAGGTAACAGCTATCTTCACCCTCCCTGTTGGTTATATGTTTTATGAACTAACCATGAGTTCACAGGAGGTGAAGACCCCTGGAGCCCCCAGTGATCAGCCTGCTGAAGTCCAGGCTCTTTTTGTTGAGTGTGTAGCCTTCAGGCGAACTCTCGAAGAAGAAAAAGAGGTGCTGGAGAAGCGTACTAAGGAAATGTCCTCTGCCCTTTTGCATTTGGCAGAGTGCTATGAAAACTCACGCGAAGAAGTGCGCAAGTTCCAGTTGGAGAGGAACAGTTGTACACCTTTGCTAAGATATGATGTAGATAGGCTTAGGGCTATAGTTAGTTCCCTGGGGGCAGTCAGTGTTGATCCCAATGATGTTAACATGTCCCTGGGAGAACTTTGTAAGTGGCAATCAGACCAGGTCGATGCTTTGGTCTCCTGTGTCCCTTTTGTATGCAAAGATTGCCAGAAATAAAAAATATCATTTCTTTACATACTTGATCCCTTAAAGAGATTATGTAAAACTTATAATCCCAAATTAAGGTTTTTTATACTCATTGTGTAAAGAAGTGGTACAAAAAATACACAGGTAGGTTTCTGTCTGAAACTGGCTCAAGTTAGTTCTACGGTCTCAGAATAGCATTGAGGTTGTATACTGCGACCAGGACTAGAGTAACGATCACAGAATAGTATATTGACCATGCGGCGACCACAGATGTTGCAATCACCTATATCGCAGTGCTCACCGAATTGCATTGCGATCAGTATACAAAATATAAGTTTATTCCAAAGTCATAAGGGATTTCTTCCTTGATAAACATCAAGAATTTCTCATATTTTTATCTGTACCATATCCCACGAATGTGAAATAAAATGATAAAGATACATTTCATTTCAGATTCATTACTGGGTATGGATAACGGGTTCCAAGAGGAAAGGCACCCATTATGAGAAATTAATGAAATATCTGGCGAAGGGTTGTCTCGGGCATATAAAAGGAAAAGGTAGCTTACTGGAGAAGCTCCACAACCAGAATCCTCCGTTGCCTTGGACATTTTCGCTGCACAAAAACCCTCTTTTGCACACCTCGTCTTCGTCGTCTCCCAAGCCAACACCTTTTTCCATGATCTTCTGCAGTAATGGCATCCTGGAGCCGATCTGTCCACCACACTGAGGAGAGCTTGGTGGCACTAGAGAAGGAAGAGATTCTCCCCCCTGGCTACTGATCAACTGGCGGCCAGCGAGGAACAACGAAGAAACCCCAGCCGTTCACGAGGGTGAACTGGTGATCTTTGATGAGTATTTGCGCTACGGGTTCTGATTCCCAGAAAGTGAGTTCCTACGGGGAATCCTCAACCATTATGGGTTGGAGTTGGTGAATCTCCACCCAAATGTTGTTTTGATCCTGGCGATCTTTCAGCACTTACGTGAAGCATTCGTTGGAGTGCTGCCAAGCGTGGAGCTTTTCTGACGCTTTTACTTCTCGGCGTGGTCAAAGAGTGCCAACGCCGCTGGGTGCATCTACTTCCGCATAAGGGAGAAGAAAGAGTACCCATTCCCTCCTCTGCGGGACTCGGTGCATGGGTGGCACCACAAATGGTTCTACTGCGCCCCTCCGTCGGAGAGTGGACTCTAGTTTGCGAACTCCCGACCGGAGAAAGACAGTGAAATGGACTCCATTCCTTCCCTAAGTGCAGACTTAGAGAAGCAGGCCAAAGCCATTCTTCACCTGGTCCAATAGGGACTAACAGTGTGCAACATCATCTGCGACTTTGTGAAGAACAGGATGAGCCCCCTATGTGAGAGGGAGCATCCGGCTTGGGAGGTGGAGTCCATGACGGACAGTACCCTAGATTACAATACAGGTATGTCCTCTGGTTTGCAAAGTATACGACTCTACTGACGAATAAAGACATATCAAGTAAGTTGTTTGTTTTTGTGACGCAGTTCTTTCGTTGTCCGAAATTGAAAAACGGACGAACTACCTTCTACGGCCTTACAATGCTGCAACAAAAGGAGTTAAAGGGTCGCCTCGCCCTCAGAGCTTAATAAATGCAAGCAATGATCTGAAACAGGAACGCCAAAAGGTATGACTTCTCTTGGAAACATCTATTTGGATTCGTGTATCGCCGCTTTCTTACCAAATCAAATTCTTGGAATGATGCAGCTACTGAAGGGAGTTCTATCGGGATGAAACATCCTGGTGATGACGCTGGATCCTCTGGGGGATCAGCGGTAAAGAGGGTAAAGAAAACCTCTTCACGTCGAGTGACGAAGGAGAATGCTTCCGAGAAACCTAAGAAGGTCTTAGGAGGGGCTTCTTCGAAGAAGAAAACCACAACTGCGAAGAAGACCGTGGTAAGATTTTATGTCTCCCATGCACCCTCGAGTGCGAATAAGAATTACTTCTTAGTCGTACAGGGTGAAGGGAGTGAGGATGAGGAAGACGACTTTCCTCTAATTCGTCGCAAGAGGAAGGCGACTGACCTTCTGGAGACAAGCATCCCAGAGAGGTCACCCTCCCCCCGAATCGATGAACTCTTGTCCCTGACTGCAGGGACGGGGATGGCTACATTAAGTCCCGTGGCCGCAGAAGTCCTGGCGGTCACGGAGGAGACTCCCAACCCTGAGGGCTGCAAAGCCCCCAGGTTGATAACCCCTCCCCCAACAATTGAGGGGACTACTGCGGTAAAAACTTCTCAATCTTGTAATTTTTTACTTCCCCGTATACGCTAATCATATTTGCGAATATGCAGGGAGAAGAAGACACTGTCCTGTTCAAGAAGAGGAAAACAAGGACACATGTTGATGACACCTCGATAGGAGAACCCATTGGGCTTCGTTCTCCCTAGAGCTTATCATCAAAACCCAAATCCTGGATGGGGTTTCGTGTCAAGTAAGAATACTACTTCTGGTGAATTTCATCCTATCACCAAGAGGTATTCTAAACTATGATGTTCAGACATAGGGATCCTGCCCTAAGTGCCCCAGCGACCTCGACAACTATTGGCGCATCAACTACCTTAGAGGTCACGAGTGGGACAGGCCCCACTCTCATGGCTGAAGAATCCTCTCAGACCATTGTGGAGGAAATAATAGCAGACATCCAATCTCAGGGGAAGGATGCTGCTGTTCTAACAGCAAGGGAGGACTGGCAAGGAGAACCATCTGTCGTCCCTGTTCTCAAGGAGAAGATGAGCTTTGAGGCTCATGCTTCGACTGAACCTTTGAGTGGTTCATTTAGCGATTTCGTAGAGGTAAATAGAGATCTTTTCTCAATCCTGAAATCTCAATTCTTAGGAGTATTCAAATTTCAAGAGCAATGTTTTACTATTGTTCTAGGATTTAACCTGGTTGGCGACCAGATCAACAGCTGTGGCAAAACACATCGAGGTCGCACAACGGGAGATTAGCCGGCTGCAATAGTAAGTGTGGTGCTTCTTATTCGTGCTAACTTGAATCCATATTTAAGTGTAACTGATTGTCTTTCTTGTTACAAAGAAAATGCCTTTCTAAACAAGAGCATGGCTGATCAGGAGAATCAAGAAGAAACTGCTATAAAAGCGCAGTCAAACCTTTCTTGTAAGTCCACTTCCGACCTGAAAACATTCTTTCATTACATGAACTACTGTAAAAATTGACTGCCGTGTTCATGCAGCACAAGAGGATCAAATAAGCCTTCTTTCAAAAGAAAAGAATGACCTTCAGGTGACCACCGAGCTCCAAAGCTCGAAGGTTGATATTGTCTGCACGGAGAACGAGAATTTGAAAGCAAAGATTGCATCCGGCAGCAATGCTCAATCAACCGTCTTCGAAAAGCTGAAGACGGTGGCAACTCTGCTAAGAGCTGATGTGGTCGAATCTGAAAAGATCAATCCTAGCTTCGGTGAGTTAGCCACATTGGTTGCGGCTCAGGCTGAATCACTTCTCGAATATCTTCCTCAAGATACAAGGTGACAGGAAGAGGCGATGAGGACAAACGTGCAATCTGTAGCCTCCGCCATCCTCAGCAGACTCCGTTTTCACCACGGCCCTGATCTTGATTTGAAACCAGTGGTCGAAGATGCAGAAATCGAGAGTGAAGATCAGCTTGAAGCCATAATGGAGGAAGTCAGGCCCTTGATCGAAAATCTCTTGAAAGAACTTGGCTTATCTTGATTGTTGATGTAACAATTTTTGTACCTGCAAACATGTGAGTATACAATGCAGATGCATGCCTTAAATTTTGAAAAAGAAAATACTTTTCTTCATTTCGTGTTATGACCATATTCCCTTAGCACCCTCCTGAGATCATAAGTACTGAAGACTTGGTATTATAATCTCAGGAAGAAATATGGGTGTTCTAAGAAATGTTTCAACTTAGATACGATCATCCAATCATACTGATACTGAACTTAATACGACACCCGGCCTTATTACGAACTGGAAACCACTCGAATGATCAGGAACATGCCAGTAAGTCCCGTGTCCGTTGAGAAACGACTTACTGAGGGATGTCTTATCTGGATGCAACCATGAGATCAGCCAGCGAATCCAGTTAGGGTATTGTAGCAAGATGATTATCGGTGATCAGCCCTTGAGCAAGGCTTGTTATAGGTATGGCAAATAAAGAAACGAACGTAACATGAACCGAATAAAAGTACTCACGAATTTTGTTAAACCATGCTAATTGAACAGGAAAAAACATTGGAGAACTTACACTTAAAACTTGCGTAGTTGATCGATGTTCCAAGTATTGGACAAGACTCTGTCATCCTCCATGGCTAACTGAGCCGATCATGGTCGCAGTACTCAAACAACAGTGTTAGGGCCTTCCCACTGAGGAGAGAACTTATTGCGGTTAGACTGGTTTTGTATTTTTCGTAAAACCAGATCACCCACGTGAAGACTACGCGGCCGCACCCTCTTGCTGTGATATTTTCGCAAAGCTTGCAAATATACTACTGACTTTATCAGTGCTCGATCACGTTTTTCTTCAAGGAGGGTTAAATCCTGAGTATGTTGTCCGACTTGATCAATCTGATCCAATTGATCTGTTCAAACAGAACCAATATGAATTTCCATAGGTAATACAGCCTCGTCGCCATACACCAATTGGAAAGGTGTCTCACCAGTGGCTCGACTACAGGCAGTACGTAATGCCCCTAGAACAGAGTAGAGTTCATCTACCCAAGCCCCCGAGCGCATCTTAAGGCGATAGAAAACACATTTCTTGATGCCTTGTAATATCTACCCGTTGGCACATTCGACGGCACCATTGCTTTGTGGATAAGGTACAGAAGCAAAGCACGCCCTAGTTCCAATATTGTCACAATAGTCCAGAAAAAGACCGCTAGTGAATTGGGAACCATTATCAGTAATGAGACGACTTGCAACACCAAATCGTGTAATGACGTTCTTATGAAAGAACTTCTGTGCCGCAGCAGCGGTGATACCGCAGACTGGTTCAGCCTCGATCCACTTCCTAAACGTGTCAATAGCTACAAACAAGAACTTGTACCCATTAACTGCCTGTGGCATAGGTCCCACAATATCTATCCCCCAGACCGCAAAGGGCCACATTAAAGGGATAGTTTGCAAGGCATATGCGGGCTGATGAATCTGTCTTGCATGAAATTGACACTGAGGGCATGTCTTGACCAAGTATTTGGCATCATCGAGTGCCGAAGACCAGTAAAAACCTGTCATAAAGCTTTCCCGACCACTGTGCGAAATGATGCGTGCGCACCACACACTGTCATGGATTTCTTTCAAGAGGGACTTACCTTCCTCTTGAGAAATACAACGCATGAATACTCCTTGAGTACCCTTCCTATACAAAACTCCTTCTATAAGTTTGTATAGGTGCGCTTTTTGAATCAACTGATCACATTCGGTTTCATCCTTGGGCAAGTCCCATGTTCGAGATAGACCCTCAATGGATGGGTCCAATCTTCTTCATGTCCAAGGTTGGTAACGCAGACTGTTACCGGGTCATCTTCGACTGTAGTCATGATCTTAAGGCGATAGAAAGGTGTCTCACCAGTGGCTCGACTACAGGCAGTACATAATGCCCATAGAACAGAGTAGAGTTCATCTACCCAAGCCCCCGAGCGCATCTTAAGGCGATAGAAAACACGTTTCTTGATGCCTTGTAATATCTACCCGTTGGCACATTCGATGGCACCATTGCTTTGTGGATGAGGTACAGAAGCAAAGCACGCCCTAGTTCCAATATTGTCACAATAGTCCAGAAAAAGACCGCTAGTGAATTGGGAACCATTATCAGTAATGAGACGACTTGCAACACCAAATCGTATAATGACGTTCTTATGAAAGAACTTTTGTGCCGCAGCAGTGGTGATACCGCAGACTGGTTCAGCCTCGATCCACTTCCTAAACGTGTCAATAGCTACAAACAAGAACTTGTACCCATTAACTGCCTGTGGCATAGGTCCCACAATATCTATCCCCCAGACCGCAAAGGGCCACATTAAAGGGATAGTTTGCAAGGCATATGCGGGCTGATGAATCTGTCTTGCATGAAATTGACACTGAGGGCATGTCTTGACCAAGTATTTGGCATCATCGAGTGCCGAAGACCAGTAAAAACCCTGTCATAAAGCTTTCCCGACCACTGTGCGAAATGATGCATGCGCACCACACACCGTCATGGATTTCTTTCAAGAGGGACTTACCTTCCTCTTGAGAAATACAACGCATGAATACTCCTTGAGTACCCTTCCTATACAAAACTCCTTCTATAAGTTTGTATAGGTGCGCTTTTTGAATCAACTGATCACATTCGGTTTCATCCTTGGGCAAGTCCCATGTTCGAGATAGACCCTCAATGGATGGGTCCAATCTTCTTCATGTCCAAGGTTGGTAACGCAGACTGTTACCGGGTCATCTTCGACTGTAGTCATGATCGAAGGATGTTCTAAGTGTTCCACGAACACTCCTGCTGGAGCAGATGTACGTGAGGATCCAATTTTAGATAATTAGTCTGCGAGAATATTGTCCTTTCGTGGGTGTATTGGATTTCGAAATGACTGAAGTGTTTTTCCAATCTCCTCACTTCCCCCTGATAATGAGCCATTGTCTCATCGGAGGTGTTGTACTCCTTTTTTATCTGGTTTACGACCAGTTGTGAGTCTCCTCTCACCACTAATTGACGGACTCTGAGGAATTTTGCTGCCCGGAGCCCTGCAATAAGACCCTCATATTCTGCTGCGTTGTTAGTCGCAACAAAATGTAATTGAATGACATACTTGAGTTGGTCGCCCTGAGGTGTGACTAAGACCACTCCAGCCCTCGAGTGTTGAAGACTACGAGAGCTGTCAAAATACATCATCCAGTGGTCAATGCATGATAATTCTTTGGATTCTTGCATAGGTGGGTCAGGATTAGTTCATTCGACCACAAAGTCTGCAAGGATCTGAGACTTGACCGCCGTGCGAGGGGTGAAATGGATGTCAAATGCTCCAAGTTCTACAGTCTACTTCGCGATTCGAACAAATTTCTCTGGGTTTCGAATAATATCTCCCAAAGGAAAGGACGAGGGCACTGTAATTTTATGTGCTTGAAAGTAATGTCGTAGCTTTCGGGAAGCCATCAGTAGTGCGTATAGTATCTTCTGGACCTCAGGGTAGCGCTCCTTAGGACCATGAAGTACCTCGCTTACATAATAGACGAGTTGTTGTACACCTTCTCTTTCTGCGATCAGAACCGCGCTGACCGCATGAGGTGTGGCTGCCAAGTAAAGAAGTAGTGGTTCCCCTGTGATCGAAGAAACCAACACTGGTGCACTAGATAAGTATGCTTTAACCTCCTGGAACGCTTTCTCGGCGTCATCCGACCAGGTAAAACCATGGTGTTTTCGAAGATCTTTGAAAAAAGGTAATCCTCTTTCGCATAGTCACGATATAAATCGACTTAAAGCCGCCATGCGACCTACTAGGCACTGGACATCCTTCATGGTCGAAGGTGACCTCATTTGCTCGATGGCCCTGATTTTTTTGGGATTAACCTCGATTCCTCTAGAACAAATAAGAAAGCCTAGCAGTTTACGAGATGAAACCCCAAAAGAACATTTTTCTCAGTTTAATTTTATTCCAAATCGGTTTAAATTACAGAAGGTTTCAGCAAGATCATCTAAATGAGTCAAGCCTTTTAAGCTTTTTACAACCAAATCGTCCACATAAGCTTCCAGATTATGTCCCATCTGGGAAAGAAAGGTCTTTTGCATCAAGCGTTGGTACGTGGAACCGACGTTCTTGAGACCAAATGGCATTCTAACGTAGCAGTAGGTGCCAAATGGTGTGATGAAGGCAGTCTTCTCTTTATCTTCTTCTGCCATATTAATTTGATGATATCCTGAGTAAGCATCCAAGCAGCTCATCAGTTCGCAACCCGCAGTAGAGTCGACCAACTGATCGATGCGGGGAAGGGGAAAGTCATCCTTTGGGCATGCACTATTTAGGCTGCTGTAATTGATGCACATGTGCCACTTACCATTTGACTTACGGACCATGATCGGATTTGCAAGCCATTCCGAATGATCGTCTTCACGAATAAATCTGGCCGTTTGCAGTTTATCTAACTCCACCCGGATAGCTTCTTGCCGATTAACAGCAAAGCGTCTGAGCTTCTGCTTTATTGGTCGCTGTCCAGGTCGAATTACTAACCTGTGCTCAATTACCTCCCTTGGGACACCGGGCATGTCGGATGGTTTTCACGCAAACACATCTGCATTAGCTCGGAGGAAAGTAATGAGTTTGAGTTCCTATTTATCATCCAGGCCTGATCCAATCCAAATTGTTCTGGATGGATCATCTGGGTTATAATGGAACTAGTTTCATCTTTTCCTCTGGTCGAGGGGTGACCTTGATCATATCCACAGCTGTGGTGGTGATCTTGACATCCCGGAGGGGAAGCTGATCCACTAACTCCAGGGATAACCGATAACAAGTTAATGCCACATTGCGGCTAGCTCGGACCGAGATAACACTTTTGAGGCTAGGTAACTTGCCGCACTGATAAAGCATAGTGCATCGCCATCATAAATTTGGCGAGAGTTGGCCTGCCAAAAATCGCGTTATAAGCCGAACACAATCAATTACGTCAAAAGTAACCAATTCTGTTCGAAAATTATCTTGTTCACCCAGTGTCACTGGGAGCACCACCTGTCCCATTGGCATCATCGAGGGACCAGGAATTATCCCATAAAATAGATGAATTATGGGTTTGATTTTCGAACGTGGGATTTGCATCTCATCCAATGCCTTGACCAATAAAATGTCCAAGGAACTACCTCCGTCGATCAGGACCTTTTCGACTCTCGCATTACTGATAATTGGGGTAATGACCAGAGGTAGTCTCAATGGTCGAGTAAGCCCAACGGGACAATCAGAGCCATCAAATGTCAAAGGATCATCTGACCAACAGCTGTATTGAGGTTCACCAAGGGGAGCTCTCGCTTGGTTCACTTCTCGATAAAATTCTTTAAACTAACGTTTAGAAACAAAAGAGGTGGAACCTCCAAAAATGACATTAACATAATTACGAGGTACCTGGTAGGACATTTCTTCGTCCCCGTCGGCGTCTCTGAGCCCGCAAGTCTGCTCTTTTCGTGGTAAAGTTGGCGATGGCCCAATTCCCTAGTAGAAGTTATCTAGTTGGTTCAACCAGCTCCAGTAGTTCTTGAGGTCCTGTCCTGGAGAGTTGTGGATCGGACACCACTTCTTGCCTAACTGTAGGTTAGTCAGTTTTTCTGGCTGGTCGGTGCTGCGGCCACCAAAGGCAGTTTTATTTTTAAATGAAAACTTGTTACCTTTTGCCGGTGGAGGCTTTTCTGCGACTGCGATCTCCCAATATTGTTCGGTTTGATTCTTTTAGACTTCTTTGATTTTCCACCCGATGAAGACTCTGGCTTCTTGCCCATATCTTCTTTTTTTGCGTCCTTGAGACCTGGTTGGGGTGGTAAATTCTCTTTATCCACCATCCTATTCCACTCAACGGCCTCGGCCGCATCAGAGTAGTGGTCAGCCATATCAAAGAGATCGGCTACTAACCGAGGAGGGCGGATAAGTAGATCTTCTGGTAACCCTCCGATACCAAACAGCGTGCTTAAACGCCCCGATAACGGAGTTATCGGATATGTTTGGGATTGCATTTCTCACCCCGACAAACTTTTGACAAACTGGCGAAGAGTCTTCGTAGAGGTTTGTCGTAGACGATGAAGATCGTCTTCTATCCCGGGCTTCTGATAACAATTCTAGAAATTCTTGAGGATGGCATCGCACAACATTTCCCAGTTATATATCGAACCCTCGGGCTGATTGAATAGCCAGGTCCTTGCCGGTCCCTCAAGGACCGTCGGCAAGTAATTGGCCATGACGCGATCATCCCCACCCGCCGCTTGGATAACGGTGATGTAAATTTGAAGGAACTCGGACGGATTCTGGATCCCATCAAATCTCTCAATTGCCCCCGGCTTGAACTTATCTGGCCAGACGACCGCACAAAGGCCTGGCGAGAAAGCTTTACAGCCAACATAGGAACTGTGGAGGGTTCTGCAGTTTCTAGCCTGACCACGAGTGATTTTACGCGATGGGGATGCGCCACGTGCTTCCAGACGAGAATGCACAGGAATTCGATCCCGATCATGAGAACTTCCCACGCGTCTGGATATGTCGTGCCGAAGTGATCCAGATGGTAGTCGATTACACCTACTATGACTAGAGTAAGAATACTCCTTTTCATGGGAACATATCGTAGACCGGGAGGAAGCTGTAGGGGTTGCATCGGATGCAACCTCATCCAACTTCTCCGCTAGGATCCTAGCAAAAGCCGGTTTGTCCGCGTTTGTGAGGGTAGGAGGAAAATTACATAAGACCTCCGTGATAGATCGAAGTCGTCCATGTGTACTTCTCCTTGGTGCGCCAGGTGTCATTGTTTCTTCATCCGCCGGTGAATATTCCGAGGGCAAAGAAGGCATCTGGTCGCGCCTGCGACCATGTGGGCGACGGGAGGAACTAAGGGCGACATCATAACGAGATTGCGCATTTTGCAGAGCCTCTAGGGCTGTTCTGCGAAGTTCGTTATCTCGTCGCTCACAGTCCTGATCCTCCTTTTGCTTACATTCCTATTCCTCCTTTTGTCTGCGCTCCTGTTCTTCCCTAGCAATCCGCTGATCGGGAGTTTCCTCCGACAAGGCAGCGAATTCTCTAGGGAGCGAAGCCGCAGAAGGAGAGAATATCCCTGTTTGTTCCGAGTCGAACTCGAAATCAAAGAGACAGTGGAGGTTGTCAGGATTAAACCACCCCAAACTGAGTTCTCGGTCACTGTTATCCTGGTTCTTGACGGGGACGCATGGCGACTGAGACTTGATTTCCAATATGGTGGAATTGACATTAAGTTCCGGACCTATCTCTTCTGATGTGACGCGGGCGGTCTGATCTTTCAATGAGAACAACAACTATCAATTTGTGAAGATGACTCTCACGATCCGGCTACCAACCGTACACGACTGATACACCCTGGCAATCGTTGAACCAACTTCGGATTGTTATCGACCGAACTAGAAGCACGATCGACCTGATCACGAAGATCTATTCCTACAAGCAATCAAAGAACAAACAAGAACAAGATAAACAAACAATCTGAAATTGCAAATATAGATTGAATCACGAAAAAGAGTTGGGGTTCTGAATACAGATATTGATGTTGATCTGGCCGACCAAGAAGAATATCTCAATAGCTTCACAAAGGAAGGACTATGACTAAACAAAACCCGCATAACCCTAATGGTTCGGCCAGCTTATATAGAGGAGGTAAAAGAGGTCGGTGGCTAGGTAAGGAAACCTGAAACCAAAATAGACTCTTTCCCTACTCGGACTCTAACTCAATATATGGACCTTGACCCAACCAAAAAGGTGACCCAGCACCGACTAGGCCGAATCAGAATCTGGTCAAAACTTATTTTATTAATTTCTGGCAATCCATAAGGAATTTAGACGTGGGGTTAGATCCATTGGAAAGATCTCGTCGTGGGTTTCTCTGTGGACTATAAGAACGTCCCAATCGGACTTTGTATGAGGGAGTTATGGTTGTTTCAAGGCAGGTTGCTCCTGGATGGCCAAACCGGACTCCAACTCGAATCCATCCTGGACTCCAGCTCGACTTGGGCTGCTTGCTGGTCCTTGCGTCCTTGCTGGTCTTCTCCATGGTTCTTAAGCACACTATTATCACTATTAGTTAATAAACCATTCTCAAAACCATATATATATATAAACTTAAGAACGAGTTCACCGGGCAATGCAACAATCGGGCTTTGCTGCGCATTATTTGTGCTTGTGTAACAAGCAGAGGATTATGGTTGGTGTGTGTATCCGAAGAAGTGATGTCCTCATCATCCTCCCCTGCTTGCATTTGAGTCGTCCTCAACTCAAGCTCACCTTCCTCACCCAAATATGGCTTCAAATCTGCAATGTAAAAGGTGGGCCTAACTCCGAAATCTGCAGGCCAGTCAAGCTTGTATGCATTATTGTTAATCCTCTCTAACACTCGAAAAGGACCATCAGCTCTAGGCAGCAGCTTTGATTTTTTTAAGTCTGGAAACCTTTCTTTCCGCAAGTGTAACCAAACAAGATCGCCTGGGTCAAAAATTATTTCTTTTCTACCATGATTAGCAGCAATCTTGTACTTTTCATTCGTACATTCTATATTCTCCTTAGTTATTTCATGCAGTTTAAGAATCAGTTCAGCACGTCATTTAGCATCAATGTTTACCCTTTCTGAAGCTGGTAAAGGTAATAAATCAATACGAGCACGAGGAACAAACCCATATACTACCTGAATGTAGCGAACGGTTGTAAGCAAACTCCACGTGAGGGCAAGCATTCTTCCCACATCTTCAAGTTCTTCTTCAAAACAGCCCGCAACATGTTGGATAATGTGCAGTTGAGAACTTTGGTTTGACCATCAGTTTGGGGATGACATTTAGTAGAAAACAGCAACTTGGTCTCCAATTTCAGCCATACAGATCTCCAAAAATGACTTAAGAATTTCGCGTCACGATCTGAAACAATCATATTCGGCACTCCATGTAGTCGAACGATTTCCCAGAAAAGCAATTCAGCAACATTTGTAGCATCAACGCTCTTTTGACAAGGTATAAAATGTTCCATTTTAGAAAATCTATCCATGACAACAAAGATACTATCCCTCCCCTTCTTTGTTCTAGGCAGTCCTAAAACAAAGTCCATAGAAATATCCTCCCAAGGTGTGCTAGGAACAGGCAGAGGCATATATAAACCATGTGGATTAAGTCGTGACTTAGCTTTTTGATATGTAGTGCAGCGTACAATGTAGTGCTCGACGTCACGCCTCATCTTCGGCCAATAGAAGTGAACGGCCAAGATGTCTTCCATCTTCTTAACACCAAAGTGTCCCATTAGACCTCCTCTATACGCCTCCTATAACAACAAAAGATGAACAGAGCGAGCAAGAATGCATAGCTTGTTAGCTCGATGAACAAAGCCATCATTTATCACAAATTTATTCCAGCTTCTTCCTTCTTACAATTCAGCAATAAATCTTTAAAATCAGCATCATGCGCATATTGCTGTTTGATGGTTTCTAATCTGAAAATCTCGAAGTCAAGTTGAGATAACATAGTGTGACATCTAGACAAAGCATCAGCAATAACATTCTCCTTCCCTTTCTTGTGTTTAATAACATAAGGAAAAGATTCAATGAATTCTACCCATTTTGCATGTCTATGATTCAATTTGCTTTGGCTTCTAATATGCTTCAAAGATTTATGATCAGAATGGATAACAAACTCTTTCGGCCAAAGGTAATGTTGCCATGTCTCCAAAGTCCGAATTAAAGCATATAATTCTTTATCATAAATTGAATAATTCAGACTAGGTCCACTTAACTTTTCACTGAAATAAGCAACATGTTTACCTTCTTAATTTAACACACCTCCAAGTCCAATTCCACTGGCATCACATTTAAGTTCAAAAGTCTTGCCAAAATCAGGAAGTTGGAGCAATGGTGCGTTCGTAAGCTTCTCTTTCGAAATGTTGAATGATTGTTCTTGTGCATGTCCCCAAACAAATGAAACTCCTTTCTTCGTGAGCTCATGTAACGGTGCAGCAATGGTACTAAAATCCTTGACAAAACGTCTATAGAACCCAGCAAGTCCAAGAAAGCTTCGCACTTCGGTGACCGTTGTTGGAATTGGCCAACTTTGAATAGCTTCGATCTTGGCTTCATCAACTTCAATGCCCTGTGAAGTAACAACATAACCAAGAAACGAAACTTGATCGGTGCAAAAGGTGCACTTCTCAAGGTTACCGAACAAATGTGCATCACGTAAAACCTTAAAAACAGCATGCAAATGTTCAAGATGTTCATCCAAAGATTTGCTATAGATCAAATTATCATCAAAGTATACCACCACAAATTTGTTGATGAAAGGACACAAAACCTCATTCATTAATCTCATGAAAGTGCTTGGTGCATTAGTTAAACCGAAAGGCATCACTAACCACTCATATAATCCGAATCTAGTTTTAAACGTTGTTTTCCATTCATCTCCTAATTTCATGCGAATTTGGTGATATCCACTATGCAAATCAATTTTAGAGAACACAACAGAGCCACTCAATTCATCAAACATATCATCTAACCTAGGAATAGGATGACGATATCGAATTGTTATGTTATTGATAGCTCAATAATCAACACACATACGCTATGATCCATCTTTCTTTGGAACCAAAAGAACAGGAACAGCACATGGACTAAGGCTTTCACGTGCATACCCTTTGTTAAGTAAGTCTTGCACTTGACGCTGAATCTCTTTAGTCTCTTGTGGATTGGTTCGATACGGCACACAGTTGGGCAACGAGGCTCCTGGAATTAGATCGATTTGATGCTCAATCCCTCGAATTGGAGGCAGCCCCGGTGGTACTTCCTTCGGAAATACATCAACAAACTCCTGCAAAACGTTAGCAACAGCAGGAGGCAAAGAAGAAGGCATGTCATCAAGTGAAAACAAAACTTCTTTGCAAACTAAAGCATAGCAATCAGATGCATTAGGGTCTATCTCAGTTATTTCAGATTTGGTGGCAAGCAAAACAGAACCTTTCAACTTAATTTCTGCAAGGTTAGAACTAGGTTCGTTCTTTTTCGGTTGAACAAGTGGTTTAGCTACGATCTGATTTTCATCTTTGTTATTCTCCTTTTCTCTATTAGTTCTCTCCAATTCATCCTTTAAAATTGCTTCAGGAGACATGGGTAGCAAAGTGATTTTTTTGTTTAAACATGAGAGTATATCGATTAGTTCTAAAATGATGCAAAACATCTCTATCATATTGCCACGGTCTACCTAACAATAAGGAACATGCTTGCATAGGTACGACATCGCAATCAGCATAATCATGATAGGAACCAATAGAAAAGTGTACTCTCACAATGCGAGTTACCTTCAGCTTTCCACAGTTGTTGAACCATTGAATGTAGTAAGGGCGAGGGTGCTGATTCATGGTCAAGCCAAGCTTCTCGACCATGTCCATGCTCGCTAAGTTGTTGCAACTTCCTCCATCGATGATCGTACGGCATGATTGGTCCATGACAATGAACTTTGATTGGAACAAGTTGTGACGTTGATTCTGTTCAGGATGCTCCATTTGTGCACTAAGCACACGCATCACAATGATGCTCAAATATCGATCATTAATTTCAGCACCATATTGTTCATGTTCAGCTTGTTGCCCTTCACCTGCATGGTCAGTTGCAAGCATAGTTTATTCCTCTTCAATATCACTAGCTGAAGTGTACTCACCATCATCCTTTATGAGTAGGGCTCACTGGCTAGGACAGTCACGCATGATATGACCAAATCCCTTACAACGGTGGCATTGTGTTTCTCGTGCCCTACCGGTAGAAGCAACCGATGATGAACTATACTCTTACTCGTCTCGGTCACTCGTGAGGGTATTGCGGAAGCACTAGGACGTCGGTTGTTGCTGGAGAAACTCGGTGCAGGTGCTTGGCTCGATGTGTTGTATGAAGCTTTTGGTTGGGCACCTCTGAAACTCCCTCTTGGCCTTAACTTCCGTCCCTGTACTTCTCTCTCTGCCTTACAAGCAAGATGAAACAGACGAGTGATAGAGTTGTATTCTTTATAGTCAACAATGTCTTGAATGTCTCGATTTAAACCTCCCAAAAATCTAGCCATTTTAGCTTCATCGGTTTCTTCTAAACCACAACGTAACATACCAGTTTGTAGCTCTTGATAATAATTCTCTACAGAATTACTACCATGGTTCAGACGTTGCAATTTATTCAGCACATCACGAGCATAATATGAAGGCACAAATCTATGTCTCATGACTCTCTTCAAAGCATTCCAAGTTCTAGGTATGTTCTGGTTATTGCGACAATATTCACTCCACCAAACAGATGCAAATTCAGTAAACTCGCTAGTAGCAGCCCTAACTTTCTTATCTTCATAAACTTCAAAGCAAGCAAATTTTTGTTCTATAACTAATTCCCAAGTGAGATTGGCATCAGGGTCATACTTTCCACTGAATGAAGGTATTGTCAATTTAAGCTTACCGAATGAGTCATCATGACCACGTACCTCTCATGGTGGAATTATTCTTGTACCGTTGCGATTGAAACGAAGACACCGATGGTCACGATCATTGTTGATATTGAATCCTCCATTAGACTCCGTATCAGCAGCATATTGATTTCCTTCGGCATTGAAATCATCTTCGACCTCATCAGCCCATGCTTGGCTTCGAGGTACATTATTGGCAGTAGCAGTAACAGGGCAGCAGCCGGGGCAACTGGTGCTTCTGCTACTCCAATTGCTCCACTCGAGTGGTGAGTGCAACAAGCGCTTCATTATTGCAGTCTATAATCCCTTCGATACGCTCAGTGTGCGTATTCAGCAAGTGGTTGAAGTGTTGTATGAAGCCCTTCGTACGAGGTGTAAGTGGGCCGTCGTCCTCCTCGCTTTGATGACTCGAACCTGACATGGTTAGTAGCAAACAAGGAAACAAAATCACAGTGATATATCCCTATCAACTACTAGATGTAGGTGGCTCAAACTCTCTCACAGTCAAGCTTCTTATCAAGCTCTTACCGATTCTTACCAAGCAGCAGGTGGTGATCGGCTGCTAGTAACAGTCTCAAACACTCCAAAGATTGGTTAAAGCGATTGCAAGCGATCGATACCTGTACGTCAGTAGAAAGTGTAGCTTGGACAAGCTCAAGTATGTAGCAAAGGTTAGCAATGATCAGTTCAAAGAGTGCAAAGTTGAAAAGTTGCTCAAAGTACTAGTCACTAGTATGCTGGCCTAGGCTAAACCAAACTAGAGACGCGAGTGAGGGCACAAAGGTAAAAAGCTCATTTTTTTTTTCGTCGGCAGCAGCAAGTTAGCAAAGTTCACGAATGGCTGTGGGGAGGCTGTGGCAACGATATGGCACAATGGTCAAAAAAGTGAAAAATTGCAGGGGTAAATCGGTAATTAAAATTTGATCCTTCTCGGATTTTTTTATTTGGATTCTTTTCTTTATATATATATATATATATATTTTTTCCGAGTCAGCAACCTGTTTTTTTTTTAAACTGACAAGAAAACGGTGACCAGTTTTCCAAGACAGATACGAGATTGACCACCTTCCTTTTACCAATCCAAAACCACTAGGAATCGGATTCCCCTTTCTTTACTGGCACACACAGATGCAAGGTAGATGGATGCAGCGGTAGGTGGCCAGGTGTTGTAGCGGCGAAGCGAAGGCATGATCTCAACTCGAAACTCTAAAGGTAACACGCTAAGACCAGCAACTCGACACAACGATGCAGCAAAGATTCAACCAAGAAAAAACCAAAAAGATATTACCGGCGCAAATTGGTTTGGACAAGGATGATCTAACCCTAATTCTTTTTTTGTGGACTTTTCGGAATAAGACAGCACTCAATAAAAAAAATGGTAGGATATTCTCACCGATCAACCATGCTCTGATACCAAATGATGTGACGCGGGCGGTCCGATCTTTCGATGAGAACAACAACTATTGATTTGTGAAGATGACTCTCACAATCCGGCTACCAACCGTACACGACTGATACGCCCTGGCAATCACTGAACCAACTTCGGATTATTATCGACCGAACTAGAAGCACGATCGACCTGATCACGAAGATCTATTCCTACAAACAATCGAAGAACAAGAAAGAACAAGATAACAAGCAATCTGAAATTGCAAATATAGATTGAATCACAAAAAAGATTGGGGTTCCGAATACAGATATTAATGTTGATCTAGCCGACCAAGAAGAATATCTCAATAGCTTCACAAAGGAAAGACTATGACTAAACAAAACCCGCAGAACCCTAATAATTCGGCCAGATTATATAGATGGGGTAAAAAAGGTCAGTGGCCAAGTAAGGAAACCTGAAACCGACATGGACTCTTTCCCTACTCGGACTTTAACTCGATATATGGATCTTGACCCAACCAAAAAGGTGACGCAACACCGACTAGGACCAATCAGAATCTAGTCGAAACTTGTCTTATCAATTTCTGGCGATCCAGAAGGAATTTGGATGTGTGGCTAGATCCATTCGAAAGATCTTGTCGTGGGCTTCTCCGTGGACTATAAGAATGTCCCAATCGGACTTTGTATGAAGGAGTTATGGTCATTTGAAGGCAGGCTGCTCCGGGATGGCCGAACCGGACTCCAACTCAAATCCATCCCGGACTCCAACTCGACTTGGGCTCCTTGCTAGTCCTTGCGTCCTTGCTAGTCCTCTCCATGGTTCCTAGGCACAATTTTATCACTATTAGGTAGTAAACCATTCTCAAAACCATGTATATATATAAACTTAGGAACGAGTTCACCGAGCAATGCAACAATCAGGCTTTGCTGCGCATTATTCGTCCTTGTGTAACAAGCGGAGGATTATGGTTGGTGTGTGTATCCGAAGAAGTAATGTCCTCATCATCTTCCATCCCCCGGTGGATGGACATGACCTGGGTAGGGGAAGACATATCCTCATGATGTTCCTTCGGAATTTCTTCGCAGTTGATCTCTTCCATTGGAACGTGATTGCTAGGTGAAGGCATTCGTATGTGAGCATAATCGTCAAGATCGAAGTCATTCTCGGAGTTATATGACCCAGACATGGCTCACCAAACCTCAGGATGAAGGGAAAGCACCTTGAGAAAAGGCCCCACGGTGGGCGCCAACTGTCGACGATTTGGACTCGGGGTCCTCAGTCGATCTTATGCAAATTTGTGGGTTGTGAGACCTTTCAGGGCGCTCCTCCGGGAAGGTATGATGAGTAATATCTGTATGGGCACGAGAGAATTTATACAGGTTTGGCCCTTGATGGTGGGAGTAATAGCCCTACATCCTGTTATGATTTCATTATATGAGAGAAAAAGTGTTTACAAGAGGGAGGAAGAGATGATCACAGGCGAAGATCTCTCCTATATTTATGTCTATCTAACTATGACTAAGTCTTCAGGCTACTCGGACTCCTAGTAAGGCTTGTATGCTTAACCATCCTTTAGATTGTGCATTGACCACCTTTTTATACTGAAAAAAAGGGCGCCAATGCGAAGCGGCTCTGGACGGTTGTTACTGTGCAGTTTGTGTAACCACTCCTCTTTCCTACGCAGGTTTAACATGTGTAGTTATTGGGTAACCGCACATATTAACCTCCTGGCAGTTGTCTTCATACGTGGGAGAACTTATCTTGATCCTAGAGATGTGTTTGTAAAAGACTTAAACACCCTCGAATCGTCTTGGTCGCACGTAGTCATCGACCTCCTAACCGCGCATTATCTGCGTCCTTCTGATCGTGCAAGGGCTGTGATCACAAATCTTCCTTTGTGCCCGCACTCTCCTAGTTCCCGCACTGGTCATCTAAGATCATAGCGGCCATTTAAGATTCATACACACATATCAGATTCGAACCTGACCTGAACCGAATGTGTGTTAATCAAACTAGCTCGGGTGATAATCCTCGTCAAAGAAATTTATACATGTTCGAGCCCTCTGATGATGACTAATAGCCCTACTCCTGTTGATATTTCACTAAGTATATTAAGGTTTACCATAGGAGAATAAGAGGAGTTCTTGGATAAGCTAAGAACTATCTCCTATTCTTGATTACAGTGTATATCAATCTACTGTTTCTGTTTGTTAGATCTTGTGTCTTGGCTCAAGTAAGATCCGATCGTCCCTTTCTCACCGGGCGATGCCCCCTTTTTATAGCTCGTCGCTGGTCGCTAGTTACGGAATTGGAGGGTCGCTAGGAGGCAAACGTGCTCCAACCATAATGTGCAATTATGCCTTTTTTGATATTGCGCTTTTATCTTCTTAACCATTATTAGAAATTAATTAAGGAGAGTGTATATATCCAAGGCGACGGTATTGGTCGAATAGGTCCAACCATATCGGGCATTGAATGTTTTAACCCCTTAATCGCTTAGGTCACGTATTAACTACGACCAGGTATAATTAATTACTCACTCTCCAGGACCTGTGCGACCTCGGGAAAATATCTTTGTGACCGGGATATTCATGGGTATGCGAGACCATGAACTCCTCGACCTTAGTTTTGTGGGTATCTCGAGACTACGGACCCTGCGACAACACAGGCGGAGACCATAGAATACAATATGTCCAGAATAACTTGGATCATCCTATTATCCCCCCTCTTAGGTCTCTGAGACCATAGAGAAGTATGCAAATAATTTAAACCTCATTCTATAAGCTTTGCGACTATAGAATGGCAAAGGTGACTAACTCGGGTTATAATCCTCATCAGCTAGCCCCCGTGTTTGAAATAGCAAGATATATACCTTGTTATTTCAACATGTTTTAATTTTGATTATTAATAGTCCGACATTTCACCCTCTCATATTGCAATTTTAGAACGCTTCGTTTTATCACCATGTACCACTTCACCTCCCAAGAAGAACTTTGGGGAAGTTGTTAGGTCATTATGAAGTCTTTTGTTGCAACTCGAGGTTGAAATTATAATGTGTCTTTTAAGAACTCGAGGCTGTGGATATGAACCATCGCTTCCAAGTTTTATAAATACCTAATCCTTACTTTCTAAAACCTTCAAACTATTCACTGATAAGTCTTAGAACCTTTTTTTTCTCTAATTGTCTTCTTCTCTATTCCTAATGGCGAGCCAAAGATCCAAACAACCCTTTGAGAGTGAAGAAGAAGATAATGTCGTGCAGGCACTCAAAAAGGTAATTCTCTTTTGAAGAACCTGCATAAATCTTTTTCTTGAAGAATTGTTTCCAAAATAATGCATTTCCAAAATAATGCATTTTGGTTTCTCCAGTCACTCGAAGATCAGTGTACTTCAAGGGAGCGAGTTGGTGATGATATAGGATCACCAAGTGGATCCTCATTGGAAAAACTAATGAGTTCTGAAGTGTTAGCTACCATCGCTTCTCAAATCGCAGCGTCTTTTTTACCATATCCTTCTGATATTTCATTTGCTTCTCGTCACTTGTAGTATGTATCTCTCTAACTAAGTTTAAATTTCTTTATTAGGTATAATTTACTTACAGTGAGAGTTGAATATGCAGGGGAGGTGGTACTACTTCTACTCCAACCTCTTCGGTGGTCAAGTCAGCATCTGCCTGCAAGGCAAGTATTTTTACCTTTTTGAACCTTTCTACATGCAACCTGGATTGATCCTATGGTCATATATGAGGACAAAGCTTTGTGGGTCCTCAGTGAACAACTTGCTGAGATCTAGGTTCTTCTAAAGGAGAAAACTGCTTCATGCAAGATACTCAAAGAAGAGAACGAGGAGATTGAGGAGTAGTATATCCGGTGAGGACTCGACCTTGACTCTATGTTCAAGGTTGTTGATCAGATAAAAGCGAATTGTGACAGGGCTCGTGTGGCCACAACGATCGCTCACTTGGAGAGGGACCATGCTCAAGAGGAGAAGGACAGTTGTGGTCTCACAATAAAGGATACCCTTGAAAAACTAAGGACAGTTGTGGACTCACTCAGGGCGGATGTAGTTGATCCTAAGAAGGATAATTTATCCTTCGAGGAGTCTTGTATTTTTCTTTCGGATCAAGTTGACTCGTTAGTCGCTAGTATCCCTTTTTTATTTTAGGATTGTAAGAAACAATAATGAAATTATTTCTTTTACATCGAAGGCTTTTGGATAAGTTTAATAATATGACCACGCATAATCTATAATCACTTATTAATATCGAATTTTAACTCTGCTCTCAAAATAATCTAGGCAAATCTGTAACAGCCTGGGTTTAGGAGTGAAAACTTCCTTTTTCATGAACATCATGCATGCATGTATCTGTAGTAGTAGCCAGATCAGTCAGACCCTAATCTATCTCAAGCCCTAAAATTTCCAAATCTATCCTGTAGACCCAAATCAAGATCAGATTGCTCAGATGAGATCTATCAATTACTCTAAACATAAAAGCCTTCAGAAGCCAGATTCAATTCCATCTCTAACTCTCAGATCTTGCAATCCTTTTCTGTTTTCGAAAACAGGAATTTAATTAATATCCCAATTACCCTAAATACTCTGAACTCAGATTTAGCCAAATCTTGACCTAATCCAGACCAGATTATTCTTCGATTATGATCATGGGTATGCCAATACCTTAATCCAGAAAGTTGGCAGCTAGATTTCTTCATTTAAGCCTTTTTCACAGATCAGTCCAAATTGTATCGCGAATGAGTCCTTTTTCTGATTTCTGGAAACCCAAAAAGGCTAAAATCCTTAGATCAACTCCAAATTCAGAATTTCTTCAGCAAATCTCTTCCAAATGCTATTTGATACAGTTTTCCCTTCTGTCCAAACTTCAAAATCTCACCCTAGATGCCAGAATTCGAAATCAACAAAACTCAGATTTAATTTACCCTAAATACCCTATTTTCGGTTTATATCAAAAACCATCAAATCATGCCAGATTTCACCAAATTTCTTGTTGGATGAGTACAAGGAATAAGTTTATACTCATCTATGAAATCAGATTGCATATTACCCCTCTCTAAACCAGAAATTACAAATCAGTCCAGAATTTAATCAAAAATCCTTGCAATCAGGTCCCTGGTTCGACCGGAGCTGCAGTTCATGACCAGAGCACTTCGACCTCGACCACAGCCGGCACAGTGCACAGTGTTCGACCACTTCGACCAGCGCCGTTGTGACCGCGACCAGGAGCGTCGTGTCGCCGTGCCTTTTGCCGCCGATCAGCGCCGCGCTCGCCTGTGCTCGTTCACGGCCCTGCTTGCATGCGCACACGTGTTTGCACCTCAATTATCGCCATGGCAATCTTTGTCCAGCACATCAGCAGCTCGCGCAGCTAAACCTGCTCGTTTGCTCGCCGTTGCTTCAACCCGAAGGCTTCACCGACGCAAGCACCTTAGCCTCCAAGCAGTGAGCTTTGCTTCATCTTGTCTTGCCTTTAAATAGAAACCCAAAGCAGCTTCTTCATCTCCAACACTGCCCTCCAGAAATTCTTAGCCAATTAAAGTAAATCGTCTCGACTTGTCTTCTTCTCCGGCGAGCCGCCGAGGAGGTCGACGACGCCAGCACGCCCCACTGCACCAACCTTCAAATTGAAGCCATCAATGAGTTCCCCTCATCAAACTCTCTGTGTTGTACCATTTAATTGAACTCCCGTGCCCTCATCACCGGTGATCACCGGAATTGCTAAAACCCCTGTTCCAGCTTTACAACTCGATTCAATCCAAATCAGCCCTCGATTCAGTAGAACAAATTGATCAGTGAGCTATCCTTAGCAAGCCTGTGCATCAAGATTTCAAAATTTAACTCGAATCGAAGCTGTTCCCAAATTGGGACTTCACCAGCCGCCGGCTCTCGTCGCTAGGCTTCTCCGGTGATGCTCCGACCAAATTGATTGTGTCAACAGCTTCCTTATGCTCTCCTCTTACTCTTTGAGCAAGGAATTGAGTTCAAACCTCATATAGCAAAAACCCCCAAATGCAGTGTCATCTTCTCCAGCACCGGCTACCGGAAATCTGTTCCCGGCTGATTCAGCTCCAGCCACCTTGTCCTTAGATGCATCTTGATCTCCTGAATACTTTTTTCTACTAGCTCGACACCTAATTCGGTCTAAATCAGAAGTTATGGCTATGCCCTAATCTTTGTCTAGTGCCAATTCATGTGATTCCAGCCACCATGTTCATCGCCGATTTTCTTCGCCGTCCGGCCATCTTCAGCCTTGCAACCTATTGTATCATTTGTTCCTATTATCACAGCCTATCTCCCAGACAAAGTGGTGCATCAATTGGAGCCCTAGATCAAAACATATGGCAAATCTTAATTTCTGGCCATGTCAGCCCCCATGCCAGTCTATGCCAGCCAGTGGCATTAGCTCTTTTCACCTCTCTCCAGACATGAATTTTGAAAATGAATTTGTCCCTTAGACTCCTGATGTTATGATCTATATTTTCTTCTTCTGTCACAACTTGAGTTGAGCCCTTTATCAACCATTAACCCTATGTCAACGCCTTGAACCGAATGTCGACCTAAAGACATTCGTCGATTTTGGGCAAACCAACCGCGGACTTGATGTCCATATTGCAACCTTGAAGCCCTAAGAATTTCTAACACCATCCTTAGCTCAGATTCTATAAATTCCAGGGTTTCGACCTAATCAGCTTGCAATCTCAGTCCATTTCAACATTGCCAAGATCTTTTCTCTTAAGAGCATGTTGCATATAGATTTTAAAGCATTTAAAATAGTTTGTGATCTTTGTTTGCTTGTTTGTTGGAGAATAGATCAAGAGCCCAAGTTTGAAGACTTCGTCACTGACCCAACATCGATTGTTGTTTCTTACGGCGCGGAAGGCAAGTCATAGTCTTGATCATCTTGAACCTATATTTTATGAGTTGTTATGATATGACTTTGAATATAAGTAATATTGCATGTGAAAGAATGGTTGAGATATAATTTGGTAGTACTAGGCTGGATGCCTGTGAAATGTGAAATGATCAAATAGTGAGCCATGAGCTATTATATATGTACTTATATATATTCATGAAATAAAACCTCTAGCCGTGACCAGGATTTTGGTATGGAATAGTGGTAGCACTGGAGGTGCTTGGCTGCACTGGATGTGCCTGCACTGAAGGTGCATGGTTTGTCGATGGTCTGGTCACTGGCATATAAGGACTAGAACCTTGTGTTGTGCATCTAGTGGCATGACCAACATACTAACCGCAATCCTGGTATGGGATAGGCCTGAACAAATACTTATGCGAATCGCACATGAAACCCCTGCATGAGATGTGAAGTGATGCACGAATTTCATGGAGTGCGGCTCCTACACATATCACTGAATGTGATCATGCACGTTGACCCAGTAATGGGAAGATGCAATAGGGGTGGTAGGTAGTACCTGCCACAACTGTGGTTCGCGAGAGAGATCCACTGGGTCAGGGCTGAATTGTGAGTAAAACATAATAAAAGTTCTTGTTATCTCCACCTTGCCACTCACAGTATGCAGTGAGGAAGGGTCTAATCATACTGATAGGATGGGCATGAAAGTGGAATATCTTGCGGGTAAATTGGTACCTCTCTGCAGAGTTAAAAACGTATTCGAATACTCTGAGCTCCCGGGTTTATATGAGTCTACTGCAGTGGATTAAATCCACGGGGTGAGACACAAGTATGTTTTTTAAATAAAATTTGATAAGTCAAGATTACCCAAATGACATGTGTTTTCATGATAAGGGGTGCTGCCGTGGGCTGTCGTGTGTCGACGTGTCGCGGTAGTGCTATAATTTAGTGAACATGAATAGCGATGCTATGTTATGAAAAGTACAGCCATGAAATGAGATATGAAAGAAAAGACTATTTTACAACCATCCATACTTGTTTACTAGCACAGGTTTATATCATCCCTACTATATGTATCTACTCTTACCTATGACTTGCTGAGTACATAAGACACAAAAGCATGCACAGGCACAAGCGCAGGCGAAGCTTGGCCGGCGGCAAGCAAACACGGAGCACAAGCACGGCGAGGTTGTGGTTGAGAACACAGCTGGTGCTCTGGTCGAATCTGGACTGATTTGCAATTTCTGATTCTTGGCTTTGGGCTGAATTGTAAATCTGGAGATTTAGATGGTTATGGTTGAATTTGATTTTTCTGATTTGGTAAACTTAATTCAACAAATAATTTTGCACAAATAGAAGATAAAGTTTGAAACATTTGAATGGTTTTTGAGTGAAATTGATAATAGGGTAAATTAGGGTATCTGAAATCTGGATTTTATCACATGCAGAAATTCTGGGATTTAGGATTTGATTTTGAGATACTCATATAAGAATATTTTGTGTTGAAAAGCATTTGGGAGGTGTTCCTTGAATCAGATTTGGATTTGGAGATGATTTGTAACATTTTACCTTTTCAGGCTTCTAGAAAATCTGGAAAAGGACTGATCTGTGATACTCTTGGACTGATTTGCGAAAAGGGTTTAGATAATAAAATCTGGTTGTCAACTTTTTGGATTAAGGTATTAACATACCCTTGATTATAATCATGATATAATTTGGTTTGAACTTGATCAAGATTTTGATTAAATCTGAATTTCTGAAACTTAGGGTATTTGGGGTAATATAATATGTTTCTGTTTTCAAAAACAGAAAGGAGTTGATAAATCTGGAAGTTAGAGATGGAATTGAATCTGGGTTCTGAAGGCTTTTATACTCAGGATAGATTGTAGATCAAATCTGAAAAGTCAGATCTTGATTTGGGTCTACAGGATAGATTTTAAGATTTTGGGCTTAGAATAGAATAAAGCTGGGGCTGATTTGGCTGATCCAGAAGAAACATATGCATGCATGACTTTTTAAGAAAGAAATTTCCACCCCACACCCAGGGTGTTACAGTACCACAGGCAGTTATCAACTAAGCACCTCACAGTTCACAAGCTCAGATTTGATTTACCCACCCGGAATGGTCTATTCAGTGAAATAGCCCATGTAGTGATGGCTTTTTTCGCA
Organism: Pharus latifolius; assembly: GCA_019359835.1. NCBI lineage: Eukaryota > Viridiplantae > Streptophyta > Magnoliopsida > Poales > Poaceae > Pharus > Pharus latifolius. Next base: position 23,545,867 of record CM033323.1, on the reverse strand, counting down.
TCTTTCTGCCCAAGCTAGACGGTTGCTTCATTAAAAGACTATTGCGAATTTAGATCTTCAAGAACCACAGCAAACATCAAAGATGATGGATCAGTCCATTCATTTAAAAGATTCTGCTATTCTGTGGATTGCTCGGGAGATTCATACATATCTGATGGATCAGTGTACTCCTCATTAAAATTCTCCTCCAATTCAGGCAATTCATCAGCTAAATCTACTTGATGGTCACCAAACCGAGTTGTATGCGAGACACTTGTTATTTACATATGTACACTAGCACTGACACTAGCACTGGCACCTTCAGTAATAACATTAATGGTGCTCTGTGCTCCTGCTATAGAATGACTGCCTTCCGAACTATGTATGTTTAAAATTTCAGTGTAAAGTATGAAAACTCCACTACCATAGCTTGGATTTGTTACAAATCGTACAAACAAACCCCACGATTTTTTTACCTTTAAGTCTCTTAAGCACCCATTTATTTCCCTCCGGCAGCATGCCTTCAACCTAACACTATCCGTCACATAATTAAGTTGTAACAAATCGATTAACCAAATCTCCAAATCATTGAAAGACATTAACTGTAGTTGTGACATTTGATCATAAACATGTAGACACGCACTCAGATCATCACCGTTTGCTGCATTATGAATTATATCAGCTCTGTAATAAATGCAAACTATACTTGGTTGCTCCATAACCTAATCAATTTGACTTTCCGTGTTTGGTCAAACTAGGACAATATGTTTCTTCCAACTCAAATAAAATAATATTTTAATATGATGATGCGGAAATCCTAGGGTGAACCAGAAATTACTCTAAACTGTAGGGTGTAGCGGAATATTTTGGGATCCTACAAAAATAGAATTATAGTCTGGGCACTATAAAATTTCTCAAACCTTGTATCTTCCGAACACTTGTAGGGTGATACGCCAAATCCTAAATCATATGATTCACTCTAAAAAAAATTTCCTAAACCCTAGGGTGAACCAGGAAATACGAGGGTGAAATATAAAATCATACATTCATACAGGACAATACAAATAATCCTAAACTCTAAGGTCAACTGAAAAAACTAAGGATAATATAAAATAACCTAAATCCGTAGCGGACATTGTCATTACACAAAACTATCTGACCTACATCCTAGGGTGAAGTGGAAATTTAAGTTTTGATCTGTCATAAACCCTAGGGTGAAGCGAAAATTAAGTTTTTACCTATCATAAATCCTAGGGTTATACAAAAATTAAATTTCTCATTATCTGTAACTCTAGAATAATATAAATAATTAGATCTAAATATTTTTTATGAGTTAACGAATATGCACCTCAATGAACAAACAGTCATCGAAAACCAGAATGTTTTGAATCGGCGAAGTTTTCCTCCACTTCCTTTTTTTCTTTTTGTTTTTCTTCCTCTTCTATTTTTTCCTTCTTTCCTTCACCCCTTTCCTTCTTTCCTTCTCCCCCTGCCTCCTCTTTCTCTCTCTCTCTGCTTTTTTGTTTTTACTTCGACTGTAAAATGAATGACAATGACATTTGTACTGCAGATTAGGTTTAAATACAAGTTCCAGTTGCGAGCTGGGGTCGCGACTGAAACACTGCAGTTTCAGTCACGAGCCCGACTCACGACTGAAAATCAACATGGCCGAGTGCTGAGCCAGCGGGGCAAATGGGCCATACCACCTAATCAATCATGAATTGGAACCGCAATTGAAGATCAGTCGGAGATGGGAGCTCACGACTAAAAGCCATTTTTTATATTTAAAAAAAATTTTAGGTTAGTTTTGAAATTAGTTTTTTATTGTATTATTCATAAAAAAAATTCCACATCTTGACATCAACATTTTTAGTTTTTTACAACAGCAGACCCTGGTTAATATCAAGATTCAAGACTACAAGAACTTTGTGAATTTGGCTCGCAGTAGCACGCATGAAGTGAGATCAATAATACATTTTGACAGTGGCAATGCTATTTGGGTGGTACAAGTAATGTATATCTAAAGTTCTAACAGATGAAGATTAAAGACTGGCATGTTCAATATTGATCATGCCAAAAACAATGGTCTTTCTTTGTCTATATGTGGTTGTCGACGATTGGGACTCGGGGATCCTTTATCGAACTTATGCAGATTTGATTGGGTTTTATAAAGGGAGACAATTCAGACAAGTACCAAAGAATTCAAAGCATTTATGAATCTAATGCCACGGAAGTTTATCCAAATTCGGGCCCTCGTGATTGAGTAAAACCCTACTACTGTGGATTTATCACTGTAAATATGTAAGAGGATTACAAAGAGAATGTATTGTCTATTCACCTATCTCTCGTTCTCTCCCTTCGTCCTTCCCCTATAAGGCCTTTTTATACTTGTCAAAGAGATCATCGGTTGTTCTACTGAAGACGTGCCCCACAATTGCCTATAATTGCTTCATGGCGGTTCCTGCAAGTCGTGGTTACATGACGGTTGTTGCAGGTTGTGGTTAGTTGCTGTTTAGCTTCTTTGACCTGGCGTTGTAGAAACTGCTTCACCATCCTTATCTTCTTCGACGGTTACCTTGTCAGAGACTTATGATTATTTCAAGAATAATCATAAAGATTGAGGAACATTTATTGTGAATGGTGACTTATAATACATGATCTTCGTATTGTAGTACAAGTCTTTAATACTATGATCGCGCATCTACTGTGACCATGTATGGATATCAAGTTTTATCTCTGCGACAGTAGGCAGATGTCTCTGCGACCATAATACTTGCAGGTATAACATGAAACCATGGAATCGGTGATGATCGGTATTGAGACCTATAGAGTTCCGTAGCTAAAATTATGGGAATAAAAACATTTTCGATGGGCTATGTCGAGAACATCCTTGGACTAGCTAATTATCTTTTTCCTTGGTCTTCTGTGATCATAGAAAAGTATGTGTGATCATGGTGTTGTACATGACCATGGAATGATATGCGTGACCATGAAAATGCATGGGCAATCTAACTCAAGTAATAATCCTCGTCACTGGTTTCTAAGACTGGTTCTACAAGATATCAGCAGCAGATTCCACGCTATGCCTTCTCTACAAATTGTTGTCCGAGGAATCTGTTGTCGATGGAGAATTGTTTTCCAATGAATCCACTGTTCGAGATGTTGATCGAGTATTGTATGAGTGGCTGCACTTGTGGCCAATCACATGGAAGTTTACTTCTAAGACTTTATTGTAGTCGTTGCCAGGCACCCACACCTGACAATTTGGAAGAAACCAATCATAACACAAATTTCCCGAATGTATAAGGATTTAGTTAATGATCCAGCTTTGTAATTTTCTTTCCACGTTATAATTGTCTCTAGTCTCCTGAATGATATGAATGTATTGGAAAGACATGTAGACGAGCTTCATCCTTCAACAAATGATTGATATTGTTTAATGAACTAATATTGTTCAGTGAACAACATCAACTTTTGGTCAATGCACGCTTTAGTCATTCACAACAACAAGGGTACAGCTGCATGATTAAGTAAAAAAAAGAGTACCTTTTATCCATAAATGGGAGGAATCGTAGCTTCAATCTACAAAAAGAAGCAATTATTTATTACTTCAGAAATCAAGAAGTGGAGACTAGATATTCAAAGAGAGAGCTAAATTTGTAAGAAAAATGCTTCAATAAACTTTTAAAAAAGTAAAGTACACAGTTTTTAAAACAAATTGATCTTATTTGCAACTACTCACTACTTCATTGTCAATTGCATCCTTACATCTTCAATTTTCTCAGTCAACTGGTTCACTTTCTTTTGTTTCCAGCTTCACTTCCAATGGCAATTCCAAACTCGGTTCTTCCCTTATTTGTCCTCCAACACCAACAGGCTGTTGTCCAGCTCCACGCACATTTGCACACATTTAAGCTTCTATCATGCAGTGTTCAACATCCTCCTCTAGAGGACAGTGAGAACTACTTGAAAACATAGGTCATGTCTCAAACACCAAATACTCAACATACATGCAGAAGTAATCACTAGAATGTTCGGTTTTTCTTTATGCCAATGAGGCTTCCATGTACATCCTTAAAGCTGGCAGGAAAGTGAGAAGAGATTGCCGCTCACTGCAATGTCACCAATCAGAAACTTAATGTACTTATCCTTGAACTCCTCTGCATACTTGAAAGACTCAAATGACTCAATAGAAAAGTTCAGGAATAGAACTGCCTATCCATCATTTGATGCGACAAAAAATCAGTGGAGATAATCAGTAACCAAGACCATTTAAAATACACTAATATGCTATAGTTCCACAACTTTTTATGAATCAATATGGTTTACAGGTTCAGTAAGAAAAAAGTTAATAAATAAAAAGGAAAAGCCCTTCAAATTTTCCTGTTTAATCAGTTCTAAGCTTTAGAAAAGCTCTATGATTACTCTAGATAACTATATCATATTTCTTTTGGAAGTTCATTAGAAATGCAAATTTTGCACATAGTCCGCAGTACAAGATTATGGCTCATTTTGATACATTGTACTTCTGAATATCCTTCCCCATGTATATTCGCGAGACACTACAACAAAAATACTAAATACTAACGGTTCCAAAATAGCTGTACTAAGGTTCTCCAACCGCAAGTGATCAACACGATATAAAAAATCTAGCACTACTCTAACAGTTCAAAACCGTTAGTAAAACAATTTATTCTAACAGTTCGTATTAATGAACCGTTAGAATATAGTAAACTATTCTAACGATTCACTAATAAGAACCATTAGAATATGTCAATTTATTCGAACGGTTCATTAATAAAAATTATTATAATATCATACTATAAATCATCTCAACAACAATCTCAAAAAAGGCAAACTTCATCATAGTATCTGCAATTATGTCAAGACTAGGTGCTACTCCTGCAAAGGTTATTGATACATCAGCTTCCCAAACATCTCCTAGTTGACTAGTACTCATGCACACCACTTCATTGGAGTTCAGCTGCTTCAAGTACAACAGATATAACTCAAGCAGTGTGGACAACCATACACATATAAATTTTGCAAAACAATAGTATATTTCTAAGAACTATGCATGTGTAATAGCCACTTAACAGATCGCAACAAAGGTGATAATAGTATATCATCTCATCTATGGCAATCAAATGATTACCCACAATTGAGATTCCGTAAAAATAGAAAAACAATAGCCTAGTTTCTGCAATCTAAAATGCACCAACTAAATGTACACCACTTTATTAGAGTCTAACTCCATATATAAGGAGAGAACTCAAGCAGTGTGGAAAATTTATAGCATGCAGGTAGGGCAACCAATTGGGCAGATCTGGACCGAACTTACAAGATGTATCCAATCCAAACTTCCCAGGTACATCAAGATCATGAACATTTCAAGATTTGATTGTAAAATTTGCAAAGATCTTTTAAAGAGCACCAGAGGCATCCCTCAATGACAGAATAAATCCAGTAAGGATTTCTGAATATACACCACTCCATTGGAGCATAGCTCCAGTGGTAATAGACAAAACTCAACTAGTGTGGAAAATTTATATATCCACACATAAAATCTTGAAATCATGGTGTAATTTCAAGAAGAACTATGTGCATGAACACGCATGCTATAGCTGACTAGGATAACAGTGAAATAATGTTACTAACTCTGATATTATTTTAGTGTTGAGCAATTATAGATAAGTGATAAGACATTACAAATGCATTTCTACAGAACAATGCTGTTTCGCCGAGATCTCTCTTCCAGGAAATTAGCCCTTTTTTGTGTTATGGGCGTGCCAGTATACATAAGTATACAAAAAAAGGATAGAGAATGCACAATCTTAGAAAACACTTTACTTTATTAATTCTGAAAAAAATTATAAGTTACAAATCTCTTTGAGATTTACAATCTCTCATTGCGTCAAAGAAAAGTACATCTTGGCTTTAGGTGATTGCATGGTTCATGGTTCCTCAGGTCTTTTGAAATGCTCCTGGTTAATTACATCTGCAGAACAAGTCCACAGATTAAACTGTGCTGATGGTTGTTGTCTTCAAGTTTCAACATAATTTTGCCCTCTGATAAATGTATACAATGCGTATGCCCATGCATGCAAGTATACAAATCCATAACTTCATTAATCTATGGTGCTATCACAAAATGTGGCCTTCACCTCATCGGTACCCGGTCAGGGGGTTGTTCGGCCTTGTCGATCGCGAACAAATGGATGTCTTCGCCTCATCAATACTCGGAATAAATAGTGTCTGACTTCGTCAGTCATAGACAAAAGGCATGTCGTCTTCAACTCATCAATACCCAACAACATGGAAAACGTAGTAGAAATAAGTTGTGATAACATCTTCAACTTCCTTAGCTTCAGGAAAAGCACATTGCGTGGTAGACAGCCCATTGGAATATCCATCAAGGACTTAGTAAGTTTCAACTTGATTTGACATCTTCGAACATAATTGATCATTAGCTCTCCTTTGACTAACTGGATGAGAGTTTTTTTTACCTATGATCGGATTAAAACAAGGAGGAATAGTTTTTGAATAGATACTCGATTGTTCACCAAAATTTGAGATCAATCGGACCGTCGAATTAGAAACTATCTTCATTGCATTGTTTATACGCCAAGCTGGAATTCAGCGAGACAGAGTTGTTTGCAATGGTCTTAATGATCTTCTGAACTCTGATCGAGGTGAAACTTGGAGGAATAGTTTCAGTATGAACCTGCTATTCTCCATAAAAATTTGGCATCGATTGGACTTCTGGATCAGAATTTATCACTGATTTTCTCCAGTGGGACAAGCTAAATTTTCTTCTGGACAAAATTTCTCCTTTGGTCGAATTGGACTTTAGATATTTCTGATTGACTTCAAAATTGGTGGACTTGCTCCATTTCAAATCTTCTGTTCACCATAAAAATATTGGGTCGATCGGACTTCTGAATTAGAAATTATCATCGATCTATCTCCCATGGGTACAGTGAACAAGCTTTTGGATAGAGCATATCCTTTGGTCAAATTGCACCATAGAAATCTCTAATTGACATGAAAATTGATGGACATGCTTCACTTCAAGTTTTCTTTTCACCATAAAAATTTGGAATGGATTAGCTTTATGGATGAGAAGTTATCATCGATCTTCTCCCATGAGACAAAATGAAGAAGCTTCTGGACAAATTAACCATCTCCTTGTTCAAATTGCATCTTAGAGATCTCTGATTGACTTAAAAATTGGTGGACATGCTCCACTTCAAATCTTCTATTTACCATAAAAATTTGGGATATATCGGACTTCTGGATGACAAGTTATTATTGATCTGTCTCCTATGGAGCAGACCAAATTTAGAGACCTCAAAAAAATACACTTAAGGGATTCTGATCAAACAACAATATAGATCCGCTCAAATGCGAATTCCTAAGCGAAACAGAAATATGGATCAGAGCGAATGCTAATCTGATCATCTATCCAAAAGTAATACTCAAGAGGTTTTGATTTATCAACAATATGGATCTAATCAAATGCCAATTCCTGAGTGAAACGACAATATGGAGCAGATCGATTGCCGATTTGATCACTCAAAAGTTGATATACCAATAATATTGGATCTGATCAAATGCCAATTCCTGAATGAAACGGTAATATGGACCAGATCGAATGCTGACTCGATCACTCAGGGCACTCGTTTTGGATCTCCCGTCGATATTCTAGCAGCATCGCAATTGCTCCATGCTGTGTTGATCTTTATGGGTGATTGGCACGGGCACCAATGAACACGGTAGCTACCCCTGATATGATGCATAAGGCATGCTATGCAAACAAACAAGACTTACCCATGGCAATTTTCAATGTTTGCTTGAGTAGATCTACGGAGGAAAAGAGAAGAAGGGTTTTCCTCCACCTGTCACCTAGTTCTGTGCCCTACACCTTTGCCCTGCACCTGCTTTTGTGTCCTGTGCTTGTCAAAAAGGCTAGCATCCCCTCTCTATTTATAAAGGCTCTAGGTTGGTTGCAACCATCAAACAATCAGAGATATTTAGGGATTTGAATTCAAATAGGAGATATATTTTCTTATTTAAATAAACAAACGAATAAAGATAGAGATTATCCCCTTTGGAGTTTGAATAGGAGATAGAGTTTGGTTATTTAAATAAAATAAAAAAGGTAAGAGATAAGTCCTGTTCAAATAAAACTGAATATGGTGCGACTAGGCTGAAACTGGGTTGAATTAGACCAATCCGAGTCGGATTCGAATTAGACCCGATCCAATTCGCCCAGTCCGAGTCGGATCCAAATTCGACCAGAGCGCTCTTGAAGAAAATTTCAACCAGGCCACTTTAGCAGTAGATTTCGACCAGTTTTGAAGTCATTTCGACTAGTTTGGAAGGTCATTTCGACCACAACAATTTTGAATGTCATTTCTACCAGACCAGAGCCATTTTCGACCAGACCAGTTTTGAAGGTGATTTCGACCAAGTCACTTTTGAAGGTGATTCCGACCAAGTCTACTTTCGACTAGTTGTTTTTGACTAGTGGGGTTTTTTTATCAGGTTTTGACTAGTGGGGTCTTTGATAGAGATACCCTAGAGGCAATTATGGAGATGATTGTATCATTATATGTTTATGAATTGTTACGAATAAAATGTTATTGCATTTCTTGAATAAAAGTATCATTTTTATTGATCAAACAAGTATGTGACTTGTTCGTTGAACTCTTTATTATGATATATGTATTGTCGGCATTATCAATGATACTTATTCTACATATCCCTGACTTTCGGAATTACATGAAATAATAATGCATGATAAGTTAGCACGATCATTGATTGATAGTCAAGTTTTACGGACCATAGATATTAGATATCAAGTCAATATCGTGGACACATGTTGGTTGGATTGACCCATCTTGAGACACTGTTGAGTTGCGCTAGAGTAGCGAGCCCGTTCCCCAACAGTCTTTGACCAGGTTTTACTTACTAATAAAAATTGTATTTTTATTTTAACCCCTCCTCTCTTTTTTGTCATATGGGTCCTTTGTTTAATGAACTTCTTGTTACAAAAACTCTTCAAACAAATGCTAATGTAGTTTTTAGGTACAGTAGCCCATTGTGTGGCTCCAAATAAAACTTGGGAGTTCATTCCAGACTACTCTAAATTTAGATTTTACCTAGCAAGTCTTGATCTAGTTCAGCAACCAATTCCCAAAGAGTCTGACTATGATCAAATATCAATATTTGAATAAAAAAACCAAGCTGAAATAGCAGAGATCACTGTATAGTAGAAGTGTTGCATCACAGCAGGTTAGGACAAAATTGAACTAAATTTAGAGTAATTAAAACTCAAACACTAAAGCGATTTAACTGAATTTGCTATTTGTTCATCACATAAATAGTATGTTTTCATTACAAACATTACAGGAAACAAGGGAGAGGGAGAAGAGAGGAGAGTTTGAGAGAGGAGAGGTGTCACTGAAGAAATCGTCAGAGTTGAAGAAGCTGCCGGCGAAGTCGAAGGCTGACGCTGAGATTGTCGGCGCTAGAGAGGAGGAGGTCGATGTATCGTTGGTCGAGGACGAGGAAACCAAAGTCATGTAGAGGAGAATGAGGTCGTCGCTGCTGTGGAGGTCACCGACGGTGTAGATCTAGGGCTTGGGCTCACAAGACGCTCGTATCGAACATAGCGCCAGTGCAATCTGAGCCATCAATGACCTAGATCTAAGGTTTGGAGGATTGGAGAAGAGAGCCAAGAGAGAAAGAGGAAAGCGGCTCACTAGCCATTGTCACACCAACAGTGAGGTGCGCGCTGAGAGGGAGAAGAGAGGTACAAGTGGTAGTGCGAGCTGTGGTGGTGGAAAACGTAGGCAAGAAGCACAATGCGGGATACAGATCTGATGGTGGCGGTATGGATGCAATGTAGGAGGCGATCGGCAGCAAGGATTTGGAGGAGCGACAGCTACCGGTGGATTTGGTCGGCAAAGAGTGGCGGCAACTTGAGAAGTTGAGAGACGGCTCAGCAATGAAGAAGAAAGAGTGAGACAGGAAACATGGGCGAGGGTATTTTTTAAATCATGTGATTTCTTCTAACAGTTCAAAAAATATAACCGTTAGTATAAGTATATTTTTCTAATAGTTAATATATTAAGAACCGTTAGAATAAAATTTTTATTCTAACGGTTCCAAAAATATAACCGTTAGTATAAGTATATTTTTCTAACGGTTTATATATTAAGAACCGTTAGAATAAATCATGTGATTTTTACTAACAATTTCTCACAACCCAACCGTTAGTACAAATGTCTTTCTCCATTGTACATCATGTACACTAACAATTTTCTACTAGATTGCGAAAAATCGTTAAGAAATAAGAGTTAGTAGGCTGCATTTCTACAATATTGAGGTGCGTTGGAAGTTTGAAACCTCAGCCAGTTATAAATTCATGAGAAATGCTTACTTTGGCAGAAGAGCTTTGGAAGAATTTCAAGAATTCATGAGAAGTGCTTACTTTGGCAGAAGAGCTTTGGAAGAATTTCAGGAGGTAAGGGTGGTTATCAGCACTTTTTTTCAAAAGTTACAACTTTCGGTGTACTACCACCAACTTCAATAAACGTTTGCAATGCGAAGTCATCAAAATCCTACAAAATGCAGCAGGAAGGCATCATTAGCACTTATTAGTAGTACCCAATTTTATATTTCGGTTATCAATAGCTTCAAGTTTGTTTTTGCTCGCTTAGATTACTAGGGCATCCTTACCAATAGTATGCCGCCTCTTGGAAGCTACCATTTGCATTCTCAGGCAATCCTTCTGCCTCCCATTTGCTGCTGTTTGTATCTGGGGCGGGCTGGTCATGAGCTTGATTGAAGCAAACTAAATAAAATGCCAATCAAATTGTTCACTAAGTGCCTGTTTAAAATGTATGAAATATAAATTACAAAAATAGGAAAATGCAGGAATTGAATGTCATGTCTACTTAAATCATACGGTTTGATTGAATCATAGGAAAAACACAGAAAACTAAAAAATTAGGTATGATTTAATTTTTTTCATGCAAAGTATGGAGATTAGAAACCATACCTACGCAACATAATTACCCATTTCCAAATGCCTCTTATAAAAAAATATTCTTAAGGATTCAGAACCACAAAATTTTTACAAAAATTCTCTTTCAAACGACCTAATGGTTTGTATCCTGCTGCATGGGGCCTGTGATGTGGTCAAGATGGATTTGAATGTTCTTTAACAGCTCAATGATGAGATGTTAAAAAATTCTACTTACCAACTTGATAAGATTCTAATAAACCAGTAAAATTGTTTAGGCCTTTTGAATTCTGCTACTGATATATTAAAACTGTCCTGAATAGAAAAGACTTTAGATTGCCTAATATATTTCAGCATCTAGTTATGGAACAATTGGAAGCCATATGCGACTCCATTACTTAGAATTTTTGTCAACCAAGATCAGGCTGACTTTTCTGGCATTTCGTGCCATATGACAAAGAACAAATGATTAGCGCAGCTACTCAGAACAAAAGAATGGCTCAAAATGACGCGTTAAATAGTGTTTTGTAGTCTCACATGTCAAACTGCAATTTGAAAGGCATTGGCCTAACTTATTGGACAGAGTCCATGTTCATTCACAACTCAGTTAATTTACTAAAACTTCCTTTTAATCGTATCACATCTGTATAATGCCATATAAGTAAAATTTAAGCTGTAAAATCGACAAGAACAGTCAGCATCATGGCTTTGGTAATAACTAACAACCACACCTCATATTACTCTATGGTAGGTTTATCTTATCTCAAGGACAAGAAATGCTTGGATGCTTACCAGGATAAGCCATGTATGACTCCATTACCAGTATCTTATCTTTAGATTACCAGCGCATCCTTACCAGCATGTTATCAAGCTACCAGTTTGTTTTTGTTGGCTTAGCTTGTGGTGAACATTCCACTCATCATATGCACAACCAACAGGAAATGTGTCACCTGAAAGAGTGCACCACATGTCAGAAGTTAATGTCTCGCTAATTTGACACAATATAAGGATAAATCATTAACTTTTTTGATCTCACCAACAACTGCCCACTAAGGAAGGAAAGCAAAGCTTGGATGTAGCAACGCGAACGCCTTGCCAACATCTAAAATGTCAATTCAGAAAAAAAAAAATAGCTCTAAGAAAAGATAGTAATACAAGCTTTTATTTCCTTCTTTTATGTATTTCTGCTGGCTTTCATGCCTTCAGATTTCTAGTTTAGCTTTACAGGTATCTATTACAGTCACACATATCAGTTCTTGTTAATCTGATCCTGACTCTTTCCATTGTTGTTTGGATCCTAACTACAAAAACTTAATAGTGAATCTATAAAAGCTTCCTAGAGTATATGATTATGCACAAAAATCTTTCAAAAGTATGACTGTAATTAGTTGTAAATGATCACCACAGGTTTGTTCATTTTTCTTTGTTTAAACCACATTTGCACCAGAGCTTAAGGAAATGAGTATAATAATAAAAGAGTATCCTATTCACTAATACCAGGTATTGTGGGATTCTCTCGGCACATGGATTTGTTTGTACGATGGGGGTGCACGTGCGTGTTGAAGAGAGCGATCGAGAACTACGTAAGAGGGGAAAGACAAAGGATTTTCACAAGTTCAAGCAGAGCGGATCTAACCCTATGTTCTAGTGCATTATCATGGTGCTCTACGGTGGAGCGAAAAGGGCCAAGAGCGCCGTGACTATACTATAAAGGCGATACAGTGATAGCCGGGCACAGGGAAAAGAAACTGGTCCTTCACCGAGTGCTGGAAAGTGATTACAAGTATGCTGTAACAAACAAGATCCTGTTCTTGAGCACTAGAAATTTATGTGGATAATCTAGAGTTTGATTTAATGATTCCTTTCCCTCTGTACTATCAATTGTATTTAAAGTATGTAACGACCGGTTCTTCCTCCTGAGAATTCAAGATCTGGCGAGATTTTCGCGAGATACTTCCAAATCAGTTACTATTCGGGTGTTGAATCAAGAGATCGGCGATAGTCCTTATCTACAGAGGGGTCGTGGATTTGAAACGGCTCATCTGGCTTACAAGTGATAATGTAATGTTAGGGGCCCAACAGTTACTTTGATTGTTTTTTTTATGTGTACAGCGGCAATGATTTCTCCGACAATTAGCTCCCAGCCTAAACCCTAGCCATTACATTAGACACAGACAACGTTGAATAGCTACGATTGAGGCATGTATTTGAATCAACGGTCGAAGTAGTGCGACACTTGGGTGGAAGATGCCAAAGGTTACGCACCAATGACCGAAACATCAATCGTCACCTCGAAAGGGCAAAGTGGCATTTTTCCAACAATCGAAGCGTTGATTGGTTCCCTATAAAGAAGATTTGAATCCCCATTATTTGGATCCTTTTCTCACTTGCTTCAAAAATTATCCTCTCTGTCTCCTGGCTTTCTTGCGATTCTTGTTATGAACATCTTCCACACAACCAGAAGAATGGACAAGTTTGGAGTTTTAGAAATAGATGAGAACATCTAGCAGATGCAGGCCAAAGGCATTGATACCAGCCAATGAGGACGAGATCGCAATAATAAGACAAGTATTCTTTTTCGTTCTATCCATAGAGACTAGATAAAACTAAATGCATAAAACTAAACTAAATCGAAGTCGAATGAAAATAAACCAGACGAAAGAAAAATGGAGAAAATGTCAGAAGAAATAGAGAAAGAGGTGGTCAGCAGGCGTCAATCGATCGATGCTAAATCTATATATGTGATCGTGAGTACAAGCGATAGAATTGTTTGTAATCATTTAGTAGTATCGAGAGGAGGGGGGGCGAAATCGACTAAAACGAATACACCTATCAACGGTATCAACGAACGAGCGCATAAAGGAATAACACGGACCATTCCCCAACTCATCTAAACTACAAACTACACCAACCAACCAACTTTGTAAAAATCACAATCCACATCAATTTGCAAAAGAATTCAGCACAACAGTAGATCAATTCAATTCAGAAATGCAATTTGATTAATGATGAACTCAGAACCAAACATAACACCCCTCAATAGTGACTAACTACCATGCAAATCTACTCCTATATAGAGAACTGAAGCCAATCAAGCAGTGTTGCAAAATGCGGCCTCGGCGGCTCCTAGGCGCTCGGCGGTGACCGGCCGCGGCTATTACAGCCAAATTGGTAGCCTGGGCGGTCGGGTCTCCCAGGCAGTCAAAGTCGGTCATCAACGACACTCGGTGGCACGAATCGGAACTAGGCGGAGCTAGGTAAAGGAATAAATGGTTAAAAAACTTACGCGTTAGGCTATTTCTTTTCTCAACTTCTCCCAATGTCCCATGTCTTGCCACTGTCGTTTAGTCACAACTAGATCTGCCACCGGCCACCTCTGCCAAGGAAGGAGACCTTGATGAGAATATGCTGCTACATAATAGCTCTTGTTTAACATTGATTAGGAATAGAGAGCGAGAGCATAACAGAAAGAACATAACCACATATGGGCTAAATAACTTCATCGAATCTGGTCATACACCTACTGAGTGGAAAGACAATTTCCTAAACTTTCGAACGATCCCTAGATCACTCGATTCCTTTAAATATTGCAACCGCTACAACCAAAATAATTTTGCTCGGCATGCAGTCTAGCGAGCAAACGATAGTCCAACTTCAACTAAGCACCATTCTCAGCACGAATATTCAATTTAGTTCTGTGAGTACTTTTTGGAAAGGTATTCGAAAGAGCTTTCCAATGCATGAAGAATTATTAAATTCTGACATTGTATGCAACCAGGAGACCGAAAAGAGTAATGACTGCACAGAAGGAAAAAGTCTCGTCCGAATCCGAATGCAACTCGGAGAAGATTTATTCCGAACTTCTTTTATCTTTTATAGTTTGTTAGGATTCTTATTCCATTTTGAATTAGATTCAGATTAGAATTTTAGTTTAGTTCTTCTATCTTTTGTATATACCACCCTCTATAAAAGAGAGGTATGATCACAGTTTTTATATAATATACAAGATACAAGACATTCATATTGAAATTTCAGATTAAAGCCTTAGTTTTGAGTTGAGTTGAATCTCTTCATCTTTTGTTATTGTGATCAGCCTATCTATGCGCCAACTCTGTGCGTGGCCGTGTGGATAGGTAATTCAGAGTGTGGTTGGGCAAATTCATTGATACGCAAGTCCTTGCTCTGCAAGTGGTTGACTATCTCGTTTTGTCAGGTCATGCTAGTTATCCAGGTATCTTCAGATACTAGTTATCCAGGTTCTACGTCGTGAAGATCGGGCCACCCTCCATGAACGCGTCCTTCATCAGCTTGTTCATATCAGTGTCCTAACCAGCGAGCTATGATTGTGCACGAAAATGGAGAATATTTATGTAACAGCATATTCTCATCATACTTTAATTCTTTAAGGAACAAAGTCACCTGTTGATGTAGTTGTCTGGCCTTCACTCGAGTGATTGGTCCTTTATATTCCTCGGGTCAAACTCTAATGCTACTTGTGCTAGTGATGTCCTCATCAGACCTTCCTCTCTTCCACCACCGCAGCCAAGGAAGGAGACCTCCCTCGGTCCCTCCGCCCGTCCGCCACTGCCGAAGAAGGAGATCTTTGCCCGTCCGCCGTAGCCGAGGAAGATCACCCTTGGTCCCCCCGCTCGTCTGCCATAGCCGAGCAAGGATATCTCCCTCCACCTGTTCACCGCCGCCGAGATCTCCTACTCAGCTGCTCTACGCGACGCGACAGCGTCTCTCCCTCGATTCCCGAAGCAATTTTGGGGTTGTGCAGGCCAGCCACAGCACACAGCCACAGGTCCTTGATCCTTCACACTTCTCCCTCACGACCTCACTGCTTCTATGATTCTATCCTTCATTCCTTCATATATGCAAATATGCAATGCACAATTGCACATATATGCATATGCACTGGCATTCACTGGTGTATGAGCTTTTGATCTGTCGGATAGTCCTCTGCTCGTATATCTCCGAATTCGACCTCGTTTTTTCTTTGTTTCTATAGAATGTCATCAGGTGCATCTGCCTCAGTGTTAGGAGCATCTGAGAGTTCTATTCTTAAGAGAAAATCAAATGATGTAGGATGGGAGTATGGAATGTTAGTTAATCCTGCAAATTTGGATAAAGTGAAGTGTATTTTGTGTGGTAAAGTTGTTTCTGGAGGAGTGTATAGGCTTAAGCAACATATTGCTCAAATAGCTGGAAATGTTGCTAAATGCCCAAAGGCTTCACCTAAAGCAAAGTGCAAAAACTCCATCAATGAGGCAAAGAACAAGAAGAAAATCAAGAAAGCAGAAGATGAAGAGATTAGAGAAGAGATGAACATTGATAAAGGGATGGAGGAGGATGAACAACTGCAAGAAATTGGAAGTTCAACACATCGTACTTTAGGTCCTATGGATAAGTTTGCAAATCCTATTGGCCTTGAAACTTCTATGACTTCGGAAAAGTTGAAGCGACAACAAAATATCAATGAAGCACTATTTAAGGAGAGCACTCATCACACTAAAAAATATGTTGCTAGATGGGTGTATGAATCAGGTATACCATTCAACGCTATCAACAATGATAGCTTCAAGCAAGTGGTTGAGGCGGTTGGCCGATTTGGACCTGATTTTATGCCTCCTACTCAATATGAGCTTCGGGAGAAACTATTGAAGGAGCTGGAAAGAACCAAGACATTATTGAAGAACCATGAAACAGAAAGGGTCATGACCAGGTACTCAATAATGACTAATGCTTGGAGTGACAAAAAGGAGAATAATGAACTCATGTGTAAATTACAGTGTTGGAACATATTTTCTTTCTTCGAGGGAGGCATCGGAGGAGTCTCACACAATTCAACTTATATTTGATTATGTGGATGCTTGCATTGAACAAGTAGGGACAGAACATGCTGTACAAATAGTTACAGACAATGCTACAAACAACATGGGAGCGAAGACATTGTTGAAAGAGAAAAGGCCTAATATCTTTTGGAGCTCATGTGTAACTCACACCATTAACTTGATGCTAGAAGCTATTGGCAAGTTGGCAAGATTTGAGAAAACACTTGACCAAGCCAAGGCATTTACCATTTTCATCAATTCGCATCATCAAACCTTAGCCTTGATGAGATCATTTACAAAGAAGAGAGATATAATAAGACTAGTAGTAACTGATTTGCTTCCTCTTTTCTTACTTTGCAGAGTTTGATGGAGAAAAAAGCACAGCTAAGGGCAATGATGGATAGCACAGAGTGGGATACTCGCAAGTGGTCTAAGACAACAAAAGGAAAAGTGGTAATGCCTACTATGATGAGTGTAAGTTTTTGGAATGGTGTGTCGTTGTGCCTAAAGGTCTTTGGACCTTTGGTGAAAGTGCTTCGTATGGTTGATGGGGATAGCAAGCCATCTATGGGTTTTTATACGGAGAACTCCTCCAAGCAAAAAGAGAAATCAAGGAGACTATGAATAAATTGGAGAACAACTATAAAGTTTTACTTGAAATCATTGATGCAAGGATTAAAGAGAGGCTTGATTCTCCATTGCATTTGACGGCCTCCCTATTGAATCCATATTATAGTTATCGTGATTAGTCCATTCATTTGGATGAAACTATTATGGATGAGATACTCAATTGTGTTGAAATCTTCTATCATAGAGATTTTGAGAAGCAAAATCAAGTGATAAATGAGGAGTTGCAAAAATTCTTAGGACAAAAGGGGGCTTTTGGTAAGAATTTGGCAAAGGCTGGATGTCAAAATTTTAATTTTAATCTAGGTAAACTTGTTTTTAAATTTGTGCTATTTATTGTATGGTTGTTTATTAGTAAATAATATGTTCATTTGTTGCTATTTGCAATTATACATCTAATTGGTGGAAATTGGTGGAAAACTTATGGATGCAATACACCAATATTGCAAAGATTAGCCTTGAGAATCCTCCCCTTGACCACTAGTTCATGTGAATGCGAAAGAAACTAGAGCACTTTTTGACGAGGATTGACACCCGGGTCACTTCTAATAAACTTTTGGTTCTAGACAAGTTCGAACCAGACATGTATCTGGTGATGCGAACTCAAGCTATTCTGAGGGGCATCACCATGAGGTCGCAAGCTTTACGCGATCAGGTCGCGGGTTTCGTGCGATCAGACCGACAGCCTTGTGCGGTCAGAAGTTCGTATGCTATACGCGGACTGGATATCCGGGATGTTGTGTGATCAGCCTACATTCCGCGGTCAGAACGTTCTCGACCAGGGTGCTTAGGGTTTATTCGGTTATCCTTATGTCAGGATATTCCAAGCATCCCGAGGATTCCTCCACGTTGAAGACCAACCGTCAGAGGTTATTATATGCGGTTATTCATGATTAACACGTGTTAATAACCTCCGTGGAAGTTAATAGCAGTTCTCCAACAACCGCATCTAACCGTTTGATGCAGTTTTCTTCATATGGCACCTTTTCAACCAGTATAAAAAGGTGGCAAAGTACATCAAACGGGGGATCGAAGACATTTTTCGGAAGAACCAGACTCAAAAGAATAATCAAGATACAAGATATCTTGATCATTCAAACAGCCAAGTCTACGGCTTAGATTAACCAACACTTACGAGTCTCCTATAGCTTCTCCTTGTACACCCTTACAGGGAAAATCCTCGCCTGTGAGGACTTTTCCCTCCATTTGTAAACCTTTTACCATACTTAGTGAAATCTCAACAGGACGTAGGGCTATTACTCCCACCATCGAGGGCCCGAACCTGTCTAAACTCTCTGTGCTCCTGTTCACCATTGTTCAGCATACCTTCCCGGAGGGTCATCTTGAAAGGTCTCACAATTACAAATTCTGCATAAGTTCGGCTGAGGACCCTGAGTCCGAATCGTCGACAGCTGGCGCCCACCGTGGGGCCTTTCTCAAGTCGTCCTAATTGAAATTCGGAGGTTCGCCGAAACATGGCTGGAGCATATGATTCAGAGAATGATTTCGATCTCGAGGATTATGCCCATATACCAATGCCTTCTCCAAGCGATCCTGTTCCGATGGAAGAGGTCGAGGGCCAGAATCTTCCACAGGTTGAATCATCTCCCCAAGTCATGTTAATCGACCAGGAGGTAACTGGCACAAGGTCAGAACCCGCAGAGGTTCTTAATGTGCTAGGTGATGAATCCGGCCCGTCATACGATCCCGATGAGGGAAAATATGATGGTGACCCTGAAGTTAGCCCAGGAAGGTTCGACCCTGATAACCTCCACCGTCTCTTTGATTTCGAGTCCGACTCGGAACAAACCGAGATGTTCTCCCCATCGGCGACCTCTCTCCCTAGGCAGTTTGCTGCGTTGTCAGAAGAAACTCCCGATCAACAGGCTGCCAGGGAAGAACAAGATCGCAAACAGAAGGAGGAGCAAGATCTCGAGCAACAGAACAACGAACTACGCAGAACTGCCCTAGAGGCTCTTCAAGATGCGCAGGCTCGTTACGATGCTGCCCCGAGTTCTTCTCGACGGTCGCGTGGTCGTAGACGTGACCAGACTCCTTCCTTACCACCGGAGTATTTCCCAGTGGACGAAGAAACAATAACACCTGGTGCCCCTAGGAGGAGTACCCATGGTCGACTGCGATCTATCGTGGAAGTCATGCGCAATTTTCCTCCTACGGTCACGGATGCGCAGAGACCGGCCTTTTTCAGGATCCTGGCGGAAAGACTGGACGAGGTCGCATCCGAGGCGACCCCAACAGCCTCTTCCCGCTCAGTGACACATTCCCGTGAACGAGATGGTCCTCATTTTGGCTCTGGCCGGCGGAGTTACCCGCCGCCTGTACCGTCCCGACAGGACAAATACCGGTGAATGCAGGACTCTCGTAGTAGGGATCGAGTTCCCGTTCACTCTCGTTTGGGACCACGAGTAACCTCGCCATTACGTGAGTTGGCTCGAAACCCAACCGAAAGTCGCAGGACGGTTCACGGTCCTTACGTTGGTTGCAAAGCTTTCTCGCCTGGCCTACGAGCAGTCGTTTGGCCCGATAAGTTTCGACCAGGGGCCATTGAAAGGTTTGATGGAACTCAGAACCCATCCGAGTTCCTTCAGATCTATATTACTGCCATCCAAGCAGCAGGAGGCGATGACAAGGTCATGGCCAACTACCTGCCAACAGTCCTCGCAGGACCGGCTAGAACCTGGTTGTTTAATCAGCCTGAGGGTTCCATCTACAATTGGGAAATGCTATGTGATGCCATTCTCAGCAATTTCCAAAACTGTTACCAAAAGCCGGGTAAGGAGGACGACCTGCACAGACTGCGGCAAACTTCGACCGAAACACTTCGGCAGTTTGTCAAGAGGTTTGTCGGGGTAAGAAATACCATCCCGAACATATCTGATGGCTCCGTAATCAGGGCATTTAAGCATGCCGTTCGATACCGGAGATTCACTAAAGACTTGCTTATCCACCCTCCTCGATCAGTGGCCGATCTGTTCGATATGGCTGATCGATACTCCGATGCAGCCGACGCAGTCGAATGGAACCGAATGGTTGACAAGGGGGACCTACCGCCCCAACCAGGCTTCAAGGACGCCAGGAAAGAAGATTCAAGCAAAAAGCCGGAGTCTTCACCTGGTGGGAAGTCAAAAAAGTCGAAGAGGAACCGATCTGGACAATACCGTGAGGTCGCAGTCGCGGAGAAACCACCTTCGACCAAAGGTAATAAGTCTTCTTTTAAAAGTAAAACTGCTTCTGGTGGCCGGGATTCCGACCAGCCAGAAAAATCAACTAATCCGCAGGAGGGCAAGAGGTGGTGTCCACTCCACAACTCCGCAGGCCACGACCTCAAAAACTGCAGGAGTTGGTTGAAACAGCTGGATGATTTCTACCAAGGAGCTGGGCCAATGCCAACCTTACCGCCTAAAGAGCAGGCGTGCGGGATTAGAGACGTCAACGGAGACGAAGAAATGGCTTACCAGGTACCTCAAAATCATGTTAATGTCATTTTCGGAGGTTCCTCCTCTTTCGTTTCCAAAAGGCAGTTTAAAACCTTTTGCCGAGAGGTTAACCAAACGGAGACATCCCTTGGCGAACCTCAATATCCCCGTTGGTCGGATATGCCTTTGACGTTTGATCGCGCTGACTGTCCTGTGGGGCTAACTCGACCATTGAGGCTACCTCTGGTAATTACCCCTATCATCAGTAACGCGAGAGTCGAAAGGGTCCTGATTGATGGGGGAAGTTCCCTTGATCTTTTATTGGTCAAGACACTCGACGAGATGCAAATTCTTTGTTCGAAGATCAAGCCCATAGTCCATCCGTTTTATGGGATAATCCCAGGCCCCTCCATGATGCCATTGGGACAAGTGGTCCTCCCGGTCACTCTGGGAGAACCAGATAACTTCCTAACAGAATTGGTTACTTTCGATTTAATCGATTGTGATTCAGCTTATAATGCAATCTTTGGCAGGCCGACTCTTGCTAAGTTCATGATGGCAACGCACTATGCTTATCAGTGCGGGAAATTGCCTGGCCCCAAAGGTGTCATTTCGGTCCGAGGTAGTCGCAACGTGGCGCTCACGTGCGACCGGCTATCTTTGGAGATGGTCGATCAACTTCCCCTTCGGGACGCTCAGGTCGCCACCGTTGCCACCGATGCGATCAGGGCTGCTCCTCGACCAGATGAGAAACTCAAACAAGTTCCTTTGTACCCAGATGACCCATCCAAGACAATTCGGGTTGGGTCAGCCCTGGATGACAAATAGGAACTCGACCTCGTTGCTTTCCTCCGGGCTAACGCAGACGTGTTTGCGTGGAAACCGTCCGACATGCCCGGTGTCCCAAGGGAAGTAATTGAGCACAGGTTAGCAATTCGACCTGGACAACGACCAATAAAGCAAAAGCTCAGGCGTTTTGCCGCCGACCGACAGGAAGCCATCCGAGAAGAGTTAGACAAACTCTTACAAGCCGGGTTTATCCGCGAAGTGAATCACCCGGACTGGCTCGCCAATCCGGTCATGGTCCGCAAGTCAAATGGCAAGTGGCGCATGTGCGTCGACTACACTAGCCTCAACAGTGCCTGTCCGAAGGATGACTTTCCCCTTCCCCGCATCGATCAGCTGGTCGACTCCACTGCGGGTTGCGAACTGATGAGTTTTCTGGATGCCTACTTAGGATATCATCAAATTAGCATGGCAGAAGACGATGAAGAGAAAACTGCCTTCATCACCCCGTTCGGCACATACTGCTACGTCAGAATGCCATTCGGTCTCAAGAACGCAGGTTCCACGTACCAGCGCTTGATGCAAAAGACCTTTCTTTCCCAGATAGGGCGTAATCTCGAAGCATATGTAGACGACTTGGTTGTAAAGAGCACTAAAAGATTGTCTCATTTGGACGATCTTGCTGAAACCTTCTGTAACTTGAATCGCTTTGGAATAAAATTGAACCCGGAGAAATGTTCTTTCGGGGTTTCCTCAGGGAAGCTTCTTGGTTTCCTTGTGTGTTCCAGGGGCATTGAGGTTAATCCTAAGAAAATCAGAGCTATTGAACAGATGAGGTCGCCCTCGACCATGAAGGATGTTCAACGCCTGGCTGGTCGCATGGCGGCTTTAAGTCGCTTTATATCGCGATTAGGCGAAAGGGGACTACCTTTCTTTAAAGCCTTGCGGAAACATCATAACTTCACGTGGTCCGACGAGGCCGAAAAAGCGTTTCAGGAGGTAAAAACATATCTGTCCAGTCCGCCAGTATTGGTGTCTCCTGAAAAGGAAGAACCATTACTTCTGTATTTGGCGGCCACCCCACACGCGGTCAGCGCAGTTCTGATCGCGGAAAGGGAAGGAGTACACAGACCCGTCTACTATGTGAGCGAAGTACTTCATGGTCCTAAGGAGCGCTACCCTGAGGTCCAGAAGATACTTTACGTGCTACTGGTGGCTTCCCGTAAGCTACGACATTACTTTCAAGCACACAAGATCACAGTACCCTCCTCTTTTCCTTTAGGGGATATTGTCCGAAATCCAGAAAAATCTAGTCGAATCGCCAAATGGGCGGTCGAATTCGGTGCCTTCGAGATCCATTTCACCCCTCGTACGGCAGTTAAGTCTCAGGTTTTGGCCGACTTTGTGGTCGAATGGACCAACCCTGAGCCACCCGTGCAGTTGGCAAAGGAACTGGAGTGCCCCGATTATTGGACAATGTACTTTGACGGTTCCCGTAGTTTTCAACACTCGGGGGCTGGAATAGTCTTAGTTACGCCCCAGGGCGAACAGCTTAAGTATGTCATTCAACTACACTTTGTTGCAACCAACAACGCGGCAGAGTATGAAGGTCTTCTTGCAGGGCTCCGGACAGCAAAATTCCTCGGAGTCCGTCGATTAGTGGTGAGGGGGGACTCACAGCTAGTCGTAAACCAGGTAAACAAGGAGTACAGCACCTCCGATGAGACAATGGCTCATTACCTGGGGGAAGTGAGGAGATTGGAAAAACACTTCAGTCACTTCGAAGTCCAATACATCCCGCGAAAGGACAATATTCTCGCAGACCAATTATCCAAAATTGGATCCTCACGCTCATCCGCTCCGGCAGGAGTGTTCATTGAACACTTGGACCATCCTTCGATCATGACTTCGGTCGAGGATGATCCGGCAATAGCCTTCGTTGCCAACCTCGGTCAGGAACATGAGTGGACTCATCCATTGAGGGTCTATCTTGAACATGGGACCCTACCCGAGGACGAAACCAAAAGCGATCGGTTAATTCGAAAGGCGCGTCTGTACAAACTCATAGATGGGGTTATATACAGAAAGGGTACTCAAGGAGTATTCATGCGCTGCATATCTCAGGAGGAAGGAAAATCCCTCTTGAAAGAAATACATGACGGTGTATGCGGTGCACACGCGTCATACCGAACACTGGTCGGAAAAGTTTTTAGACAGGGATTCTACTGGCCTTCGGCACTCGATGATGCCAAGCTTATGGTCAAGATGTGTCCACTGTGTCAGTTTCATGCAAGGCAGGTTCATCAACCTGCTTATGCATTGCAAACTATTCCTCTTGCATGGCCCTTCGCGATCTGGGGAATGGACATTGTCGGTCCTATGCCACAAGCGGTCAATGGGTACAAGTTTCTGTTCGTAGCCATTGACACGTTGACAAAGTGGATTGAGGCCGAACCAGTACGAAATATTACTGCATCAGCCGCACAAAAGTTCTTTCACAAGAATATTGTGGCACGATTTGGTGTTCCAAACCATCTCATCACAGACAACGGTTCTCAGTTCGCTAGCGGTCTCTTCCTAGACTACTGCGACCAGATTGGGACCAAGGTGTGCTTTGCTTCTGTGGCACATCCACAAAGCAATGGTGCCGTAGAACGGGCCAATGGGCAAGTATTGCAAGGCATCAAAAAACGTGTTTTTGATCGCCTCAAGACCCGCTCGGGGGCTTGGGCAGACGAGCTTTATACTGTTCTATGGGCACTACGGACTACCTCTAGTCGAGCCACCGGTGAGACACCCTTCCATTTGGTCTATGGGGCCGAGGCTGTGTTGCCTATGGAAGTTAGTATTGGATCTATTCGCACGAATCAATTCGAACAGGTCAACCAATCCGAACAGGGATCGCAAGATCTCATCCTCCTGGAAGAACGGCGTGATCGCGCCCTGATCAAGTCCGCGGTATACTTGCAGGCTCTACGCAAGTATCACAGTAAAAAGGTGCGACCACGTGATCTCAACGTTGGCGACTTGGTTTTACGAAAAATTCAAGACCAGTCTAACCGCAATAAATTCTCCCCAAAGTGGGAAGGACCATACACTGTCGTCTCAGTGCCGCGGACAGGATCGGCGCGGTTAGCTATGGAGGATGGTCGGATTTTGTCCCATACTTGGAACATCGATCAACTTCGCAAGTTTTACGTGTAAGTATTCTAATCACTTTTTTCCTGTTCAATTAGCATCTTTTCATAAAAAGCATGTCTTGTTTTCATACAATGAGTGTTTTTCTTTAAGCCCAAATTATACAAATTCGACCTGGAGGCTGATCGCCGGCGGTTAGGTTATTACAGCATTTTTCAACCGGATTCGCTGGTCAATCTCATGATCACTTCCAGATAAGTCACTCCTAAATAAGCCGTTTCTCAACGCACACGGGACTATCTGGCTAGTCTTCGGTCATCTGGGTGGCTACCAGTTTGCAATAAGGTTAAAATGTTACTTTAATCTTGACCATCGGCTTGAAGCACATATCCCTGGTCATCATACTTATGTTTTCCCCTCTGCTTAAAAATACTAAGGCTTCAGTATTCATAAAACAGAGGCGGGGGCTAGAGGGATATACTTATAGTATGAAACTTATGATGTGAATATGCACTTTCTTTTAAAAAAAATAGTTTTACATACATGGCATTGTAATTACAATTGTTTGGTTACAAAAAATAAGGATCATTCGATCCCCAGCTCAGTCAGGAGTCTATCTACTAGGGACTTGACTTCCTCTATGACTGCATCGAGCAGCTCTTCACTCTCGGCCTCAACCGGACCCACCAATGCGTTCAGATCTGCATCTGGGCCATGGTGAAGTCGAACCCGGCTGAGTACGGCTGCTGCGGCTGATCGAACCCTGGTTCTGATCGCCTCTTCGCGTCGCCGTGTATCTCCAGGGAGATACTCAAGCAGTGAATCCGCCTGGGCAGTAAGCAGCGATGTCCAGTCACTTATGCTGAGGTTGTCTTGCCTCAGTTCTACCACATCGGTCTTCAAAAGATCAGCCACGGCCTTTAGTTTTTCGAAGATCCGGAGGCTCAGTTCTTTGACTGCCCGATCGGTGTGGCGAATCGAGGATTCAAGAATCTCCTTGTCTCGACTGAGCTGCGTAATTCGACCCGCTTGCGCTGTACAGAGAGAAGAGATTATTTGCATATTATGGATTCAAGTCTTCCTAATCAGGAATCGGCTTACCAGCATTCTCTGATCGAAGTTTGTTGAGTTCAGTTTCTTGTTTCTTAAACATTGAGACTGAACCGGCCACCTCTTTCTTAAAAAATGTAACCTCTCTGCAGCAAAATCAAGGCAGTTACAACCAAGATGCACCCATGCTAACCAAAGGGTAATGGTACTCACCTGCGCAAGCTGTCGCGTTCTTTTTGAATGGCTTCTGTACTAGCCATCACAACACGCGAATGGCTTATTAGCCAGGATAATCCCTGCGGTGCCAAAGAAGAATATCAAAGGTGTCCTAAGTACAATTCAGGCACGAAAGCAGAGTTTTATTATACCTTCATAAACTTTTGTAAAACAGCATCATTCAGTTCAGCGGGAATCCTCGCTAGAGCCTCCGACGTGCTCACTACAAGGACAGTTGGTGGGAGTGCCGGCCGGACGCCACCCCCAGTAGTCATCGATGGTGACTGGGTCCCTACATTTATTCTTTCCCCTGCGGTCTGGATGACTTCCTGGACCACAGGGGTGGAGCGTTCTTCGATGGAAGCTCCTGCACCAGCTGCGACTTCAACCTCTTCGGAGGCGGTTGAAGAGCTGGGCGTCGTCTTTCTTTGCCTGACATGAAGGACAATTTGAGCAGTTTTTATTTAAGATTATTACCAAATTTAAGGTTCTTACCTTATTTGAAATCCCATTCGCTCCTGGGATTTATGGGAAGGTTCCCCTTGGGAAGAAGAACCGTCATCGGTTCTTGCCTTCCTTATTGTAAATAAGGCAGCACCCCCCTGGAAATGTCATGTTATAAGCATATTCTTAGGGAACAGGTAAAAACACATAGAAAGGTCTTTACCTGGGCCACCGGACTAACTGGTGGGGCTACATCCGAAGGCCTTGGAGACTCCAGAGTTGCTGGGACCGTCACAGCCGGCCTTTGTTCATCTACCTCCTCCTCTGTCCGCGGAGGAGGAGGATTTTCCTCCCTGGAACCCCCAGTGGTCCCAAGGGGAAGCTCTCCTCCCTGTATGTACATTAACTTGTCAAATGTGCAGAAATAGTCATAGAAGGAACGGTCGAAAAGATTCCTTACCTTGGTCGTCCCTTCAACCAGGGAAGCAGAGATAATTGAACCTGAAACCTCAGGGGCTTCAGGAATTGGAAGGTCACCTGCGACCACAAGATCTTCGGTGGTCGCAGGGTCAGCCACGGCCACCTCTTCGGTAGCTGTGGTCCCTACGGGACAGCTTGAGGCATCACCAGCAGGGGACTCCCCGGTCCTCTTTCTTTTGATGACTAGAGGCACATCATCGTCCTCTTCCTCCTCGCTCCCCTCTCCCTGTACGACGAAGAAGTGATTCCATGTCGCGCCTGAAAAAGAAGAAGGAATGCGATATCTGACCGCAGTCTTTCTTGCGGGACGAGGAATGCTTCGTGAAGACCCCTCCCCAGGGTTCAGCTTGGTCTTCTTGGGGGCAGGACTCTTTGTCCTGGGTCTCTGAGAGACCTTCTTCACATTCTTCGCCGTCGGCTTCTGCAGAGAGCCGACATTTTCGCTTGGGAACGTCGCATCAGCAAACTTCCCTAGGAGCTGGTTCACAGTCCATTATAATGGATTAGCGCTGGACACACACAAGACCTGCAGAACCAAAGCCGGACAAGGAAATTACCTTTCGGCGCTCCTGTCTGAGGTCATCACCGGCATGAATCAAGCTCTGCGGGCGAGGTGATCCCTTAGGACCCTCTACATCAGCATTGTAGGCCCTAAGGAGGGAATTAGTTCGCCTCTCAATTTCGGCTGAGAGCAGAACTGTTCCCAAATTCAAGTCAGAAAACATAAATTTCAGAAATGACAAAGCACAGTGCTAAAAGGTCGAATACCTTCATTGTAGTCCAGGGTTCCATCCGCCATGGACTTGATTTCCCAAGCAGGATGAGCCCTTTCGCGCAAGGGGCTCACTCGGTTCTTCACGAAGTCTCGGATGACATCCCTCGCTGTCAACCCTTGACCCACCAAGTGAAGAATCACCTCGGCGTGCTTCAGGTGCTCCACGCCCAGCGTCGGGGGAGCATCCAACTCGCTTGACTTCTCTGGCCGCGAGTTCTCAAACCATAGACTACTCTCGGATGGCGGAGAGCAGTAAAACCACCTCTGGTGCCACCCGTGCACCGAATCCCGCAGAGGTGGGGAGGGATATTCCTTCTTGTCCCTCAGCCGGAAGTAGATGCATCCGGCGGCATTGGTGCTCTTCGACCATGCCGAGAAGTAGAACCGTTGGAAGAGGTCCACGCTAGGATATACTCCGACGAAGGCCTCGCAAAGATGCTGAAACACCGCCAGGATCAACATCGCATTAGGGTGGAGGTTGATCAATTCCCACCCATAATGTTCAAGGATGTCCTTTAGGAACCGACTCTCAGGGAATCGGAACCCGCAACGCAGATACTCCTCGAAGATCACCAACTCGCCCTCTCTGACGGTTGGGGTTTCTTGGTCCTTCTCCGTAGGCCGCCAATTGATCAGCAGCCGCGATGGAAGGATCTCCTCTTTCTCCAACGCCACCAGAGTCTCCTCAGAATGGTGGTTGGATCTGCTCCAAGATGCCATTTTTTGAGGAAGATAGGTCGAAAAAGTCGACGATTTTGTGGAAGATGAAGGCGAGAAGATGAGGGTTTTGTGCGGCGGGAACTCTAAGGGTTTTTCGCGGCTGAATAGTTTCCTCAAGAAGCTACATACTGCTTTTATAGACTCGAGGAGTCACGCCTCTGTGAGTAACGTTCCACTCAAACGTCCTCTTAAATATTTTATTCATTTCCCATAATGGATATTCTATGATAAACCCTTTAAAGCGTTTCGGGTATTGGATCTGAAATAAAAAGACTTCTTTATTTCGAAAGCTGAAAGGGCTAAAACTCGAGAAGTCTGCTAAGGCTTTTTGAGGGTTATTTACCTTTCTCTTTACTTGAACATTTTTATGAAAAATATCATGTACCTCAAATTTTGACGTACGGATATATTCTAACTGGGTTATGGTTTGGTTAAAACCATGTTGTTTAACTTCGTTTCTGATCGAAGTAATGGTCTAACCGAACGTTCGACTCTGGTCGCAATTCAGTTCTAACCGCGGCCTTAAGTCTGATCGCGGCATCAGGGCAGGTCACGGTGATATTTTAAGGCGCGATTCTAATCGCAGAACTAAAATTTCCTGTGTATGAATGGTCGCGAACTAAGCTTTTGGCCATAATTTCACACAGAAGGTATGAAGAATGTTCATATGAATAAAAGAAACTTTATTTATTGCATTCTTTACATACAAAAGGGATACGATCAATAAAAGCATCGATCTATTCCGAAAGAAGTTTACAAAGTTCCCTAAGGGACATGTTGTTGTCAGTAGGATCTACACTGGCAACCCCCAGGGAACTAGCAACTACCCTAAGTCTATCTATATCGTCCCTAACAACAGGCACACTATTGTCCCTAATCAAGTCAGAGAGTTCCCGCTGTTGCTGAGCGAAGTCCCTCTCTCGACGGAAATGGTGCACCTCTTCTCGGGATCGATCAAGACATTCTGCTAAACGCAGAATCTTCGAGGCCATCTCCTCGGTCTTCTTCTCCAGGGCATTCTTCTCTTCCAGAAGGGTCTGTCCAGAAGGAAGAGATGGAGCAGCAGAAGGCTGATCGCTGGAGCCTCCTACCTCCTGCATTTTGCAAAAGTTAGCCATACTAAAATTATCAGCAAAAAGGGAGAAGAATTGTTACCTGTCCCGGTGCATAACCCGTTGATACACCCATCTTGGGAGGAAGATCATCATATGGTGGAAGAGCAACCTTCCCATCAGAAGATTGCTTCGCCAACCCAATATGGCAATCATCTGATCGAGGGATAGTCACCGCTTGCCGACCAGGATGTTGATCACCCAAAAGGATGGGAGAATTGGATGTGATGGGATCTTTTTCTAAGGATAAAGGTCTAACTTGCCGAGAGGCATGAACGGGGAGGGTCAAAGGAACTGAAGGAAGAAAGAAACTCGCTACGTTCTTCACCTTTGTTCCACTGGAAGATCCTTCGTCAACCTTGGGTTTCTTCCTTAAGGGAGACAGGACTTCATTCGTTTGAGACCCTTGTTCGACAACTTCCTCTTCATCACTCTCAATCTCGATGATATCGTGATCTGCCATTGGGAGGAGTATGTGAAAAGGAAGAAGGCAGGATAACAAGAAAAGGACTTAGGCGTGGAGGGAAATTGTGAAGCTTTACAAATCCAAGAACCTGGTATTTATAGCCGCCTGGGGGACGGTTTGCATTCCAGGCTCCTCGGGTTTCGTCAAAGCATTTACAATTTTACCTCGAGATAAAAACAATTCTACGGCGCTATCATTGCCCGTCACGTAATGTCAGAACCCGTCTTGAAAAACCAACCGTTTTCATTTAGTGCGCCACTAAGTGGAGAAGTTAAAGGGCCGGGTTAAAAATCCAATGCACGGTTTTTAAATTCGAAATAAACACGTCTCTTCTTTTTCTTCGAATTTGGGGGCTAGCTGACGAGGATTGACACCCGGGTCACTTCTAATAAACTTTTGGTTCTAGACAAGTTCGAACCAGACATGTATCTGGTGATGCGAACTCAAGCTATTCTGAGGGGCATCACTATGAGGTCACAAGCTTTACGCGATCAGGTCGCGGGTTTCGTGCGATCAGACCGACAGCCTTGTGCGGTCAGAAGTTTGTATGCTATACGCGGACTGGATATCCGGGATGTTGTGCGATCAGCCTACATTCCGCGGTCAGAACGTTCTCGACCAGGGTGCTTAGGGTTTATTCGGTTATCCTTATGTCAGGATATTCCAAGCATCCCGAGGATTCCTCCACGTTGAAGACCAACCGTCAGAGGTTATTATATGCGGTTATTCATGATTAACACGTGTTAATAACCTCCGTGGAAGTTAATAGCAGTTCTCCAACAACCGCATCTAACCGTTTGATGCAGTTTTCTTCATATGGCACCTTTTCAACCAGTATAAAAAGGTGGCAAAGTACATCAAACGGGGGATCGAAGACATTTTTCGGAAGAACCAGACTCAAAAGAATAATCAAGATACAAGATATCTTGATCATTCAAACAGCCAAGTCTACGGCTTAGATTAACCAACACTTACGAGTCTCCTATAGCTTCTCCTTGTACACCCTTACAGGGAAAATCCTCGCCTGTGAGGACTTTTCCCTCCATTTGTAAACCTTTTACCATACTTAGTGAAATCTCAACAGGACGTAGGCCTATTACTCCCACCATCGAGGGCCCGAACCTGTCTAAACTCTCTGTGCTCCTGTTCACCATTGTTCAGCATACCTTCCCGGAGGGTCATCTTGAAAGGTCTCACAATTACAAATTCTGCATAAGTTCGGCTGAGGACCCTGAGTCCGAATCGTCGACACTTTTGAAGGGGTATTAACATAAATACACTCATATGCATTTTTTTAGTTTTTACATCCTCGTGTTTAATTTACCTCAACTTTATTTTATAGATACATACAAAAAAAAGAAATAGACTAGATGTGAATCGCCTAAACAATCTAGTCTATGTTCAGTTCAATGCAAAATTGATGAACAAACAAAAGAAGGAGAAGGAGAATAATGTAGATGTGCTCCTAGATTCGGATGCTACTCATGCTCAGGGATGGATAGTTGATGGCTCAGATGATGATGATGATGAGATTGAGCCTGGTACAGGGCTTACATGGAAATTAATTGATGAAGTATCTGGAACTAGTGATGTCTTGCAGCATCGTAGAGGCAATAGAGTGAGAACTTCATGGAGATGATTTCAACGCAGATAATTCCGAGGATGACATCAATGAGGACGAGGTTGAATTTGAGTCTGATCAAGAACAAATCCTTCCAAATTAAGATTACAAAGAACAAACAGAAGAGGAAGATTAGATATTTATGGATATATGACTTTATCTATCATTAAATTTCTATTTTTGTTTGTTTGCTTGTTGTTTGTGACTATGTGACTTGTGATGCAAAAGGTTAGTTGCTTGTTTGTTTGCTTTATTGCTTGTTGTTTGAAAATTTATTTGTTTACTTGTTTGATTAAGTATATTTTGTTATGCATATAACTAGTTGTAGTCAATAACCTAGGTGGCCGCCTAGGCCCCTAAGCGCTAGGCAACCACCCGCCAGACGCCTAGCGCCTTCTTGAACACTGCAATCAAGCTTTAATGCAACTGAGATCAATGAAGTGAACTACTCTAGGGTTTAATATATTGAACTATAGATCACGCACACAGTCAGTATGATAGACAAATTACTTAACTTTTAGAATTTTGAAACCACTAGAATTGATGTCTAGGTCTCAATCTCAAACATCAGAAGGTTTAAGAAATTCAATCAATGAACAGAAATGCAATTTATTCAAAATAGACTACAGTTCAATGCAAATTGCATCAATATTGAGATGTGTGCTTCAATTAGTTAGAAATCTTTTCCAATTCAGGGCAATAAGCACTAAGCCAACAATATAGACTTGATAATAACAACACAATCATACAGTTCAATCAAAGATACCACAATCATGATCCAGCATCTCATCAGGCAATATAATTCTCAGAAGGCAGAGTAAAGAATCAACTGAAATGCATCAACACTGTCTCATGACTGTATCTAAGTAGTTCGCTAGTCAGTAGCTATACTGAATCAAAATTTAGACTAGAAAGAATTATGTTCATCTCAAACCTAGAAATTTGATCATCACATTACAGGATTCAGTTCATGAGGTATATACACATTTCAATCACAGGAGAAAGGGGAAGAAAAGAGATTAACCACATAGTGTTTGCTGCTGTTCTTGGTTTCTGAGTTGCTGGTACAGACGTCAAAAGTCGATGAAGCTGGAGCTAGCGATGGTTGAGGAAGATGCAGTTGAGTTGGAGAAGACAATGGTCGAAGTTGCTTGGCCGAAGTCTGGGGCTCGCTATCGAGGTCAAGGATGAGAAGATGGCTCGGCGGTGTGGAAGGAGATGAGGACGGCGGCGCACAAATGATTTTGGGAGGAGAGAGAGGGAGAGCACGCCAAAGCGGCAGCTTTAGGGCACAGCACAGATCTACGGTGGCGTCGGTAGTGGCGAAGGCGGTGCTGTAAGGTGGGGCGGTGCAATTTGGTGGAGATTCGGTGGCATATTTCGGTGGCGTACGACTGCGACAAAGAAGTGGAAGAGGAGCAGCGGCAGATCAATAGCACGACGATGCTAGGGTTTGGCATGCCGTAGATCTGGGCAGACCTAGGCGGTGGCTCTGGCGGTGGCTCGTGATGGCGGCGCCGGATCTGAAGAAGAAAGCGGTAGTGAAGAGGTGTAGAGGTGGCACGGTGGAATCGGTGGATCTTGGATGGAGGCAGAAGAGGACCCAGAGAGGAATGAAGGGACGCCGGCCGCCGGCAATGCCCGATCGCCAAGGTCGGAGGTGAGGAAATGGGGTTTGGGAGGAATTTTGAGCTGACGGGGAAGAAGAAAGAAGGGTAGCTGGGCCTAAGGACGAAGAGGGAGGTAGAATGGTGGCTCACCGCCGGTGTGGTCTTGGCCACAGGCGGCAAACCGCCCGGGATGGAGAAGAAACACTGGTGGTGCCTAAATTGGGGCCTCAGGCTCGAGGAGAGGAAGGAAGTAAGAGGTTTGAGCTATTTTGTGGTGGAGGAGAGGTGAGCAGAGCACCGCCAGCGTATAGAGGCCGTCGACGGTGAGGTGGGACGGAGGTGAGGAAAGAGGAAAATGGTAAGTAAGGGGAGGAAGAGAAGGAAAAAAAACCATGTTCGAAATGAAAAAAAGTGGCCGACAGTTAGGGTTTAAGCCCAATTTTGGCATTTTTGCATTTTAGCCCTTAGATTTTTCAGCAATTGCAAGAATCTCCTCCTACCTTAGGGCTACAGTTTTCGAGTCTTGGCTATTTTGCAATTTGTGGCTAGGGTTTAGAGAATTTACAATTAGGTCCAAGGCTGCTAGTGTTAAAGGTTTTGGGCCCCTGGATGGATTTTGGCGCAATCAGCTCCTACGCATCTGTAGCAACACGTACTTCTATACAGAATCATCCTTAGATCAGATCCAATCGATGAAGCACCTTTAATCAGCTAAAAATCACTCGTTTTTCGTCGACCTGCGATAAATATCAAAAACCAAAAATCTTGTCAATTTGGTGATAAATGTATATATTGTGTAAATGCTGACTTATATGACTAAAGTGTGCATTAAAGTGGGGTAAAATATTAGGAAAATATGCACAAATATGACGAATCTCAGGTATTCTGCAGAAGGATGTTGTGGTGTGAATTCTAGAGGAGAGCATCCCTTCTCTCAAGGACAAGAATATTGTGGTGTTCAAGCACTACCTACGCTTGGGACTGCAGTTTATTGAGCATCAGCTATTATTGGAGATCCTAGACCACTTTGACCTCCAGTTCGTGAATTTAGCCCCCAACAGCCTGTTGCTCTTAGCAGGCTCCATATTCCTCTGCTAGGGCTAAGTTGGCCACCCGGCAACGCTTGGGCTGTTCTACCACTTCTTCCAAGTTCAAGCGGCAAAGAAGGTGGTGGTCATTAGCTACGCCAACATCGGGCAATTCTACTTCCACTTGAAGGACTAACTGGTGCCCTTCCTGTTTCCCCTGTCAAACTGCAAGGACCACTCCATCCTATGGAGGATGCCCATGGAGGACGAGGTCATTCTATGTGAGGCCGCTTTCGGGCACACAGCTCACATTCAACTTGGAGGCTATTAGGTGTCACAAGAGGAGCACCAAAAATGTGCTCCTCAACACAGGAGGGAAGCCACCACTGCCAAACTGAAGAAGCTATCACAAGCGGGGCTTATAATGTGGGATGCAGTGGTGAAGTACACCAAGCTCTGGGTGTGCCTACTGTAGAGCATTCTAGAATTGGCGACCAACAACTCCAACAGCTGGAGCATGAGCCTGGCCAGCCCCATTATTATCCCTTGTGAGCTAGTGGAGTAGCGCATGAAGGAACTGTAGGAAACCGAGTAAGCTACACTAGCATTATTTCAAAAATTTTACTCAAAGGCTGCAAGTAATAGATCATAGATTAGATTGTTACCAACAGTGGAAGCAGATTTGGTGAAGCGATCGAATGTTCACAGCAACCGTTTGCGGATCGTCCTGATTAGCAGATGTAGAGGACAACGACCGCTCACGGATCGTTCTAATCAGCGCAGCAATTGTAGCAGCGCCTCTACCGGTATCCACACGTACCGGGATGGAATGTCATATGATGGTGTGCTAGCACCAATGCGCACGACAAGGGTTTAGGGGTTGTTTAAAGGAGATGGCAGCTATGACTTTTGTGATGGTTCTCAAAACCCATCATACCTCTCTTTAAATAGGGTCATGCAGAATAAATTATAACAGATTAGGTTTCCTAATGTGTTACGAATCTTATCTGAATTGACCATGCAAAAGAAATCCTAACATATTAGGTTTCTTCTTGATGTGATTCAAATCTTATCCGAACTGCCATGCAGAAGGAATCCTAACAGATTAGGTTTCCTGATGTGATTCAAATCTTATCTGAACTGCCATGTAGAAGGAATCCTAACAGATTAGATTTCCTGATGTGATTCAAATCTTATTCGAACTGCAGGATGAATTTAATATTACATCTTCGTATCTAATATGTAAACTCCATAACAGACCCAATCCAGATCTGATACAAAAACCCATAACAAACCCAATCCGAATGCATAAGGAGTCTAATATTAAATCTCCGAGTCTGATACGGAAACCCCAAAATAGACTTAATCCGAATTGCATTGTTCCAACCCATTAAGTGTGTGACCCTGTAAGTTCATGTATATTTAGTCATGACCCGGGAATACTTACCCGAATTGTAAGTCGATAATGGCCCCTAGCAAGACATAATGACTATCCAAACACACACAAAGATCATAATCAGCAAACCTATATAATGTCTTCATGTTGATCCTCTTACCATACAATACCAGATTAAACCCAAGGTAGGAAATGTGTCACCCTTGCATAATTCAAACCTTTCTCGATCTCATAGTGAATTGATCTTCCCGTAGTTGACACTCAACCACAAACGGCTTGGCCATGCACTTCTCAATTCACTTATATTGAGGGGCCAAGAGATATCTCTCTCATTATATGAGAGATGCAAATCCATTTTAACCATTCACATTCCTCCACATGGCTCATAGCATACCCGAATATTACCTTTATTACCACTTAATTAAAAGTAGCATGTGGTAGTATCAGAGTATACTATTACACATAAAGGAAACTATGATGGTCTCAGGTCTAAGGATCAATCATCAACATTATTTGAGACCAACTGGTGACACTTAAATAACAAATCCAAGCAGTGTCTCAAAATGGGTCTATTCAACATTATATTCTCCAATATATGTCCACATTATTGATTTGATATCTTATATCCATGGTCCGTGAAACATTACCATCAATCAATATATGTGCTGATCCATTAATCAATAATGTCCTATTTAAAGATAATGGATCAGGGATTTTATTAGAATAATATCATCAAATAAATTTAGAGTCTCACGAACAAGTCACATACTTGTTAATCAAACCAAGATGATAATGTATTCAAAAATAAGATATTATTCAGATGTTCATAAATATAACAAAGATAAATACATCTTTGTGATTTTTCCTAGGACATATCACTAACAACCTCCCACTTGGACTAGAGTCAATCACAAATGTATCTAATACCTATTGCTCTAGTATGCACCTCATGCTTTGGTTGCGGGAGAGGCTTTGTCAACGGATCAGCAACATTTAAATCCATGGACACTTTGCAAATCTTCACATCACCTCTATTCACGATTTCTCGGATGAGGTGATAACGCCTGAATATATGTTTGGATTTCTGATGGGACCTTAGTTCCTTGGCTTGCGCAATGGCTCCACTATTATCGCAATAGAAATCCACTGGGCTTGAAATGCTAGAAACCACACCAACTTCAGAGATGAACTTTTTAATCCAAACAGCTTCTTTGGCAGCTTCAAAAGCAGCAATGTACTCTGCTTCTGTTGTAGAGTCAGCGACAGTTTCTTGCTTGGAACTCTTCCACCTTACAGCTCCTCCATTAAGGCAAAACACAAAACCAGATTGCGATTTGAAATCATCTTTGTCGGTTTGGAAGCTAGCATCGGTGTAACCACTAACAACGAGCTCTTCCTCATCTCCATAAACCAGGAACACATCCTTAGTCCTTCTCAAGTATTTAAGGATGTGTTTTACAGCAATCTAGTGACTCTCACCTAGATATGATTGGTATCTGCTCGTAACACTTAGAGCATAGGAGACATCTGGGTGTGTACAAAGCATGGCATACATAATAGACCCAACAGTAGAAGCATATGGAATCTTATTCATTCGGTCCCGCTCATCACATGTTGAAGGACATTGACTGTTGCTAAGACTAATGCCATGTGACATAGGCGGAAAACCTTTCTTGGAATCCTACATGTTGAATCTATTCAATACTTTGTCAACATATGTACTTTGGCTTAATCCAATTAGCCTTTTAGATCTATCTCGGTAGATCTTAATGCCCAAAATATATGCTGCCTCACCTAAGTCTTTCATAGAAAAGCTACTTTCAATGAGGACTTCACAAACTCAAGCATAGGAATATCATTTCCGATCAGAAGTGTGTCATCCACATATAAGACCAGAAAAACAAGTGCGCTCCCACTTGCCTTTTTGTAAACATAAGGCTCTTCTTCATTTTTTATGAAGCCAAATTTTTTGACTACTTCATCAAAATGAAGATTCCAATTCTGAGATGCTTGCTTCAACCCATAAATGGATTTATGAAGCTTGCACACTTTCCCAGTATTTTCTGGATCGACAAAACCTTTAGGCTATGTCATATACACATCCTCACTTAGGTTTCCATTTAGGAAAGCCGTTTTGACATCCACCTGCCATATCTCATAATCAAAATAGGCAGCAATAGCTAGGATGATTCTGATTGACTTTAGCATAGCAACAGGTGAAAATGTTTCATCATAATCAACACCTTGAATTTTCTTGAAACCTTTCGCAACTAATCGTGCTTTATGGATATGAACATGACCATCCATGTCAATCTTTTTCTTACAAACCCATTTGCACTCAATGGTTTTTACACCATCAAGCAGATCAATCAAGTTCCATACTCGATTGTCATGCATGGATTCAATTTCGGATCTCATGGCTCTAAGCCATTTCTCAAAGTCAGGGCTCATCATCGCTTCTTCGTAAGTCTTGGGCTCATCATTGTCTAGCAATAATACTTCACGCTGCTCCATTGTAAGGAACATGTACCTTCCAGGTGCGTGACGTACCCTTTCAAACCTACGTGTAACCTGATGTGACGCGGGTGGTTCAATCTTTCGATGAGAACAACAACTATCGATTTGTGAAGACGACTCTCACAATACGGCTACCACCCGTACACGACTGATACGCCCTGGCAATCGCTGAACCAACATTGGATTGTTATCGACCAAACTAGAAGCACGATCGACCTGATCATGAAGATCCATTCCTGCAAGCAATCGAAGAACAAGCCAGAACAAGATAAACAAGCAATCTGAAATTGCAAATATAGTTTGAATCATGAAAAAGAGTTGGGGTTCCGAATACAGATATTGATGTTAATCTAGCCGACCAAGAAGAATATCTCAATAGCTTCACGAAAGAAAGACTATGACTAAACAAAACCCGCAGAACCCTAATGGTTCTGCCAGATTATATAGAAGAGGTAAAAGAGGTTGGTGACCTGGTAAGGAATCCTGAAACCGACATAGACTCTTTCACTGCTCGGACTCTAACTTGATAAATGGGCCTTGACCCAACCAAAAAGGTGACGTAGCACCGACTAGGCCCAATCCGAATCTATTCAAAACTTGTTTTGTCAATTTCTAGCGATCCAGAAGGAATTTGGACATCGGACTAGATCCATTGGAAAGATCTCGTCGTGGGCTTCCCCGTGGACTATAAGAACATCCCAATCGGACTTCTTATGAGGGAGTTATGGTCATTTCAAGGCAGGCTGCTCATGGATGGCCGAACCGGACTCCAACTCAAATCCATCCCGGACTCCAACTCGACTTGGGCTCCTTGCTGGTCCTTACGTCCTTGCTGGTCCTCTCCATGGTTCCTAAGCACAATATTATCACTATTAGGTAGTCAACCATTCTCAAAACCATATATATATATAAACTTAGGAACGAGTTCACCTGGCAATGCAACAATCGGGCTTTGTTGTGCGTTATCGGTCCTTGTGTAACAAGAGGAGGATTATGGTTGGTGCGTGTATCCGAAGAAGTGATGTCCTCATCATCCTCCCCTGCTTGCATTTGAGTCGTCCTCGACTCAAGCTCTTCTTCCTCACCCAAATATGGCTTCAAATCTGCAATGTTAAGGGTCGGACTAACCCCGAAATCTGCAGGCAAGTCAAGCTTGTATGCATTATTGTTAATCCTCTCTAACACTCAAAAAGGACCATCAGCTCTAGGCAGCAACTTTGATTTTCTTAAGTCTGGAAACCTTTCTTTTCGCAAGTGTAACCAAACAAGATCGCCCGGTTCAAAAATTATTTCTTTTCTACCTTGATTAGCAGCAATCTTGTACTTTCATTCATACGTTCTATATTCTCCTTAGTTATTTCATGCAGTTTAAGAATCAATTCAGCACGTCATTTAGCATCAATGTTTACCCGTTCTGAAGATGGTAATGGTAATAAATCAATAGGAGCGCGAGGAACAAACCCATATACTACCTGAAAAGGACACATCTTTGTGGTTGAATGCAGCGACCGGTTGTAAGCAAACTCCACGTGAGGCAAGCATTCTTCCCACATCTTCAAATTCTTCTTCAGAACAGCCTGCAACATAGTGGATAATGTGCGGTTGACAACTTCAGTTGGCTATCGGTTTGGAGATGACATGTAGTAGAAAACAGCAGCTTGGTCCCCAATTTTATCCATAGAGATCTCCAAAAATGACGTAAGAACTTCGCGTCACGATCTGAAACAATCGTATTCGGCACTCCATGTAGTCGAACGATTTCCCTGAAAAACAAATCAGCAACATTTGTAGCATCATCGCTCTTTTGACAAGGAATAATATGTGCCATTTTAGAAAATCTATCCACGACAACAAACATACTATCCCTCCCCTTCTTTGTTCTAGGCAGTCCTAAAACAAAGTCCATAGAAATATCCTCCCAAGGTGTGCTAGGAACAGGCAGAGGCATATATAAACCATGTGGATTAAGTCGTGACTTAGCTTTTTGACATGTAGTGCAGCGTGCAATGTAGCGCTCGATGTCATGCCTCATCTTCGGCCAATAGAAGTGAAGGGTCAAGATGTCTTCCATCTTCTTAACACCAAAGTGTCCCATTAGACCTCCTCCATGTGCTTCCTGTAACAACAAAAGACAAACAAACCTAGCAGGAATGCATAGCTTGTTAGCTCGATAAACAAAGCCATCATTTATCACAAATTTATTCCAGCTTCTTCCTTCTTTACAATTCAGCAATACATCTTTAAAATCAGCATCATGCGCATATTGCTGTTTGATGGTTTCTAATCCGAAAATCTTGAAGTCCAGTTGAGATAACATAATGTGACGTCTAGACAAAGCATCAGCAATAACATTCTCCTTCCCTTTCTTGTGTTTAATAACATAAGGAAAAGATTCAATGAATTCTACCCATTTTGCATGTCTACGATTCAATTTGCGTTGGCTTCTAATATGCTTCAAAGATTCATGATCAGAATGGATAATAAACTCTTTCGGCCAAAGGTAATATTGCCATGTTTCCAAAGTCTACACTAAAGCATATAATTCTTTATCATATGTTGAATAATTCAGATTAGGTCCACTTAACTTTTCACTGAAATAAGCAACAAATTTACCTTTTGAATTAACACACCTCCAAGTCCAATTCCACTAGCATCACATTCAAGTTCAAAAGTCTTACCAAAATTAAGAAGTTGGAGCGATGGTGCGTTCATAAGCTTCTCTTTCAAGATGTTGAATGATTGTTCTTGTGCATGACCCCAAACAAACGGAACTCCTTTCTTCGTGAGCTCCTGCAACGGTGCAGCAATGGTACTAAAATCCTTGACAAAACATCTATAGAACCTAGCAAGTCCAAGAAAGCTTCGCACTTGGGTGACCATTGTTGGAATTGGCCAACTTTGAATAGCTTCGATCTTGGCTTCATCAACTTCAATGCCCTATGAAGTAACAACATAACCAAGAAACGAAACTCGATCGGTGCAAAAGGTGCACTTCTCAAGGTTACCGAACATATGTGCATCACGTAAAACCTTAAAAACAGCAGGCAAATGTTCAAGATGTTCATCCAAGGATGTGCTATAGATCAAAATGTCATCAAAGTATACCGCCACAAATTTGTTGATGAAAGGACG
The DNA here is from genome assembly GCA_019359835.1 of Pharus latifolius. Lineage (NCBI taxonomy): Eukaryota > Viridiplantae > Streptophyta > Magnoliopsida > Poales > Poaceae > Pharus > Pharus latifolius. The sequence goes on along the minus strand of CM033323.1, from coordinate 23,504,467 downwards.
CAAAACCTCATTCATTAATATCATGAAAGTGCTTGGTGCATTAGTTAAACCGAAAGGCATCACTAACCACTCATATAATTCGAATTTAGTTTTAAACGTTGTTTTCCATTCATCTCCTAATTTCATGCGAATTTGGTGATAATCACTACGCAAATCAATTTTAGAGAACACAACAGAGCCACTCAATTCATCAAGCATATCATCTAACCTAGGAATAGGATGACGATATCGAATTGTTATGTTATTGATAGCTCTACAATCAACACACATACGCCATGATCCATCTTTCTTTGGAACCAAAAGAACAGGAACAACACATGGACTATGGCTTTCACGTACGTACCCTTTGTCAAGTAAGTCTTGGACTTGATGCTGAATCTCTTCAGTCTCTTGTGGATTGGTTCGATATGGCAAATGGTTGGGCAACGAGGCTCCTGGAATTAGATCGATTTGATTCTCAATCCCTCGAATTGGAGGCAGCCCCGGTGGTACGTCCTTCAGAAATACATCAGCAAACTCCTGCAAAAAGTTAGCAACAGCAGGAGGCAAAGAAGAAGGCATGTCCTCAAGTGAAAACAAAACTTCTTTGCAAACTAAAACATAGAAATCAGATGCATTAGGGTCTATCTCAGTTATTTCAGATTTGGTAGCAAGCAAAACAGAACCTTTCAACTTAATTTCAGCATGGTTAGAACTAGGTTCGTTCTTTTTCGGTTGAACAAGTCGTTTAGCTACGATCTGATTTTCACCTTCAGGAAACATGGGTAGCAAAGTGATCTTTTTTTGTTTAAACATGAGAGTATATTGATTAGTTCTACCATTATGCAAAACATCTCTATCATATTGCCACGGTCTACCTAACAATAAGGAACATGCTTGCATAAGGACGACATGGCAATCAGCATAATCATGATAGGAACCAATAGAAAAGTGTACTCTCACAATGCGAGTTATTTTCAGCTTACCACAGTTGTTGAACCATTGAATGTAGTATGGGCGACGGTGCTGATTCATCATCAAGCCAAGCTTCTCGACCATGTCCATGCTCGCTAAGTTGTTGCAACTTCCTCCATCGATGATCGTACGGCATGATCGGTCCTTGACAACGAACTTTGTTTGGAACAAGTGTGACGTTGATTCTGTTCAGCACGCTCCATTTGTGCACTAAGCACACACTTCACAATGATGCTCAAATATCGATCATTAATTTCAGCACCATATTGTTCATGTTCAGCTTGTTGCCCTTCACCGGCATGGTCAGTTGCAAGCATAGCATATTCTTCTTCGATATCACTAGCTGAAGTGTACTCACCATCATCCTTTATGAGTAGAGCTCACTGGCTAGGGCAGTCACGCATGGTATGACCGAATCCCTTACAACGGTGGCATTGTGTTTCTCGTGCTCTTCCAGTAGAAGCAATCGATGATGAACTTTGTGGGGGGCTTGTACTGTACTCTTACTCGTCTCGGTCGCTCGTACAGTAGGTGCTGGAAAAACTCGGTGTAGGTGCTCAGCTTGATGTGTTGTATGGAGCTTTCGGTTAGGCACCTCCGAAACTCCCTCTTGGCCTCAACATCCGTCCTTGTACTTCTCTCTGTGCCTTACAAGCAAGATGAAATAGATGAGTGATAGAGTTATATTCTTTATAGTCAAGAATGTCCTGAATGTCTCGATTTAAACCTCCCAAAAATCTAGCCATTTTAGCTTCATCGGTTTCTTCTAAACCACAACGTAACATACCAGTTTGCAGCTCTTGATAATAATCCTCTACAGAATTACTATCTTGGTTCAGACGTTGCAATTTATTCAGCAAATCACGAGCATAATATGAAGGCACAAATCTATGTCTCATGACTCTCTTCAAAGCATTGCAAGTTCTAGGTATGTTCTGATTATTGCGACAATATTCACTCCACCAAACAGATGCAAATTCAGTAAACTCGCTAGTAGCAGCCCTAACTTTCTTATCTTCAAAAACTTCAAAGCAAGCAAATTTTTGTTCTATAGCTAATTCCCAAGTGAGATAGGCATCAGGGTCATACTTTCCAGTGAATGAAGGTATAGTCAATTTAAGCTTACCGAATGAGTCATCATGACTGTGTACCTCTCGTAGTGGAATTCTTCTCATACCGTTGCGATTGAAATGAAGATGCCGATGGTCACGATCATTGTTGATATTGAATCCTCCATCGGACTCCGTATCAGCAGCATAATGATTTCCTTCGGCATTGAAATCATCTTCGACCTCATTAGCCCATGCTTGGAGTCGAGGTACATTATTGGCAGTAGCAGCAACAGGGGGAGCAGCCGAGGCAACCGGTGCTTCTTTCTGCTCTAATTGCTCCACTCGAATGGCGAGTGCAGCAAGCGCTTCGTTATTGCAGTCTAGAATCCCTTCGATACGCTCAGTTTGCGTATTCAGCAAGCGGTTGAAGTGTTGTATGATGCCCTTTATACGAGGTGTAAGTGGGCCGTCATCCTCCTCGCTTTGATGACTTGAACCTGACATGGTTAGTAGCAAACAAGGAAACAAAATCACAGATATATATCCCTATCAACTACAACATGTAGGCGGCTCAAATTCTCTCACAGTCAAGCTTCTTATCAGGCTCTTACCGATTCTTACCAAGCAGCAGGTGCTGATCGGCTGCTAGTAACAGTCTCAAACGCTCCAAAGATTGGTTAAAGCGATTGCAAGCGATCGGTACCTGTACGTCGGTAGAAAGTGTAGCTTGGACAGGCTCAAGTATGTAGCGAAGGTTAGCAATGATCAGTTCAGAGAATGCAAAGTTGAAAGTTGCTCAAAGTACTAGTCACTGGTATGCTGGCCTAGGCTAAACAAAACTAGAGACGCGAGTGAGGGCACAAAGGTAAAAAGCTCAGATTTTTCTTTTTTTTTTTTGTTTTTTGACGTCGGCAGCAGCAAGTTAGCAAAGTTCACGAATGGCTGTGGGGAGGCTGTGGTGACGATATGGCACAATGGTCAAAAAAGTGGAAAATTGCAGGGGTAAATCGGTAATTAAAAGTTCTCACTCTCTCTCAACACTTCGGTCACAATTGCAAAATTTGATCCTTCTCAGATTTTTTAATTTGGATTCTTTTCTTTTTTATATATATATTTTTTCCGAGTCAACAACTGACGAGGATTGACACCCGGGTCACTTCTAATAAACTTTTGGTTCAAGACAAGTTCGAACCAGACATGTATCTGGTGATGCGGACTCAAGCTATTCTGAGAGGCATCACCATAAGGTCGCAAGCTTTACGCGATCAGGTCGCGGGTTTCGTACGATCAGACCGTAAGCCTTGCGCGGTCAGAAGTTCGTAGGCAATACGCGAACTACACATTCGGGATATTGCGCGATCAGCCAAATCCCGCGGTCAGAACATCTGCCGATCAGGATACCTGGAATCTATCTATTCGGTTGCCCATACAACAGGATATTCTAAGTATCCCGAAGATTCCTACACGTGGAGAATCAACCGACAGGAAGTTAACGTGTACAGTTATCCATGAATAAACACGTGTTTAACCTACGTGGAGGTTAAGAGCAGTTCCAAAAACCGTATCCAACCGTCCATGCAACCGATTGATGCAGTTTCCTTCACATGGCACCCTTTCAAACAGTACAAAAGGATGGCATGGAGCATCAATCAGGGGGGGGAGAATCCAAGTTAGCCAAGTCTACGGCACACGTTATATAGCATTTTAATAAGCTTTCTTTGGCTGATCTTTGTACACTTTTACAGGAAAAATCCTCGCCTGTGAGGACTTTTTCTTCCATTTGTAAACCTTTTACCACACTTAGTGAAATAACAACAGGACGTAGGGCTTTTACTCCCACCATCGAGGGGCCGAACCTGTCTAAATTCTCTATGCTCCTGTTCACCATTGTTCAGCATACCTTCCCGAAGGGTCATCTTGAAAGGTCTCACAATTACAAATTCTGCATAAGTTCGGCTGAGGACTCCGAGTCCGAATCGTCGACAACAACCTTTTTTTTTTAAATCGACAAGAAAATAGTGACCGGTTTTCCAAGACAGATACGAGATTGACTACCTTCCTTTTACCAATCCGAAACCACTAGGAATCGGATTCCCCTTTCTTTACTGGCACACATAGATGCAAGTTAGGTGGATGCAGCGGCAGGTGGTCAGTCGTTGTAGCGGCAAAGCGAAGGTGTGATATCAACTCGGAACTCTAAAGGTTACACACTAAGACCAGCAATTCGACATGACTATGCAGCAAAGATTCAACCAAGCAAAAAACCAAAACGATATTGCAGGCGCAAATTGGTTTGGACAAGGATGATCTAACCCTAATTTTTTTTGTGGACTTTTCGGTATAAGACAGCACTCAAGAAAAAAAAAGATAGGATATTCTCAACGATCAACCGTGCTCTGATACCAAATGATGTGATGCGGGCGGTCTGATCTTTCGATGAGAAAAACAACTATCAATTTGTGAAGACGACTCTCATGATCCGGCTACCAACTGTACATGACTGATACGCCCTGACAATCACTGAACCAACTTTGGATTGTTATGGACCGTACTAGAAGCACGATCGACCTGATCACGAAGATCTATTCCTGCAAGCAATCGAAGAACAAGCAAGAACAAGATAAACAAGCAATCTGAAATTGCAAATATAGATTGAATCACGAAAAAGAGTTGGGGTTCCGAATACAGATATTGATGTTGATTTAGCCGACCAAGAAGAATATCTCAATAGCTTCACGAAGGAAAGACTATGACTAAACAAAACTGCAGAACCCTAATGGTTCGGCCAGATTATATAGAGAAGGTAAAAGATGTCGGTGGCCAGGTAAGGAAACCTGAAACCGACATGGACTCTTTCCCTACTCGGACTCTAACTCGATACATGGGCCGTGACCCAACTAAATAGGTGACGCAGCACTGACTTGGTCCAATCAGAATCTGATCGAAACTTGTTTTGTCAATTTCCAGTGATCTAGAAGAAATTTGGACTTGGAGCTAGATCCATTGGAAAGATCTCGTCTTGGGCTTCCCCGTGGACTATAAGAACGTCTCAATCGGACTTCGTATGAGGGAGTTATGGTCATTTGAAAGCAGGCTGCTCCTGGATGGCCGAACCGGACTCCAACTCGACTTGGGCTCCTTGCTGGTCCTCTCCATGATTCCTAAACACAATATTATCACTATTAGGTAGTAAACTATTCTCAAAACCATATATATATGAACTTAGGAACGAGTTCACCTCGCAATGCAACAATTGGGTTTTACTGCGCGTTATTGGTCCTTGTGTAACAAGTAGAGGATTATGGTTGGTGCATGTATCCGAAGAAGTGATGACCTCATCATAACCGGTGCTTGTCCTACATTTTCTACATTATTTTGCATGTCTTGCTGAGCTTCAGTGGCCGCTAGAACAATTTCCAGTGTTTCCCGAATTTCTTCAAGTTGCACTGTGCTCCCACTTACTGCTTTTGAGGGAAACTCTTTCTCCAAAAAGACACCATTTCGGGCAACAAACACTTTGTTTTCTTCTCGATTATAGAAGTAATATCCTTTTGTTTCCTTAGGATATCCCACAAAGAAGCATTTATCTGATTTGGATTTGAGCTTATCAGACATTAAATGTTTTACATAAGCCTCACAACCCCAAATCTTAAGAAAAGACAACTCGGGATGCCTTCCATTCCATATCTGATATGATGTCTTTTCTATGGCTTTTGATGGAGCCCTATTTTATGTGAACACAGCTGTTTCTAGAGCATATCCCCAGAAGGACAATGGAAGATCAGTTTGGCTCATCATTGACGGAACCATGTCCAACAAGGTCCTGTTCTGTCGTTCTGACACACCATTTCATTGAGGTATTCCTGGTGGGGTCAATTGTGGAACAATTCCGTGTTGTTTTAGATGATCACCAAATTCTTGACTCAAATACTCCCCTCCACGATTAGATCATAGGGTTTTGATTGTCTTGCCAAGTTGATTCTATACTTCATTCTGAAATTCCTTGAATTTATCAAACATTTCAGATTTATGCCTCATTAAGTAGACATATCCATATCTACTAAAGTCATCGGTAAAAGTTATGAAGTACTGAAAACCACCTCTAGTTGTTGAACTTAATGATCCACATACATCGGTATGAACAAGAGCCAATAAGTCACTTGCCCTTTCACTTTCACCTGTGAAAGGTGTTGCATCTAGGCTGTTATGCCTGACCTAATTTTGATGATTAATGAAAATAAAGTGTTTCAGACTAATTGTGCTGTTGAGATATTTGATACAGAGTTGTGTTGGGGAAGAAATGCAAGATGATCAAGATAAACCCGACGTAAAATGGATCAAGCACAAGTCGCAAAGCACAAAGATGAGAAGAAAAGCGGGATGCAAAGGACCTAAGGTAATATTGTTTTTATTTTATTGATCTCGGTGTAAGGAGTTTGATCGGTTTAGGAATTTATTTCTTAGTTTTTAACCGTACTATAAAGAGCGGCTGCAAGTCCTCTCTAAATTTCCAACATGAACCGAGAAATTACTAGGTCACTGCATTGCATCTGTTTCGGTTGGATTTGATTTGGTTTTCAGTTGAGTTTTTGAAAGAAGAAATGTTTTTTCTTTTTCTAGAAAGATCTAGGCAGAACTGGCTTTTTCTTATGTTGACAAAAAGATAGCCCTCCAAATTATCTTTCAAACTAGCTATCAAACACTTCAATCGGATCTCTAGATTAAAAGTTAAAACTATTTTTATCCATGTTGACTATCAGTTTGCTATGCTGACTATCAGTTTGAATGTCAGTTTGTGTTAACTAACAGTTGTCCAGAGAGGTTGTTTTTTGAGCTGAAATTTTTTGAACTAAACTGACTGTCAGCATGACCATGCTGACTGTCAGTTTGCATTTCGACCTCAAGCCGTTTTATTTGAGTTTCTATTTGATCTGGTCATTTTTGTTGTCCATACTGACCGTCAGTGTGTGATACTGACTGTCAATATGAGGTATCAGTTTCCATATACGACCACAAACAGCTAGCTATTTTTTATCCGTAAATTTTGTCAGCCGTTGAGTTTGAGACTGACTGTCAGTTTGCACTGTTTTACTTCCATTTTCGACCTCAAATGGCTAGCTGAGTTTTCTCCGGATTTTACTTCTTTCTGGTCGTGACCCAAACTGACTGTCAGTTTGGTAAACTGACTGTCATTTTGGTAAACTGACTATCATTTTGAGCTACTGATTTTCAGCTCAATCTCCAACAGTTCTTTTGATCCTTGAGGCTATAAATAGAGGCTTTGAGCAGATGTTTTATAAAATCAAGCAGCCTCCTCTCATACACAGACTTGAGCATTTGCTTTTGGAGTTAAAAATCTTGATCTTTTGATCAAGTCGTGAGCTTCTCAGATCCACCGAGTGCTTTCTGTTCGCATCATTTGCATCCTATTAGTTTCTCGGTGATTGTTAGAGGTCTAGAGAAGACCTTGCTACTTATTACTCTTGGTGAACGCCCTCACCTAGACGGTTTGGTGGCGTGGCCGTTGATCTGTCTCATTTTAGAGATTGTCAGAGCGGCTCAGCGTGTTTGTAAAAGGCATCGGTGCTCGCCTTTCTGGAGTGGACAAGGAGCAACTATTAGTAAGAAATATCCTTCGTGGATATTGAAGCAAGTCTCATTCACTTGAGTGCTTCATTGAGGATTAGGGGAGACTGGGCGAGTCTCTGAGAGCTCGGTAAAAATCGTTGTGTTCGTCCTCTCTTCCTCTTTCTCATATTATTGTTATTTGTTTTTGATTTCTTTATTTGCCAATATTTGTTTTAATTTGAAGTTTTTAAAAGCCTCCTATTCATCCCCCCTCTAGTCGGCATCCCTGATCCTACACGTGGTATCAGAGCTTGGTCTTTCGATTAATTAGGCTTCACCGCCTAGAGAGAGGATGACGTCTAATGAGGGTTTTTCTCTTGGTCATACCGGTCGTGCGCCTATTTTTGATGGGATGAACTATCCTTATTGGAAAGTACGCATGTCGGTATTTCTAGAGGCCATGGGGCTTGATGTATGGGATATTGTTAAGCTTGGTTTTACTCCTCCGGATGATCCGGCCAGTCACTCCGATGACGACAGGAGAAAATTACACTTAAATGTCCGTGCAAAAAATGCTCTCTTTGCCGATTTGTCTTTGAATGAGTTCAACCGTGTGAGCAATCTTACGACTGCTCACAAGGTTTGGACCACTCTCGAAGAAATTTATGAGGGCACTACAAAAGTCAAAGAGGCAAAGTTGCTCATGGTAAGGCAACGATATGAGACATTCACCATGTCGTCAATCGAGTCCGTGGATTCCATGTTTACTTAGTTGAACAATATTGTGAATGAACTCAAGGGGCTAGGAGTTATTTTTACTGACCTTAAAATTGTAAGAAAGATGCTCAGGGCTCTTCTAGAAAGTTTCTACACATTGGTGACGGTTCTCACCAACTCGGATCTATCGACCACCACACCAACTGATCTCTATGGGAATCTCATTACCCATGAGATGCATCGCAAGGAAAAGAAGGAAGTCGCTGAGCCTTCAGAGACGAAGAAGAAGGTGTTGGCTTTCAAAGCCGGCTCCAAAGAAGACTCAAGCGATGGCTCCTCCGACGAAGATCTAGCCCTAATGGTAAAGAACACTCAAAAACTTCTTCGCAAGTTACACAAGAAGGGTGTCAACATCGACACACGAACTAAAGGGGCAAAACAGTCGAACTTCAAGGATATCATATGCTATGGATGTCACGAAAAAGGACACATAGCATCAAGATGCCCAAACAAGAACAAGACTTGGGACAAAAAGAAGAAATTCTTCAAAAAAACATTGGTGCATCCAAAGAGGCCTGTTTCGGAGAATGGATGTCCAGAGGAGAAAGCTCAGACTTCGACTACGACAACGAAGATGGATGTTCAAAGAAGCTTGCCGGACTGGCTCTCAACAACAACGCATCGACAAGTTCATCCCTTTGTCTTATGGCTAAAAGTGATGAAAAGGTACATTCTTCTTACCATTTATATGATGAGCTTGTTGATATGATTACTGAACTAAATGAAGTTTTTGGAATCAATAAAAAGAAGTATAGAGCACTTAAAGAAGAACATTCTTCTTTACGCACTCAATACTCAGAGTTAAAAGATTCATATGAAAGTTTGCTCATTAAAGAAATAACTAATGCTTCATCCAAGGTAGATGTAGCCACTTCATATGATCTAGATGATACTCCCTCTTATGCTATTCCTACTAGTTCTCTTGATATACCATGTGCTTCAAATGAAACAATTTTAAATGAAAATAATGAACTTAAGGCACAAGTTGAAAAACTTGGTAAAGGCTTAGAAAATTGCTACAAAGGAAAAGTATCTCTAGATCTTATTCTTAGCAAACAAAAATGTTCATTTAGAAAGGAAGGACTTGGGTATTTTCCGAAGAAAGGAAAGAAACCAAATACAAAAACTGTTTTCGTAAAAGCATGCAACACATTTTGCTTTAAATGCCATGAAACTGGTCATTCGCATGAAGCATGTCCTTTAATGACACCAAACTATTTTGATACTTGCTACATGCTTCAAAAGTCAAGGAAAGGGTATGCTATAGCAAAGTTTGTTGGTGCACCCATGCTAAATAAAAAGATGAAATCATTTTGGGTGCCCAAAGCTTTGATTACTAACATTGAAGGACCCAAAAAGGTTTGGGTACCTAAAAAGACTTGATTCTTTTATGCAGGTGAACTACAAGACGGTGGGAAGCATTGGGTACTAGACAACGGATGCTCCGAACATATGACTGGAAACAAGAAGTTGTTCACCTCATTAGAAGACAACTCGAGTAAAAATCAAAAGATCACCTTTGGCGACAATCGTCAAGGAAATGCTGTAGGCTTGGGTAAAATTAAGCGTGTTCTTTCAACTTGCAAATCTTTGGAACTGCTGCATATGGATTTATTTGGACCTTCTGAGTTCCAAAGTATCGGGGGTAACAACTATGGCTTTGTTATTGTTGATGATTTTACTCGCTACACTTGAGTCTTCTTTATTTCTCAAAAATCTGAAACCCCTGATGTTTTCAAAAGTTTTGCAAAACGCGTTACCACTGAATTTGAACTTTCCATCAAGAAAATCAGTAGTGATCATGGTGGAGAATTCGTTAATTCAACTTTATTTGATTTTTGTGACTCGCTCGGAATTAAACATGAATTTTCCACCTCTTACACTCCACAGCAAAATGGAGTCATAGAAAGGAAAAATTGAACACTAATAGAAATGGCAAGAACGATGCTAAGTGAGTATGATACTCCCACTCGCTTTTGGGTTGAAGCCGTGCATACTGCTTGCTATTCTATTAATCGTCTTTATTTGCATCCCTTCTGAATTTAACTCCTTATAAACTTCTTATTGGACGCAAGCCAAATATTTCTTATTTTCGAGTTTTTGGTTGCAAATGCTACATTCTTAAGAAAAGGAACTTTGGTGGTAAATTTTGAAGAAGAGTAGATGAAGGCTTTCTAGTCGGATACTCTACCACTAGCAAAGCTTATCGTGTTTTTAACAAAAAATACAAGTTGCATTGAAGAATCTTGTGATGTAAAATTTGATGAAACTAATGGCTCGCAAAAAGAGCAAGTCTCTTATGAAGTTTCAGGTAAAGATCTTCAAGGAGCTATGAAGAACATTACAATTGGAGACATCAAACCAAGGGAAGATGATCAAGAAGATGATGAGAACATTGAGAATGATGATCAAAATGTATCATCTCCTGAAATTGATTCTCCGGAGCCAAGTCAAGAGGAAGCAGCACAAGATGAAGCACCAAGACAGCACCAGACCATCACCAAGGATCACCCTCTAGATCAAATATTGGGTGATGTCAGCAAGGGTGCTCAAACTCGCTCCCATATTGCTTCTTCCTGTGAACATCATTCTTTTGTATTATCTTTAGAACCTAAACATGTAGATGAATCTCTTAATGATTCTGATTAGGTAAATGCTATGCATGATGAACTAAATAATTTTTCTAGAAATGAAGTTTGGACTTTAGTAGAAAGACCCATGGATCATAATGTAATTAGAACAAAATGGGTTTTCAGAAATAAGCAAGATGAAAATGGTGTAGTAATTAGAAACAAAGCTCGTCTTGTTGCATAAGGTTTTTCTCAAGTCGAAGGTTTAGATTTTGGTGAAACCTTTGCACCTATAGCAATACTTGAAGCTATTCGTATACTTCTTGCTTATGCATCAAATTTTAATATTAAATTATTTCAAATGGATGTAAAAAGTGCATTTTTAAATGGTGAAATATCTGAAGTTGTTTTTGTGGAACAACCTCCCGGCTTCGAAGACTCAAAATTTCCAGACCATGTGTTGAAACTATCTAAAGATCTCTATGGTCTCAAACAAGTTCCTCGAGCTTGGTATGAACGACTTAGAGACTTTCTTTTATCAAAAGGTTTTAAAATTGGGTGAATTGATACAACATTGTTTACAAAGAAAATTGAAAAATATTTGTTCATTTGTCAGATATATGTTCATGATATTATCTTTGGGTCTACTAATGAACATTTCTGTCATTAGTTTGGAGAAATGATGTCTAGGAAATTCGAGATGTCAATGATCGGTGAGCTAAGCTTCTTTCTTGGACTTCAAATCAAGCAACTCAAGAACGGTACGTTCGTGAGTCAAACGTACTATGTGAGGGACTCGCTCAAGCGCTTTGGGATGGAAGATGCTAAAGCAATCAAAACCCCCATGGCCACAAATAGACATCTGGATATGGACAACAGTGGAAAATCAGTCAATTCTAAACTCATAGGTCTATGATTGGTAGTTTGCTATATCTTACTGCATCTAGGCCTGATATCATGTTTAGTGTGTGCTTATGTGCTAGATTTCAATTAGCCCCTAAGGAATGTCATTTAGTTGCTATTAAAAGAATCCTTAGGTATTTGAAATGCTATCCCAATCTAGGTCTTTGGTATCCGAAAGATTCAAATTTTGAATTAATTGGTTATTCGGATTCTTATTATGCGGGATGCAAGATTGATAGAAAAAGCACATTAGGTAGCTGTCAGCTTTTCGGGAGATTATTAGTATCATGGTTATCTAAGAAGCAGAACTCTATAGCTCTCTCCACTGCTGAAGCAGAATATGTCTGCAGGAAGTTGTTGTGCTCAAATCTTGTGGATGAAGCAGACATTTTTGGATTATGGAATGAAATTTGATGAAGTGCCACTCTCGTGTGATAATGAAAGTGCCATTAAAATTGCTATTAATCCTGTTCAACATTCTAGAACTAAGCATATTGAAATTCGGCACCATTTTATAACAGATCATATGGCAAAAGGAGATATAGATGTAAGGTATATCAGAACAGATTTGCAACTAGCAGATATTTTCACCAAACCCCTAGAAGAGACTAGATTTTGTTTTCTCAGAGGTGAATTGAACATTATTGATATATCTAATGCTAGTTGATGTGATAATGGTATTAAATTATATTAAAATATATTTTTATTCCCTCTCTAGTCAATACCTACTTTTGGTCAAAATTTTCCAAACTGACTGTCAGTTCCTTTGCTTAGGAGCCTATTCATAGCATCTGGTCAAAGTTGTTGACCATGCTGATAGTCAGTTCCACAAACTGACTGTCAGTTATGTGCAATTGTCTTTGATCGTAGCCCCTAGTCGTTCTTGTGACTCAAACTGACTGTCAGTTTCAAAACTCAGTTCTGTGAACTGCCTATCAGTGTTGTACACTGATTGTCAGTTCCGTGTTTCTGGGTTTAGAACTGACTGTCAGTATATCATATTGATTGTCAGTTTGGGCCCCGAACCCTAAAACCCTCATTTCTGTTCTTGTGTCTTCTTGTCTCCTCTCGCCGCCGCTGCCATTTTTCGCCACCTCGCCGTGCATCGCCGTGCCAAGGATCGCCATTGTTTAGCAGCACCTCGTCACCTCTCCTTGTCGTGTCCTCTCTCTACGACCGTTCTGATCAACATCATTTCTTCGTCGTTCGTCGTTCGTCGGTTCCTCTGATTGTTTCGGCCTCTTTGCTCAGGTCCTTCTCTCTCTCTTTGTTTTCTGTTCATGTTATGTCTGAGCAGCCGGGATCTTCTCATCGTGTTGCCCGACGGAAGAATGCAGCAAACAGCCGTCGTTCATTGGGTTAGCCGACTGAGCCTCGCTCTTCGCCTCTGCCTGATCGCGTGCCCGTGGATTATTCCCGGTGGCACGCAAGTCGCCTCGGCACCCTTCGATCCACAAACCCCTATCTCTCGCCGTGTCCCACTGGTCGTGACGCGTGCGACGTCCTCACCTTTTACACAAACCTGCTGCTCCAGCGGCACCAGCTTCTCGAGCTCCGGCGGCTACTCCTCCGGTGTCCCCAGCTGTCGACGCGACTGGATCTCTTGCAGGCTCCGGGGATACAGCTGTGTTAGGCTTTTCTAATGATGAGCCTTAGGCTCTATTTTTGTATTCGCTCCCCTTTTGTGCTTGATGCCAAAGGGGGATAATATTATACGTTTTATGTCTTTGTTATATGATGGAGTTTAATATTATATATTTTATGTCTTTGTTGTATGATGGAGTTTATGATTTTGATATATGGATATTGACTTTTTATATGATGGTTGATTATTCTGAGATCTATTATGTGGATATGTTGGTTTATATATTTGTGATGCTCTGATATTTGTTGGTTGTGATTTATTTGTATATTGGTCAGTGATGTATGCTCTAAACTTATATTTGTGATTATACATGTTATATGTGATGCATATACTCAGGGCAGAATTATGATCTTATGCATACACTCAGGGGGAGTTATTCATTTATTATTTTGTATCGAACACTTGTTGTCATCAATCATCAAAAAGGGGGAGATTCTTGCATCTAGGCCGTTATGCCTGACCTAATTTTGATGATTAATGAAAATAAGGTGTTTCAGACTAATTGTGCTGTTGAGATATTTGATACAGAGTTGTGTTGGGGAAGAAATGCAAGATGATCAAGATAAACCCGACGTAAAATGGATCAAGCACAAGTCGCAAAGCACAAAGATGAGAAGAAAAGCGGGATGCAAAGGACCTAAGGTAATATTGTTTTTATTTTACCGATCTCGGTGTATGGAGTTTGATCGGTTTAGGAATTTATTTCTTAGTTTTTAACCGTACTATAAAGAGGGGCTGCGAGTCCTCTCTAAATTTCCAACATGAACTGAGAAATTACTAGGTCACTGCATTGCATCTGTTTCGGTTGGATTTGATTTTGTTTTTCAGTTGAGTTTTGGACAATAGAAGAGTTTTTGCTTTTTCTAGAAATATCTAGGTAGAACTGGCTTTTGTTTCTGTTGACAAAAAGATAACCCTTTAAATTATCTTTCAAACAAGCTATCAAACACTTCAATCGGACCTTTGGATTAAATGTTATAACTGTTTTTATCCATGATAACTGTTAGTTTGCTATGCTGACTGTCAGTTCGAATGTCAGTTTGTGTTAACAGACAGTTGTCCAGAGAGGTTGTTTTTTGAGCTAAAATTTTTTGAACTAAACTGACTGTCAGTATGACCATGCTGACTGTCAGTTTGCATTTCGACCTCAAGCCGTTTTATTTAAGTTTCTATTTGATCTGGTCATTTTTGTGGTCCATACTGACTGTCAGTATGAGGTATCAGTTTCCATATACGACCACTAACGGCTAGCTATTTTTTATCTGTAAATTTTTTCAGTCGGTGAGTTTGAGATTGACTATCAGTCTCCCATACTAACTGTCAGTTTGCACTGTTTTATTTCCATTTTTGACCTCAAACGGCTAGCTGAGTTTTCTCCGGATTTTACTTCTTTCTGGTCGTGACCCAAACTGATTGTCAGTTTGAGCTACTGATTTTCAGCTCGAGCTCCAACAGTTCTTTTGATCCTTGAGGCTATAAATAGAGGCTTTGAGCAGATGTTTTATAAAATCAAGCAGCCTCCTCTCATACACATACTTGAGCATTTGCTTTTGGAGTTAAAATCTTGATCTTTTGATCAAGTCGTGAGCTTTTTAGATCCACTAAGTGCTTTCTGTTCGCATCATTTGCATCCTATTAGTTTATCGGTGATTGCTAGAGGTCTAGAGAAGACCTTGTTGCTTATTACTCTTGGTGAACACCCTCACCTAGACGGTTTGGTGGTGTGGCCGTTGACCTCTCTCGTTCGGAGATTGTCAGAGAGGCTCGGTGTGTTTGTAAAAGGCATCGGTGCTCGCCTTTCTGGAGTGGACAAGGAGCAACCATTAGAGAGAAATATCCTTCGTGGATATTGAAATAAGATTCATTCACTTGAGTGCTTCAATGAGGATTAGGGAAGATTGGGCGAGTTTCCGAGACCTCGGTAAAAATCGTTGTGTTCATCTTCTCTTCCTCTTTCTCATATTATTGTTATTTGTTCTTGATTTCTTTATTTGCCAATATTTGTTTTAATTTGAAGTTTTTAAAAGACTCCTATTCACCCCCCTCTAGTCGGCATCCTTGATCCTACAAAAGGTGCCTTTGTCATTTTTCCAAGTAAACAAGATTCGCACACATCAAATGATTGAAAATCAAATGAGTCTAGAAGACCATCTTTCAGGAGTTCCATGATGTGTTTCTCATTTATATGGCCTAAACGACTATGCCAGATAAACGTGGGATTCAAATCATTGGGCCTAAGCCTCTTAGTACATATGTTATAGATAGGTAATTCAACATTTAGTTGATAAAGCCCATTCTCCAATGAGGCATTGCCATAAAACATATCATTTAAATAAAAAGAACAACGATTGTTCTTTATTCTAAATTCGTAACTGACGAGGATTATCACCCGAGCTAGTTTGAGTAACACATATCGAGTTCAAGTCAGGTTTGAATATGATATGTGTCTATAATAGCCACTATGGTCGCTGATGGGCACATAGTTAGTTTATGATCGCTACCCTTGCGCGATCATGAGACCACAGACAGTGCGCGGTCAGAGGGTCGCTGACTATACGCGACCAAGGTAGCTTGGGTGGTGTTCAAAACTCTACTGGACACACTCTCAGGCACGAAGCAACTTCTCCCACGTGTGAAGACAACCGCCAGAAGGTTGACATGTGCGGTTATCCATGATTGCACGTGCTTAACCGGAGAAGGAGATGAGTGCGGTTATACGAATTGCACCAGGAAAACGGTCTCAAACTGCTTCACATTTGACGTCCTTTCATTTAGTATAAAAGAATGGTCGACGCATGATGTAAAGGGCGGTTAACAAGCACGACAACGAATCAACAAAGCTTGAAGACTTAGGCATAGTTAGATAGACAATAGTATAGAAGAGATCTTCGTCTGTGATCATCTCTTCCTCCCTCTTGTAAATGCTTTTTTCCTACATAGTGAAATCAGAACAGGACATAGGGCTATTACTCCCACCATCGAGGGCCCGAACCTGTATAAATTCATTTGTGTCCCTGTAGACATTACTTATCTTACCTTCCCGGAGGAGCACCGTGAAAGGTCTCACAACTCATAAATATATGTAAGGTCGACTGAAGACCCCGAGTCCAAATCGTCGACAGCTAGTGCCCACAGTGGGGCCTTTTCTCAAGGTGTTTTCCCTGCATCCGGAGGTTCGGTGAGCCATGTCTGGGGCATATTACTTCGGAAACGACTTCGATCTTGATGATTATGCCCATATACGAATGCCTTCGCCCAGCGATCCTGTTCCAATGGAAGAGATCAATTGCGAAGACATTCCGAAGGAACGTCAGGAGGACACGTCTTTCCCCACCCAGGTCATGTCTGTCGACCAGGGGATGGAAGAGGTAGGTCCGGAACTTAATGTCAGTTCCACCATATTGGAAATCAAGTCTCGGTCACCATGTGTCCCTGTTGAGGACAGGGATGACAGCGACCGAGAACTCAGTCCAGGGAGGTTTGATCCTGACAACCTCCACTCTCTCTTTGATTTCGAGTCCGATTTGGAACAAACAGTGATGTTCTCTCCTTCTGCGGCCTCGCTCCCCAGAGAATTCACTACTTTGTTAGAGGAAACTCCCGATCAGTTGGTTGCTAGGGAGGAACAGGAGCGCAGACAAAAGGAGGAACAGGAACGTAGGCAAAAGGAGGATCAAGACTGTGAGCGATGAGAAAACTAACTCTGCAGAGCAGCCCTAGAGGCTTTGCAAAATGTGCAATCCCGTTATGACGCCGCTCCTAGTTCCTCCCGTCGCCCACATCACTACTATAGAAATGCTTTTCACTATCGGTTAAAAATCCACTCTACTATCGGTTCTCTTACCGATAGTGGTCGGCACGATAGTAGAGGTGCAGCACACTTCTATCGGTTCAAAAACCGTTAGTAAAACATCTACATTCCCAACGTTCACTAATCGCTATTGACTATTTCTTCTATCGGCTCGAATTTAAACCGATAGTATTGTATACGTTTTTTCTATCGGCTCGTATATAAACCGATAGTATTGTTTAGGCTTTTTCTATCGGCTAGGATCTAAACCGATAGTAATGTTAATGTTTTTTTCTATCGGCTCTTATATAAACCGATAGTATTGTCTGGACACAGTTAGTACTGAAAAATTTATTCTATCGATTGTTATATATAAACCGATAGTATTGTGTAGACACAGTTAGTACTGCAAACTTTATTCTATCGGTTGTTGTATATGAACCGATAGTACTGAGATATTTATTCTATCGGTTGTATTATATAACCGATAGTATTTTGTAGACACGTTTAGTACTGAAAACTTTATTCTATCGGTTGCTGCATATGAACCGATAGTACTGTAATATTTATTCTATCGGTTGTAGTATATAACCGATAGTAATATTAGTTTTTCCTATCGGTTATGTACTGGCACGGTTAGTACTGGAATCATGCACATATACATACAGCTATACAGAGATACATTGGATCATTCACAAATACACCAATTGTCGACGATTCGGACTCAAAGTCCTCAGCCGAACTTATGCAAAATTTATAAAAGTGAGACCTT
This sequence comes from Pharus latifolius, assembly GCA_019359835.1. Classification (NCBI taxonomy): domain Eukaryota; kingdom Viridiplantae; phylum Streptophyta; class Magnoliopsida; order Poales; family Poaceae; genus Pharus; species Pharus latifolius. The sequence continues at coordinate 23,486,436 of CM033323.1, read as the reverse complement.
TCAAGATGACCCTCCGGGAAGGTATGTAGAATGATGGAGAACAGGAGCACAGAGAGGTTTATACAGGTTCGGGCCCTCGATGGTGGGAGTAATAGCCCTACGTCCTGTTAGGATTTCACTAGAGGTGATAAAAGTTTACAAACTAACGGGAAGAAACCTTCACAGGCGAAGGTTTTTTCCTATGTAAGTGTTCAAAAAGAAATCTTAGGAGACTTGCGAATGTTGTCTAATCTAAGCCGTAGACTTGGCTGTTTTTAGTAGTTGAGATGCCTTGTATCTCACTTGTATCAGAAGTCTTGTTCTTCCAAATTGATCGGATCCCCCCCGTTTGATGTACTCCGCCACCCTTTTATACTGGTCGAAAGGGTGCCATGTCGCAACTGCATCAAACAGTTGTTTGGACTGTTGGATGCAGTTTATTGAACCGCTCTTAACTTCCAGGTAGGTTAAGCACGTGTTATTTGTGAATAACTGTATGTATTAACCTCCTGGTGGTTAGTCTTCTACGTGGAGGAATCTTCGGGATACTTGGAATATTCCCACTATAGGGATAACCGGACAGATAAATTCCAAGTATCTTGGTCGAGAATGTTCTGACCACGGGATGTTGGCTGACCACGCAACATCTCCAGTATTCTGTTCGCGTATAGCATACGAACTTCTGACCGCGCAAAGCCTGCGGTCTGATCGCACGAGGCCTGCGACCTGATCGCGCAAAGCCTGCGACTTGATCGCGCAAAGCCTGCGACCTTAGGCTGATGCTTCTCAGAATGACTTGAGTTCACACCGCCGGGCACCTGTCTGACTCTAATCTGTCTTGAACCAACAGTGCATTTATTTGAACTGACCCGGGTGTCAATCCTCGTCAGCTAGCCCCCAAATTTAAAGAAAACGAAGGGACGTGTTCACTTTAAATTTAAAGAAATGCATCGGATTATTAACCCGACTCTTCAAATCCCCCATTTAGTGGCGCACTAAATATGTCGGTTGGTTCCCCGAGACAGGCTCTGGGTATTATGTGACAGGCAATGATGGCGCTATTGAAATGTTTTTTAACCCGAGGTAAAACTGTAAATGCTTTTAAGAACCCGAGGCATTCAGAACGTGAACCGTCATCCTGATGGCTATAAATACGGGGTCTTTGAATTTGTAAAGATTCACAATTTCTTCTCACGGCTAAGTTCTTTCTAAAAGACACCTTCATTCTTCTCTTCATACATTTCTTGATGGCGGATCACAACATCATCGAGATTGAAAGTGATGAAGAGGAAATTCTCAAGCAGGAGCCTGAAATGCTTGAAGATCCATCTCCTTCAAAGAAGAAGTCCAAGGTTGACGAAGGATCCTCCAGCAGAGCAAAGGTAGAAGATGAGCCCTCATCTTTTCTTCCTGCAGCTTTCTTCCCTGGCACCCCTTGCTTTTGTTTGGGTGATCAATTTTCTGGCCAGCAAGCGGTGACTATTCGACCAGAAGATCCTCAACTTGTGTTGGGGAAGCAATCTTCTGGTGGGAAGGTTGCTCTTCCACTACCTGGCGTCCATCTTTCCAGGATGGATACACCAACGTGTCGCGAGCAGGTACAGGTAACAATCCACATCTCCTTTTTGCTGATAGTTTATAGTTAGTTTAACTAATCCTTGCAAATGTAGGAGATTGGAGGCCCTAGTGATCAGCCTTCTGCTGCTCCGCTTCTTCCCCTTAGACGGACTCTTCTGGAGGAGAAGAATGCCCTGGAGAAGAAGACCGAAGAGATGTCTTCGGCAATTCTGCATCTGGCAGATTGTTTTGAACGATCCCGTGAAGAGGCGCACCAGTTCTGTCGAGAGAGGGACCACGCCCAGCAACAACGGGAACTCTCTGACTTAATTAGGAACAGTAGTGTACCTCTTATTAGGGATGATGTAGATAGGCTTATATTAGTTGCTAGTTCCCTCGGGGTTGTCAGTGTAGACCCTACTGACAACAACATGTCCCTAGGAGAACTTTGCAAACTTCTTTCGGATCAAGTCGACGCTCTGGTCGCTGGTATCCCTTTTGTATGTAAAGAATGCAAGAAATAAAATTTTCTTTCTTCATATAGATACTTTTCACATCTTTTGTGTGAATATATGGCCATGAGTAATACTTTTGCGACCATTCATACACAGGGAAATTTCAGTTTTGCGATCAGAATCACACTTTTATAAAAGTACCGCGACTACCCTAATATTGCTATTAGACTTAAAGCCGCGGTTAGAACTGAAACATACTGCGACCAGGATTGAGGTTCGACCAGACTGTCACTTCGATTAGAATCGGAGCGTAATCAAAATCATGGTCTCGACCATACCGTAACCCGGTCAAAATACATCCATACGTCCAAAAATTGAGTCGTATAATTTTTTCGTAAAAATGTCCAAAGCATATAAAGGAAAAACGTCTTCTGAGAAGTACTGAAAACTTTTCAGTCCTTTTGCACTTTCAGTTTCCGAAACAGAGAAGTCTTTTTGTTTCAGATCCGATGCCTGAACACTTTAACAGGTCCGCCGGAGACACTATCCATTATGGGAAATAAATGAATAAAATACTCGGCGGAACGTTTGAGTGGAACGTTACTCACATTAATGTGTCTCCTCTGGTCTATAAAAGGAGAAGATGTCTTCTCAAAGAAGCCACACAGCCAAAAACCCTCATCATTTCCGCCGCGCAAAACCCTCATTCTTCTCAGCTTTCGTCTTCCCCAAAAATCACCAACTTTTCCTTTGACTCTCCACCGAACAATGGCGTCCTGGAGCCGATCCACTCACCATTCCGAGGAGAGTTTGATGTTGTTGGAGAAGGAGGAGATCCTTCCTCCGCGGCTGTTGATCAACTGGCGGCCTGCGGAGAAAGATCAAGAAACCCCAACCATCCAGCAGGGCGAGTTGGTGGTCTTTGAAGAGTATTTGCGCTGCGGGTTCCGATTCCCCAAGAGTCGGTTCCTCAAGGATGTCCTCGAGCATTATGGGTTGGAGTTGATCAACCTCCACCCAAATGCAGTTTTGATATTGGCGGTTTTTCAACACCTATGCGAGGCGTTCGTCGGAGTGTACCCCAGTGTGGACCTCTTCCGACGATTCTATTTCTCGGCGTGGTCGAAGAGCGCTAACGCCACAGGATGTATTTACTTCCGGTTGAGGGATAAAAAGGAGTATCCCTTTCCACCCCTGCGAGACTCAGTGCATGGGTGGCATCAAAAGTGGTTCTACTGCACCCCGCCGAAGGAGAGCAGGCTGTGGTTTGAAAACTCGCGGCCAGAGAAGCCAAGCGAGTTGGACACTCTCCCGGCGATGAACTCGGAGTTCATGAAGCACGCCGAGGTAATTCTTCACTTAGTCGAAGAAGGGTTGACGGCTCGGGACGTCATCCGAGACTTTGTGAAGAACCGGGTGAGCCCCCTGCGTGAAAGGGCTCATCCGGCTTGGGAGATTAAGTCCATGGCGGACGGCACCCTGGACTATAACGAAGGTATTCGTTTATGACACCGAAAACCTTCATGTTTTTCTTGAAATACATTCATTTTAACTTGTATTCGGTAACAGTCCTATATTCTGCTGAAATTGAGAGGCGGACTAACCACCTCCTCCGGGCGTACAACGCCGAGGTAGAGGGTGCCAAGGGGTCGCCTCCCCCCCAAAGCTTAATTTATGCCGGCGACGACCTCAAACAGGAGGGCCGAAAGGTACATTTTCGACTTGGCCTCTGTTTTACAGGTCTTATGTTTATCCAGCACTAATCCCATGAGAACAGCTTCTTGGGAGGTTTGCTGAGGCGACATTTCCCAGCGAGAACGTCGGTTCCCTGGGAAAGCCGACGACCAAGAACGTGAAGAAAATTTCCTCGAGACCCCGGACGAGGAATCCTGCCCCCAAGAAAGTCTGGCTAAATCTTGGGGAAGGTTCTTCACGAAGCACTCCTCCTACAACCCGAAGAACTGCGGTAAGATATCAGATCCCTCCGATCTTTCCAGGTGCGAATTTGAATTACTTCTTCGTCGTACAGGGAGAGGGGAGCGAGGAGGAGGAGGACGATGATGTCCCTCTAGTTCACCGGAGGAGGAGGATCGCGGGCTCTCCATCCGGTGATGCTCCAACTAATTCCGCAGGGATGACTGCTACTGCAGAGGCAGCCGTAGCAGACCCCACGACCACCGAAAGCCTTGTGGTCGCGGATGATCCCCTAGCCCCTGAAGCTCCCGAGGCTTCAAAGCCAGTTGCCTCTACCTTCCCGGTCAAAGGGACGATAGTGGTAAGATTCTCCCATAGTCCGTTTTCTTCAATTCCCCCTGTGTACTTGATGAGCTAGTGCTTATGCAGGGAGAAGAGCTTCCCCCTGCGACTCCTGCTAGCCCCAGGGAGGAAAATATTCCTCCTCCGCAGACAGGAGTGGAGGTGGTTGTGCAAGATCCTGTGGCAATTGCACACGAGGTGCCGGCCCCGGAAACCCAGGAGACAGCGAGGTCTTCGGGTGGGACGTCGCCAATGGGATCGACTGCCCAGGTAAAGATTCTTCTCGTTAGCCTTTATCTTTCCCTTGAAAAAATGTTCATAGGGGAACACACACAGGGAAGAGCGGCCTTGTTTTCCAAGAGGAAGATCAGGGTGGACGATACTTGTCCCCGTGCTTGAGGAGAACCTTCTCTGAAATCCCAAAAGCTAATGGGATTTCAAATAAGGTAAGAACCTTTATCCTGGTTGTATTAGGAATGATGGTCACGAATCGTCACCATTTGATTTTTCTTTTCCTTTATCAGACGAAAGGAAATAGCGCCCAGTCCTTCAACCACTTCGGGAAGGGTTGAGGTCACTGCTGGTGCAGAAACCTCTAGTGAGGGGCGCTCCATCCCCTCGGTCCAAGAAGTGGTCCGGGCCGTAGGGGGAGAAGCAGGTGCGAGGACCCAGTCGGAGTCAACGGCGACTGGAAGTAGTGCCCAGTAGGCACTTCCTCCAACTGCCCCTACTGTAGGCACCTCCGGACCTTCAACAAATCTTCCCATCAGTCCGGAAGATGCCTCTCTACAGAAGTTCATGAAGGTATGATGAATCCCTCTCTGGGTGTCCTGAATTGTACATAGGACACCTTTAACTCCCTTTTTTGCATCACAAGAACTATCCCGGATGATGGCCCAATCGCGTGCTACGGCGGTGAGCATGGCGGCCATACAAAGAGAGCGAGACAGCTTGCGTAGGTAAGGATCATTACTCTTCAATTTGTAAAGATACAAATTTAACTATGACCACTCCTTCTGTTTTATTACAGGAAAGTGGCATCGTTGGACAAAGAAGTGGCCACAATCAGGCTTCACTCGATCTCAGTGGCTAGGAACCAAGAGATTTAGAACAATAAACTGCGGTCACAACTTGCTGGTAAGTTGATTCCTGATTAGGAATACTCGTCCTCATAATCTGTGAGTAATATTTTCTCTCGTTGCAGCGCAAGCTGGTCAAATAATGCAACTCAGTCAGGACAATAAAACTCTCCAGGATTCTATCCAAGCCTCCACAAAGGCGATTGGAAATCTGAGCCGTTCAGTCTTCAAAAAACTAAAGGCGGTGGCTCATCTTCTCAAGGCTGATGTGGTCGAAACCACACGAGACAATCTCAGCCAAGATGACTGGTCTGCACTAGTTATGGCTCAAGCAGAGTCACTTCTCGAGTATCTCCCTGAGGATACACAGCGACGAGAAGAGGTGATCAGAACCAGAGTTCGGTCAGCCGCTTCCGCTATCCTCAGCCGGGTTCGACTTCACTATGGCCCAGATGCAGATCTGAATCCACTAGTGGGACCGGTTGAGATCGAGAGTGAAGAGCAACTAGAGGCCGTCATGGAGGAGATTAGTCCCCTTGTAGATAAGCTCCTGACAGAGCTCGGGATCGAATGATCCCTATACCTGTACAGAAACAGTTGTATACGATGCAATGCACATGAAAATTCATTTTTGAAAATGAATATATTTCTGTTTTATGTTGTTTTATATTATAAACACCCCTAGCCCCCGCCTGTGATTGTAGATACTGAAGGCTTAGTATTACAAACACAGGGGAAAAGTGAATATAACGACCAGGGATGTATGATCAAATCAACAATTATGATTATTATAACACCTAGCCTTGTTTGCTAACCAGTAGCCACTCAGATAACCAAGGACTTGTCAGAAAGCCCCGTGTGCGTTGAGAAACGGCTTATTTGGGAGTGACTTATCTGAAAGTGGTTATGAGATCGGCCAGCGAATCCAACCAGGATGTTATAATGATCTAACCGCGTGCGACCAGCCCCCGAGCCGAATTCACAGTGGATGGGCATAAAGGGAAATATTCATCATATAAACGCAAAACATTTTTAATTTTATGAAAAAATGCTAATTGAACAGGAAAAATGGGGTTGAGTACTTACACGTAGAACTTGCGAAGTTGATCGATGTTCCAAGTATTGGACAAAATTCGACCATCCCCCATGGCTAACCGCACGGATCCTGGTCGCGGCACCGAGACCACAGTGTAGGGGCCTTCCCACTTCGGGGAGAATTTGTTGCGATTAGACTGATCTTGGATTTTTCGTAAGACCAGGTCGCCCACGTGAAGACTACGTGGTCGCACCCTTTTACTGTGATACTTGCGCAAAGCTTGCAAGTATGCCGCGGACTTGACCAAAACGCGATCACACATTTCTTCTAAGAGGATGAGATCTTGTGACCGCTGTTCGGACTGATTAATTTGTTCGAATTGTTTTGTACGAACAGACCCAATACTAACTTCGATAGGCAATACAGCCTCGGCCCCATAGACCAGATGGAAGGGCGTCTCACCGGTGGCTCGACTAGAAGTAGTTCGTAGTGCCCATAGAACAGTATAAAGCTCGTCTGCCCAAGCCCCCGAGCGAGTCTTAAGGCGATCAAAAACACGTTTTTTAATGCCTTGTAGTATCTGCCCATTGGCCCGCTCTACAGCACCATTGCTTTGTGGATGTGCCACAGAAGCAAAGCACACCTTAGTTCCAATCTGGTCGCAATAGTCTAGGAAGAGACCACTAGCGAACTGAGAACCGTTATCGGTGATGAGGTGGTTTGGAACACCAAATCGAGCAACAATGTTCTTATGAAAGAACTTTTGTGCTGCTGATGCGGTAATATTTCGTACCGGTTCGGCCTCGATCCACTTTGTAAACGTGTCAATGGCTACGAACAGAAACTTGTACCCATTGACCGCTTGTGGCATAGGACCTACAATATCCATTCTCCAGACCGCGAAAGGCCATGCGAGGGGAATGGTTTGTAACGCATAGGCAGGTTGATGAACCTGTCTCGCGTGGAACTGACACTTTGGACATGTTTTGACCACGTGCTTGGCATCATCAAGTGCCGAAAGCCAGTAGAATCCTTGTCAAAAAGCTTTTCCGACTAGTGTCTGATATGACGCGTGTGCACCACATACACCGTCATGTATTTCTTTCAAGAGGCTTTTTCCTTTCTCCTGAGATATGCAACGCATGAATACTCCTTGAGTACCCTTCCTGTACAGGACCCCTTCTATGAGCTTGTACAGGCGCGCTTTTCGAATTAACCGATCGCTCTCGGTTTCGTCCTCGGGTAGGGTCCCATGTTCAAGATAGACTCTCAATGGATGAGTCAAATCTCGTTCCTGACGAAGGTTGGTAACGGAGGCTATTACCGGATCATCCTCAACCGAAGTCATGATCGAAGGATGGTCCAAGTGTTCAATGAACACTCCTGCCGGAGCGGATATACGTGAGGACCCAATTTTGGATAATTGGTCTGCGAGAATGTTGTCCTTTCGCGGGATATATTGTACTTCGAAATGACTGAAGTGTTTTTCCAATTTCCTCACTTCCCCCAAGTAATGAGCCATTGTCTCATCGGAGGTGCTGTACTCCTTGTTTACCTGGTTTACGACTAGTTGTGAGTCTCCCCTCACCACTAATCAACGGACTCCGAGGAATTTTGCTGCCCGGAGCCCTGCAAGAAGACCTTCATACTCTGCTGCGTTGTTGGTCGCAACAAAGCGTAGTTGGATGACATACTTAAGCTGTTCGCCCTGAGGTGTAACTAAGACCACTCCAGCCCCCGTGTGTTGAAAACTACGGGAGCCGTCAAAGTACATTGTCCAGTAATCGGGGCATTCCAATTCCTCTGGCAACCGTACGGGTGGCTCAGGGTTGATCCATTCGACCACAAAGTCGGCCAAAACCTGAGACTTAGCCGCCGTGCGGGGCGTGAAATGGATCTCGAAGGCACCGAGTTCGACCGCCCATTTGGCGATTCGACCAGATTTCTCTGGGTTTCGGACAACATCCCCCAAAGGAAAAGAGGAGGGTACTGTGATCTTGTGCGCTTGGAAGTAGTGTCGTAGCTTACGGGAAGCCATCAGTAGCGCGTAAAGTATCTTCTGGACCTCAGGGTAACGCTCCTTAGGACCATGAAGTACTTCGCTCACATAGTAGATGGGTCTATGTATTCCTTCCCTATCCGCGATCAGAACGGCGCTGACCGCGTGCGGTGTGGCCGCCAGATAAAGAAGCAATGGTTCTCCTTTGTCGGGAGATACCAATACTAGTGGACTGGATAGATATGTCTTCACCTCCTGAAACGCTTTTTCGGCCTCATCTGACCATGTAAAATTATGATGCTTCCGCAGGGCTTTGAAGAAAGGCAATCCCCTTTCGCCTAGTCGCGATATAAAACGACTTAAAGCCGCCATGCGACCAGCCAGGCGTTGAACATCCTTCATGGTCGAGGGCGATCTCATTTGTTCAATGGCCCTGATTTTTTCAGTATTAACTTCAATGCCCCCGGAACACACAAGGAAACCAAGGAGTTTTCCTGAAGAAACCCCGAAAGAATATTTCTTCGGGTTTAATTTTATTCCAAAGCGATTCAAATTACAGAAGGTTTCAGTGAGATCGTCCAAATGAGACAATCTCTTGGTACTTTTTACAACCAAGTAGTCTACATATGCTTCGAGATTACGCCCTATCTGGGAAAGAAAGGTCTTTTGCATCAAGCGCTGGTACGTGGAACCTGCGTTCTTGAGACCGAACGGCATTCTGACGTAGCAGTATGTGCCGAACGGGGTGATGAAGGCAGTTTTCTCTTCATCGTCTTCTGCCATGCTAATTTGATGATATCCTGAGTAAGCGTCCAGAAAACTCATCAGTTCGCAACCCGGAGTTGAGTCGACCAGCTGGTCGATACGGGGAAGGGAAAAGTCATCCTTCGGACAGGCAGTGTTGAGGCTAGTGTAGTCGACGCACATGCGCCACTTGCCATTTGACTTGCGGACCATGACCGGATTGGCGAGCCATTCCGGGTGATCCACTTCACGGATAAACCCGGCCGGTAGGAGTTTGTCCAACTCCTCTCGGATGGTTTCCTATCGGTCAGCAACAAAACGCCTGAGCTTTTGCTTTATTGGTTGTTGTCCAGGTCGAATTGCTAACCTGTGCTCAATTACTTCCCTTGGGACACCGGGCATGTCGGACGGTTTCCACGCAAACACATCTGCGTTAGCCCGGAGGAAAGCAATGAGATCGAGTTCTTATTTGTCATCCAGAGCTGATCCGACCCGAATTGTCTTGGACGGATCATCTGGGTATAAAGGAACCAATTTGAGTTTCTCATCTGGTCGAGGAGCAGCCTTGATCGCGTCGGTGGCAGTAGTGGCGACCTGAGCGTCCTGGAGGGGAAGTTGATCGACCATCTCCAAAGATAGCCGGTCGCACGTGAGTGCCACGTTGCGACTGCCTCTGACCGAGATGACACCTTTGGGGCCAGGCAATTTTCCGCACTGGTAAGCATAGTGCGTTGCCATAATGAACTTAGCGAGAGTTGGCCTGCCAAAGATTGCATTATAAGCCGAATCACAATCAATTACGTCAAAAGTAATCAATTCTGTTCGGAAGTTATCCGGTGCTCCCAGTGTGACCGGGAGGACCACTTGTCCCAATGACATCATGGAGGGGCTGGGATTATCCCGTAGAACGGATGGATTATGGGCTTAATCTTCGAACGAGGAATTTGCATCTCGTCGAGTGCCTTGACCAACAAGATGTCAAGGGAGCTTCCTCCGTCAATCAGGACCCTTTCAACTCTCGCGTTACTGATAATCGGGGTAATGACCAGAGGGAGCCTCAATGGTCGTGTTAACCGCGCCGGACAATCAGTGCGATCAAATCTTAAAGGTGTATCCGACCAACGGGGGTATTGAGGTTCACCAAGGGATGTCTCCGTTTGGTTAACCTCTAAGTAAAAGGCCTTAAACTGCCTTTTGGAAACGAAAGAAGAAGAACCTCCAAAAATAACATTAATATGATTTTGAGGTACCTGGTAGGACATTTCCTCGTCTCCGTCGGCGTCCCTAAGTCCGCACGACTGTTCTTTAGGTGGTAAGGTTGGCATTGGCCCAACTCCTTGGTAGAAGTCATCCAGTTGCTTCAACCAACTCCTGCAATTCTTGAGGTCGTGGCCTGCGGAGTTGTGGAGTGGACACCACTTCTTGCCTTCCTGCGGATTAGTGGACTTTTCTGGCTGGTCGACACTCTGACCACCAGAGGCAGTTTTATTTTTAAATGAAGGCTTGTTACCTTTGGTCGGAGGCGGCTTCTCGGCGACCGCAACCTCGCGGTATTGTCCAGAGCGGTTCCTCTTCGACTTCTTCGACTTCCCACCTGATGAAGATTCTGGCTTTTTGCTTGAATCTTCCTTCCTGGAGTCTTTGAAACCTGGTTGTGGTGGTAAGTCACCCTTGTCGACCATCCGGTTCCATTCGACTGCTTCGGCTGCATCAGAGTATCGATCGGCCATGTCGAACAGATCGGCCACTGATCGAGGAGGGTGGATAAGCAAGTCCTCGGTAAATCTCCGGTATCGAACAGCATGTTTAAATGCTCTGATAACGGAGCCATCAGATATGTTCGGGATGGTATTCCTCACCCCGACAAACCTCTTGACAAACTGCCGAAGTGTTTCAGTTGAAGTTTGCCATAGCCGATGAAGGTCGTCCTCTTTACCCGGCTTTTGGTAACAATTTTGGAAATTGCTGAGGATGGCATCGCATAGCATTTCCCAATTGTAGATGGAACCCTCGGGCTGATTAAACAGCCAGGTTCTAGCCGGTCCTGCGAGGACGGTAGGCAGGTAGTTGGCCATGACCATGTCATCGCCTCCCGCCGCTTGGATGGCAGTGATATAGATTTGAAGGAACTCGGATGGGTTTTGAGTTTCGTCAAACCTCTCAATGGCCCCTGGTCGAAACTTATCGGGCCAAACGACTGCTCGTAGGCCAGGAGAAAAAGCTTTACAACCAACGTAGGGACCGTGAATCGCCCTGTGACTCTCAGCTGGGTCTCGGGCGACATCACGTAATGGCGAAGTTACTCGTGGTCCCAAACGAGAGTGGACAGGAACTCGATCCCTACTACGAGAATCCTGCATTCGCCGGTATCTGTCCTGTCGGGACGGTACGGGCGGCGGGTAACTTCGTCGGCCGGAACCAGAATGAGGACAATCTCGTTCGCGGGAACGTGTTACAGAGCGGGAAGAGGCCGTTGGGGTCTCCTCCAGGATCCTAAAAAAGGCCGGTTTCTGCGCATCCGTGACCGTAGGAGGAAAGTTACGCATGACTTCCGCGATAGATCGCAGTCGACCATGGGTACTTCTCCTAGGGGCACCAGGTGTCACCGTTTCTTCATCCACTGGGAAACGCTCTGGTGGTAAAGAAGGGGTCTGGTCACGTTTGCGACCACGCGACCGTCGAGAAGAACCCAGAGCAGCATCGTAACCAGCCTGCGCATCTTGAAGAGCCTCTAGGGCAGTTCTGCGTAGTTCGTTGTTTTGTTGCTTGAGATCTTGATCCTCCTTCTGTTTGTGATCTTGTTCTTGCCTAGCAGCCTGTTGATCGGGAGTTTCTTCCGACAACGCAGCAAACTGCCTAGGGAGAGAGGTTGCCGATGGGGAAAACATCTCAGTTTGTTCCGAGTCGGACTCGAAATCAAAGAGACGGTGAAGGTTATCAGGGTCGAACCTTCCGGGGCTGATTTTCGGGTCGACATCATCCTTCCCCTCGGCGGGGTCGTATGACGGACCGGATTCATCGCCTAGCGCATTGAGAACCTCTGTGGGTTCTGACCTTGCGCTAGTTGCTCCCTGGTCGATAGACATGACCTGGAGGGACGATTCAACCTGTGGAAGATTCTGGCCTTCAATCTCCTCCATCGGGACAGGATCGCTCGGAGAAGGCATTGGGATATGAGCATAGTCCTCGAGATCAAAATCGTTCTCGGAATCATATGCTTCAGCCATGTTTCAGCGAAGCTCCGGATTGAAACTAGGACGCCTTGAGAAATGCCCCACGGTGGGCGCCAGCTGTCAACGATTCGGACTCGGAGTCCTCAGCCGAACTTATGCAAAATTTATAAAAGTGAGACCTTTCAAGATGACCCTCCGGGAAGGTATGTAGAACGATGGAGAACAGGAGCACAGAGAGGTTTATACAGGTTCGGGCCCTCGATGGTGGGAGTAATAGCCCTACGTCCTGTTAGGATTTCACTATAGGTGATAAAAGTTTACAAACTAACGGGAAGAAACCTTCACAGGCGAAGGTTTTTTCCTATGTAAGTGTTCAAAAGGAAATCTTAGGAGACTTGCGAATGTTGTCTAATCTAAGCCGTAGACTTGGCTGTTTTTAGTAGTTGAGATGCCTTGTATCTCACTTGTATCAGAAGTCTTGTTCTTCCAAATGGATCGGATCCCCCCAGTTTGATGTACTTCGCCACCCTTTTATACTGGTCGAAAGGGTGCCATGTCGCAACTGTATCAAACAGTTGTTTGGACGGTTGGATGCGGTCTATTGAACTGCTCTTAACTTCCAGGTAGGTTAAGCACGTGTTATTCGTGAATAACTGCATGTATTAACCTCCTGGTGGTTAGTCTTCTACGCGGAGGAATCTTCGGGATACTTGGAATATTCCCACTATAGGGATAACTAACCGGACAGATAAATTCCAAGTATCTTGGTCGAGAATGTTCTAACCGCGGGATGTTGGCTGACCGAGCAACATCTCCAGTATTCTGTTCGCGTATAGCATACGAACTTCTAACCGCGCAAAGCCTGCGGTCTGATCGCACGAGGCCTGCGACCTGATCGCGCAAAGCCTGCGACCTTAGGCTGATGCTTCTCGGAATGACTTGAGTTCACACCGCCGGGCACGTGTCTGACTCGAATCTGTCTTGAACCAACAGTGCATTTATTTGAACTGACCCGGGTGTGAATCCTCGTCACCAATATTTACAAATATTCACCAATATTGACATATTGAATTTGTTCACGAATACACTAATACAGTAATATACACATGCATTGGACAGATTGAATTTATGCACATATTGATCGAGTTTATTCACAAATACAGCAATGAATCTATTCACATATTGAGTTTATTCACAAATACAGCAATCAACACAAGTCAGTTACTATCGATCGTTGATAGCCACTTCTTCCATGACATATTGAGCCCAAATTGTTCGCAGCTCCTTCAATTGAGGCAACTCATATTGCTCTTTCAACATGGCGCTCTACATATATCCGTGTATGAAGTTAGGATCGTATATCACATCCAATTAAAGTTCGACTTTGAGTCAGGAAAAATGGTTACCTTAGGGAATTGCGCAAAGTTTCTCCTGATCAGGTCATACATGAATTTCATGACATAGAAGCCACATTCCCATGATTGTGGCTGCTATGGCACTGAAAAAATTACATATGCAAAGACATAAACCCACATTAACTCGAAAGAACTAATTAAGCTTAAATTAAAAGACTCATCATGAGTACTTCCATCTGTATTAATTACCTCATATTCTTTCCAAGAAATTGTTGTGCCCTTCGACGCATCATGCCTCCCTCCAGCACTAGCATAATTTTTGAAAGCCCTGTATTTAATTTAGCATTGCCAGTTAATATGTTATCATTAACTAGCTAGTCAGAGAAAAATTTAAGACAACTATGTTACTTACGCGTCTATGTGCCATGTGAGGGTGAAAACATGCGCCACCTTGTCGCTCATCGAATCGAGGTAATAGACCTCATTCATCCATGGGCAAATGACGGCGAGGACCCAGTGGCCCCTACATTGCATATATAAGTGAACCGTTTCATACATATGTTAGGCGTAACATACAAGAATGAGTTAAATTAGTAGGAAATGCACTAACCTTTGGTGGTACGGCGCAAGGATGAACTCTCGGTCCTGCTGCGCTAGTAGTGCCCTTGATATGTATTCCTCCGCATGTGCTTGGTCGTGCTCTAGCATCGTGAGGCTTATTTTCTCTTGGTCGAGGAAACCCACCTTGTCACATGCCCTCATCGACGCCAGCCTATACATGCACCTGGATGCAAAGTAGACATTAGTAAGTAGTGCATACAAAGTGATTAGATTTATGAAACGAACTATGATAACTTCAGACAACAGCAAACTCACAGGACTCCAGTCCGTATGATGGATATATCAAGCTCCCGCCAGTTGAGGAGGTCGAACAAATCCTCGTGGGCCACCGATATGCTCCCGGGCTCACGGTGAAAATGGGCTGGCCTGAAGTGAACCAAGAAGTTGATGTGGCGCCTAGACCAGGTCAGGTACCACCCGTCGAGACTTCTGGTTATTTGATCCATATTGCGCAGAAGGTACTCCGACACGAGTGGGGACCCGTTCTTGAACGTACCCGGCTGGCTTTGTTTGGCCTTGCCTTTGGCCTTGCCCTTGCCTTTGGGCGGGGTGCGAGTGTATACCTTCGAAGGTTGGGGTGTGGTGCCACCGGCCTCATTTGATGGCGAAGGGTTTGAGGCCGTTGGAGGAGGCATGGGGGCCGAAGGAGTTCGCTCATGTGTTGTGGCGGGGGTGGTGTCCTAAGGAACTGAGCTGGTACCCATCGTCCACTTTAAGTACAAACGCATAAGTTAGATTTTGCAAATTGAGTATATTAACTGAGTTGTAAGCTAGAATGGCTAGGGTTTACCTCCTGTAGTCTAACACCCTTCTTGGGCCACTGTATGTACGAGCCCAATGCCTCGCCAATTGTCCGCATTTCGTCCGTTGGGACGGGCAACGGAAAAGAGCTGTAGCCCGGGAGGGCCATGTCCACCTGTACCTTTGCAAATCCAGGCTCCAGAGGTACGCTGTGGATCCGGACATCCTCCCAAGACTGGTATACGACCCAGTTTGCAACCACAACAGGTTTGTCGCCTATGTTGATCAATAGGCTACAGCTCTCCGGCTTCTGCAATTTGCAACAATTATAACAGGTTAGCGAAACAATTCTAACGTAACGGGAGTGGCATCAGCCGAACTGCATATATAGCTCAAGAGTTGCAATACCTCGATGAGGTCCACCGGATCCACGTGAACCTTCGAGCCAACACTACTCGGCCTGGCAGCGTCGACCTCGGCAGCTGGATCTAAACCCTTGGACTGCACAACTCGGCTGAGGCGTTCATACTTCTCGTTCATTTGCGCGAACATGTCCGCGAATTGTGCAGTCACATCTGCCCGTATCTTCTGAGATAGCTCCACTTCCTTTTCCTTCCAGCTGCCAGCCTTCTTCGCCTTTTTCCCGGGCTCCGAGAAGCCTTCCTTCCATGGCACCACAGCCCCCACGGTTTGCGTCCGCCCTGGATGCTCCTTGTTCCCTAGAGCCCGGGTAAGGATGTCGTTCTCCCTACGGGGACTGAACAATCCCTCGGTCGCCTCCTTCGAGCAAGAGATCTGTTACATTGAAAGTTCTCCATTGTGAGGAAGAAATATATACAAACTTGTGCGCACACTAGTGATCATAGTTAGCCAACTTACGAGTCGCTGCACGACCTCGACGTCCCTAGGGTTTGGGAACGCCACAGTCCCCGTGGCCGACACGGTCCCTCTGGCCAGCCACCAGCGCTTGCATCGCTGATCGCGGATCTCGGAGAGTGGTAGGTCAGGGGAGTCGACGAAATTCGACGCCTCGTCTTCAGCCTTCTTCCACTGCTCCTCCTTCCCCGCATAGCCGCGAGAGCCGAGCCAGTGTGGGTGGTCGTTCCTCCTCTGGATTGCCCAGTTCTTCTCGCTGAGGGCCTTCGTACCAGAAACAAGAAAATTAATGCACCACTGCTTACTGCATACAATGGTGTAACCAAGCAAAGGAACCATACATACCTTGAACTCAGGAGTCCCCTTCTGTTGGGCGAATTGCTCCCATACTTCCTCCGTTATGAAGGGGTACTAAACACATGGAGATTCGCCTTTAGCGAGGAAGGTACTGACGAGGACGCTCTTGAAGGTTTTCCACGTGTTGTTCATGTATTTCAAGCAAGCTATCTTAGGACCATCGTCCGGGATGTTCCACTTGGCCTGTTTCAAATGGTGCATATAAGTAGGACTTACCTAATCTCTGGGATAAATCAAGGGAATGTGATTACTCAAGAGTTCAGTGATTTTGATTAATTTTACCTTCACTTCCGCCCACAGCCTGTCCCTCTCGTCGGCCTTGACGTCCTTCCAGCTCTGGACGGTGATCTTCACCCTTTCCTTCGCCAACAAGCCAACATAGGCAGCATAGTGCCCGGCGTTCTTCCCGATCGGTCTCCCGAACTGGTTGAACTCACATGAAAGATCCGCGTGTTTGGCCAAACGACCCAAGATAGTCGGGCCTCGCACCTTCCTCTTGCGCTGGGACGACGCAACGCCATCTACGTTCACCCTCGCCGAATCACTACTATCAGCCGAGGAAGATGCCGACATGGCTTTACCTAAAATTCCATGAACAAACCATCAATTGATATGAAGAAAGGTACATGACAAAGTTCATAACTAAAATTGTTGTGCCCTACGCTAGTCTCTCTGCATGAACATAAAGTCTGTTGAAATTTAAATGAACCAAAATTTCAGATGAACATTAGAAAATGGGAAGTAATTAACAGAAAATTCAGATTAGCAGTGCAAACTAAGACATACTCTATTTCCTATCGGTTTTGAAAGGAAAACCGATAGTACTAAGGTATGTATTCAGGAAAATTTAAAAGATTAGCAGTGCAAACTATGCTAATCTCTCTGCAGGAAAATAAAGTCTGTTAAAATTTAAATGAACCTAAATTTGAGATGAACATTAGAAAATGGGAAGTAATTCACAGAAAATTCAGATTAGCAGTGCAAACTAAGACATACTCTATTTCCTATCGGTTTTGAAATGAAAACCGATAGTACTAAGGTATGTATTCAGGAAAATTTAAAAGATTAGCAGTGCAAACTATGCTAATCTCTCTGCAGGAAAATAAAGTCTGTTAAAATTTAAATGAACCTAAATTTGAGATGAACATTAGAAAATGGGAAGTAATTCACAGAAAATTCAGATTAGCAGTGCAAACTAAGACATACTCTATTTCCTATCGGTTTTGAAACGAAAACCGATAGTACTAAGGTATGTATTCAGGAAAATTTAAAAGATTAGCAGTGCAAACTATGCTAATCTCTCTGCAGGAAAATAAACTCTGTTAAAATTTAAATGAACCTAAATTTGAGATGAACATTAGAAAATGGGAAGTAATTCACAGAAAATTCAGATTAGCAGTGCAAACTAAGACATACTCTATTTCCTATCGGTTTTGAAATGAAAACCGATAGTACTAAGGTATGTATTCAGGAAAATTTAAAAGATTAGCAGTGCAAACTATGCTAATCTCTCTACAGGAAAATAAAGTCTGTTAAAATTTAAATGAATCTAAATTTGAGATGAACATTAGAAAATGGGAAGTTATTCACAGAAAATTCAAATTAGCAGTGCAAACTATGACGGCACTACTATTTCCTACCGGTTTTCCAAGTCAAACCGATAGTAATCAAGTTTGTATTCAGTAAAATCTATAAGATTAGCAGTGCAAACTATGCTAGTCTCTCAGCAGGAACATAAAGTATGTTAAAATGTAAATGAACCAAAATTTCGAAAGAAAATTAGAAAATGGGAAATAATTAACAGAAAATTCAGTTTAAGGTATTTACTATCGGTTTTGAATAAGAAACCGATAGTGGACTACACTGTATGACAAATTGCTAGTAATTTTCATCAATTCTGTCATTCTCATAGCTATCAATTTTATAGTTCATGAATTTTACTCTAGGTTTATATTTGTAATCCATTGAACGGGATATGAACCATTACATACAAAATTAAACAATACATGCGAGCCATTTGGTCAAGAACACTTACAGTCGATCGTGGAGTGGCCGGAGGCGGTGGCGCAATGCAGTGCTGGAGGCGGTGGAGAACCAGATTCTGATCGGCAATGGTGGCGCAGAGGAGTGAAGAAGCGAACGTCGACGAATCTAGGGTTTTCCGCGCAAGTATTTGGAAATTGGAATGTGATCAGTTGCACTGGAGGGAAAATCGTGTAAGGTTATAACCTAATCTATGAATATTTACTATCGGTTCATAACCACGAAACCGATAGTAAAAACATGTAAGTTAGGGTTGTAGTGTTGGCACTGTTCACTATCGGTTTTATTATACCAAACCGATAGTAAACTAAGAAACAGGGGCTCATAACACAGTATAAATCACTATCGGTTGTAAACACTAAACCGATAGTAAACTAAGAACAGGGGCTCATAATACAGTATAAATCACTATCGGTTATGAACTATAAATCGATAGTATATTTTAATTTCATATCGGTTTCACAGTTATAACCGATAGTAAAATACAATGTTATTGACCCTAAAGGATTTCCCTTAGAAGAATTACAGAGGATCTCAGTACATCATTTTGCATTGTATTTTACTATCGGTTTTATGACGATAAACCGATAGTATATGTTAATTTCATATCGGTTTGGAGGTTGAAACCGATAGTAGAATACTGTTAAATTGATCTAATGGTATTTCCTGAGAACAATTACAGATGGGTCTCAATACATCATTTTGCACTTGTAAAGACACCTGAAATCCCATGCAAATGACTTCCAATAATTTTGAAATAAATTAACAGTAAAGACCAATCATGGAATGAAAATTTATAGTTTTCATATATATTTGTGAAATGAATCAATTATTTCTCAAATCAAGTATATACTCCAATTGAAATGAAAATTTGCAGAAATGATTCTCAATGCATCACGTATGTTTTCCCAAAGAATTTTTGAAAAATGATTTGAAGAATTCTTCGATTAAAGATCCAAGTAATATACGTCACTTACATATTGCAAATTAGTCAAGAATGGTTGTCCACCCATAATCCTTCTTCGTGGTCGTCTCGCAGGTAACTTGTTTCGTCAATATCTTCGGTAGGGACAGATTGAAGGATTCCATCTAAAAATGGAGGTAATTCGTCGAACTGATCGTACTCTTCTTCATCCACAACGTCTTCGACCCCAACAATACGTCTCTTACTGTGAAGGACAACGTGCAACTTTGGGTTGGCCGGGTCAACGATGTAGAACACCTGTGTGGCTTGCTCAGCAAGCATAAATGGATCATCTTTGTGTGCGACTCTACTGAGATCGACGAGAGTAAACCCATAATTGTCGACTTTAACACCTCAAGGGATTTCGACCCATTGGCATCGAAATAGAGGAATATTAAGTAATACATAATCGAGCTCCCATATTTCCTCAATAACACCGTAATATGAGTCGAGTGCCCTTACTGCCCTGGCATCCTCCGAAATAGCAAGTAGTGTCACTCCACTACATTGCATATTACTCTTCTCGTCCTGAGTTCTTGTGTAAAATGAATAGCCGTTGATGTCATACCCCTGCCAAGTCCCTACAGTAAATCTAGGCCCTCTGGCCAACCATGTAACATCTTCATCTACGTCGCCCTCAGAAGCTTGCAGGACTCTATTTTCGATCCACCCAGCAAACTTCCTATTATGTTCTCTGGTGACCCAAATCTCTGGCTTCGAGGGATTCTGTTTCCGTAACATTTCCTTGTGCTCGTGTATATATGGCACCACCCCCGTCATGTGCTGTAAGACCCAAAAATGGGCTTTTGCATACAGATCACTAGAGGGGACGACTGCTTTAAATCCAATCATTCCAATGCCCTGAAGCCTGCCCTCATGCCGGGACGTAGGAACGCCAATTGGGTCAACCCCGGCCATATAGTTGGTGCAAAATTCGATCACCTCTTCGGCGGCATAACCTTCAATGATACTGCCCTCAGGCCGATGTCGATTCCTTACATATCCCTTCAAGATACCCATAAATCTCTCAAATGGATATATGTAGCACAGGAACACGGGTCCACAAAACTTAATTTCTCTGACAAGGTGAACAATTAGATGGGCCATAACATCAAAAAAGGATGGAGGGAAATACATCTCCAGCTGACAAAGAGTGGTAGTCACATCGCGTTGCAAATCGTCCAGTCCATCCATATCAATTACCTGCAAGGACACAGTTGCAGCAAATATTCAGATCCAAAAAATCTGACAAGTTCCACGAATGGAGCTAATTAACTTGCTAGGAGTACACGCTTACGTACCTTGCCAGATATTGTGTTGAAGAAATAACATAGCTTTGTAATTGTCTCTCTGACTTTGACTGGGAGAATGCCTCTGATAGCAATGGGAAGCATTTGTGACATCAGTACATGACAATCATGGGACTTCATACCAACCAGTTTCAAGTCTTTCATGGACACAAGTTTTTTCAAGTTCACAGAATACCCGCATGGAACTTTGACACCATGTAGGCACTGACAGAGTTCTGTTTTTTCTCTTTTTGACAAAGTATAGCAGGCCGGGGGGAGGTATGTCCGCTTTCCCTTCTCCAACGGTGCAAGCTCAGTCCTTATGCCCATGTCGAGCATGTCACGGCGAACATTGATGCCATCTTTCGTCTTTCCTGGAATGTTCAACAACAAACCAGTCAAACTGTCACAAACATTTTTCTCTACGTGCATGACATCAATGTAATGTCGAACTTGTAAGTGCTCCCAATATGGCAGATCCCAAAGAATCGATCTCTTCTTCCAAACATTTTTTCCTGGAGGTTTAGAACATTTACCGAACTCAACTTTGATGTCCTTCACGCGCAAGTAAAGCTCCTTACCAGTCACAAACACTGGGGCTGATCCTTTCTCAGGCTTCCCATTGAATGACTTCCTCTTCTTACGGTAGGCGTGATGCATCAGAAGGAATTTGCGGTGACCCATGTACACTGTTTTTCTGCAGTTCGATAACCACATGCTTTCAGTTTCATCCAGGCAAATAGGACAAGCCTTGCCTCCTTTCGTACTATACCCCGACAAATTTCCATAGGCCGGGAAATCATTTATGGTGCAAAATATCATGGCCCGCAACATGAAATTCTCTCGCTTATGTGCATCCCACACCCGCACCCCTTCGCTCCACAATTTATGTAAGTCCTCGACTAACGGTGATAGAAACACATCAATATCATTCCCGGGTTGTCTGGGTCCTGAAATTAGTAACGACATCATGATGTACTTGCGCTTCATACATAACCAAGGAGGAAGATTGTAGATGCATAAAAGAACCGGCCAAGTGCTATGTCGACTGCTCATATTTTCGTGTGGATTCATACCATCTGTACTCAGCCCAAACCTTATATTCCTCACTTCGCCGCCAAACTCACCGAATGTTCTGTTAATGTTTCTCCATTGAATGGAATCAGCTGGATGTCTTAGTTTTCCGTCTTGTTTCCGAACTTCAACATGCCAACGCAAGTACTTTGCATCTTTCGGATTTGCAAACAGCCGTTTCAATCTGGGAATCACAGGCAAATACCACACAGTTTTGGCTGGAGGCCCTTTCTTTACCTCATCACATCCATTGTGATAAATTCTGTCCCCATGCTTATACCGCGATGCGCCGCATCTTGGACAAACATGCAAATCCTCGTACTCGTTACGGTACAGAACACAATCATTTGGGCATGCATGTATTCTTTCGATTTCCATTCCCAATGGACACAATAGTTTTTTGGCCTAGTAAACCGATCTTGGCAACTCATTTCCCTCTGGAAGCATGTCCGCTAACAGATCCAATAGCGCCGTGAAACTCTTATCGCTCCAACCGTTGCTTGCCTTCAAGTTATATAATCTCAACACAGAAGACAACTTTGTAAATTTTGCACATCCGAGGAACAAAGCCTTCTCAGAATCAACAATTAATTTCTCAAATTTAGCTAAATCGTTTGATATGGCTGGATGAAGCCGCATTCGATGCAACCCGTACAGCTTCCTCCTGGTCTACAATACGTTCTGATGAAAATGAGTATTCTTACTCTAGTCATGGTAGACTTAATCAACTACCATCCGGATCACTTTGGCACGACAAAGCCAGACGAGTGGGAAGTTCTCATGATCGGATCGAGTTCCTATACATTCTCGTCTGGGACCACATGGCGTGTCCCAATCGTGTGAAATCACCCATGGTCAGGTTGGAAACCGTAGAACTCTCCAAAGTTCCTATGTTGGCTGTAAAGCTTTCTCCCCAAGCCACCGTGCGGTCGTCTGGCCAGATAAGTTCAAGCCGGGGACAATTGAGACATTTGATGGGACCCAGAATCCGTCGGAGTTCCTTCAAATTTACATCATCTCTATCCAACCGGTGGGTGGGGATGATCGCGTCATGGCCAATTACTTGCCGACAGTCCTTGAGCGACCAGTAAGGACTTGGCTATTCAATCAGCCCGAGGGTTCAATATATAACTGGGAAATGTTGTGCGACGCCATCCTCAACAATTTCCAGAATTGTTATCGGAAACCTGCAAAAGAGGACGATCTTCATCACCTACAACAAACCTCTACGGAGACTCTTCGCCAGTTTGTCAAAAGGTTCATCGGGGTGAGGAATACCATCCCAAACATATCCGATAACTCCATTATCAGGGCATTTATGCACACCGTTCGATATCGGAGGTTTACGGAAGATCTACTTATCCACCCCCCTCGGTCAGTAGCCGATCTCTTTGATATGGCTGACCACTACTCTGATGCGGCCGAGGCCGTTGAGTGGAATAGGATGGTGGATAAGGAAAATTTACCGCCTTAACCAGGTCTCAAGGATGTGAAAAAAGAGGATACAGGCAAGAAGCCGGAGTCTTCGTCAGGCGGGAAATCGAAGAAGTCTAAAAAGAATCGAACTGGACAGTACCAGGAGGTCACGGTCGCAGAAAAGCCTTCGCCGGAAAAAGGTAACAAGTTTTCATTTAAAAATAAACTGCCTCTGGCGGCCGTACTGCCGACCAACCAGAAAAACCGACTAACCCGCAGGAAAGCAAGAAGTGGTGACCGCTCCACAACTCTCCGGGACATGACCTCAAGAACTGCGGGAACTGGTTGAAGCAATTAGATGACTTCTACCAGGGAATTGGACCAATGCCATCTTTGCCACCGAAAGAGCAGACTTGTGGCCTTAAAGACGCCGACGGGGATGAAGAAATGTCCTACCAGGTACCTCATAATTATGTTAATGTTATTTTTGGAGGTTCCTTCTCTTTTGTTTCTAAACGTCAGTTTACAGCATTTTACCGAGAAGCGAACCAAGCGGAAGCTCCCCTTGGCGAACTTCAATACCCCCATTTGTAGGACACTCCTTTGACATTTGATCACTCTAACTGTCCCATTGGGCTTACTCGACCATTGAGGCTACCCTTGGTCATTACCCCAATTATCAATAATGCGAGAGTCGAAAGGATCCTGATTGACAGAGGTAGTTCCTTTGAAATTTTATTGGTCAAAGCATTGGACGAGATGCAAATCCCTCGTTCAAAAATCAAACCCATAATTCATCCATTTTATGGGATAGTTCCTGGTCCCTCGATGATGCCGATGGGACAGGTGGTGCTCCCAGTGACACTAGGTGAGCCGGATAATTTCCGAACAGAATTGGTTACTTTCGATGTAATTGATTGTGATTCGGCTTATAACGCAATTTTTGGCAGGCCAACTCTCGCTAAATTTTTGATGGCAACGCACTATGCTTATCAGTGTGGCAAGCTACCTGGCTCCAAAGGCGTTATCTCGGTCCGAGGCAGCCGCAATGTGGCATTGACTTGCGATCGGTTATCCCTGGAGCTAGTAGATCAACTTCCCCTCCGGGATGTCAAGATCTCCACTACAGCTGCGGATACGATCAAGGCCACCCCTCGATTAGATGAAAAGTTGAAACTAGTTCCATTATACCCAGATGATCCATCCAGAACAATTCGGATTGGATCAGGCTTGCATGACAAATAGAAACTCGAACTCGTTACTTTCCTCTGAGCTAATGCAGATGTGTTTGCGTGGAAACCATCTGACATGCCCGGTGTCCCAAGGGAGGTAATTGAGCACATGTTAGCGATTCGACCTGGACAGCGACCAATAAAGCAAAAGCTCAGATGCTTTGCTGTTGATCAGCAAGAAGCTATCCGAGCGGAGCTAGATAAACTCCAAAAGGTCGGATTTATTCACGAAGTCGATCATCCAGAATGGCTCGCAAATCCGGTCATGGTCCGCAAGTCAAATAGTAAGTGGCGAATGTGCATCGATTACACCAGTCTAAATAGTGCCTGTCCGAAGGATGACTTCCCCCTTCCTCACATCGATCAGTTAGTCGACTCTACTGCGGGTTGTGAGCTGATGAGCTTTGTGGATGCTTACTGAGGGTATCATCAAATCAGCATGGCAGAAGAAGATGAAGAGAAGACTACCTTCATCACACCATTTGGCACCTACTGCTACATCAGAATGCCATTTGGTCTCAAGAATGCTGGTTCCACGTACCAGCGCTTGATGCAAAAAACTTTTCTTTCCCAGATGGGGCATAATCTTGAAGCTTACGTGGATGATTTGGTTGTAAAAAACTTTAAAAGCTTGACTCATTTGGATGACCTTGTTGAAACCTTCTGTAATTTATACCGATTTGGAATAAAGTTAAACCCAGAAAAATGTTCTTTCGGGGGTTTCATCTGGTAAACTTCTAGGTTTCCTTGTTTGTTCTAGAGGAATTGAGGTTAATTCCAAAAAAATCAGGGCCATCTAGCAAATGAGGTCTCCTTCGACTATGAAGGAGGTTAAGTCGATTTATATCGCGACTAGGCCAAAGAGGACTATCTTTTTTCAAAGTTCTTCGAAAACACAATGGTTTTACCTAGTCGGATGAGGCCGAGAAAGCATTCCAGGAGGTTAAAGCATACTTATCCAGTCCGCCAATATTAGTTTCTCCAACTACGGGGGAACCGCTACTTCTTTACTTGGCGGTCACACCTCACGCGGTCAGCGCAGTTCTGATCGCAGAAAGAGAGGATGTACAATGACCCATCTATTACATAAGCGAAGTACTTCATGGTCCTAAGGAGCGCTACCCTGAGGTCCAGAAGATACTTTACGCACTATTGATGGCTTCCCGCAAGCTATGACATTACTTCCAGGCACACAAAGTTATAGTGCCCTCATTCTTTCCATTAGGAGATATCATTCAAAACCCAGAGAAATCTTATCGAATTGCGAAGTGGAGTGTGGAACTTTGAGCATTTGACAACAATTTCACCCCTCACACAGCAGTTAAGTCTCAGATCCTTACAGACTATGTGGTCGAATGGACCAACCCTGACCCACCTATGCGAGAATCTAAGGACTTATCATATATCAATCACTGGACGATGTATTTTGATGGCACTTGCGGTTTTCAACACTCGGGGGCTGGGGTGGTCTTAATCACGCCTCAGGGTGACCAACTCAAGTATGTCATTCAATTACATTTTGTTGCAACCAACAATGCGGTAGAATATGAGGGTCTTATTGCAGGACTCCGGGCAGCAAAATTCCTCGAAGTCCGACGATTAGTGGTGAGGGGAGACTCACAGCTGGTCGTAAAAAAAGGTAAACAAGGAGTACAGCACATCTGATGAGACAATGGCTCATTACCTGGGGGAAGTGAGGAGATTAGAAAAATACTTTAGTCATTTCGAAGTCCAATACATCCCGCAAAAGGACAATATTCTCGCTGACCAATTATCTAAAATTGGATCCTCACGTACATCTGCTCCGGCAGGAGTGTTCATCGAACACCTAGAACATCCTTCGATCATGACTACGGTCGAAGATGACCCGGTAACAGTCTGCGTTACCAACCTTGGACATGAAGAAGATTGGACCCATCCATTGAGGGTCTATCTCGAATATGGGACCTTGCCCAAGGATGAAATCGAGAGTGATCGGTTGATTCGAAAAGCGCGCCTATACAAACTTATAGAAGGAGTTTTGTATAGGAAGGGTACTCAAGGAGTATTCATGCGTTCTATTTCTCAAGAGGAAAGTAAGTCCCTCTTGAAAGAGATCCATGACGGTGTATGTGGTGCGCACGTGTCATTTCACACACTGGTCGGGAAGATTTTCCGACAGGATTTTTATTGGCCTTCGGCACTCGATGATGGCAAATACTTGGTCAAGACATGCCCTCAGTGTCAATTTCATGTAAGACAGGTTCATCAGCCCGCGTATACCTTACAAACCATCCCTTTAACATGGCCCTTTGCGGTCTCGGGGATATATATTGTGGGTCCTATGCCACAAGCGGTTAATGGGTACAAGTTCTTGTTCGTAGCTATTGACACATTTACAAAGTGGATTGAGGCTGAACCGGTCCGTAATGTCACCACTGCTGCGGCACAAAAGTTTTTCCATAAGAACATCGTCACTCGGTTTGGTGTTCCAAGTCATCTCATTACTGATAATGGTTCCCAATTCGCTAGCGGTCTCTTTTTGGACTATTGCGACAATATTGGAACTAAGGTGTTCTTTGCTTCTGTAGCTCATCCACAGAGCAATGGTGCCATCGAACGTGCCAACGGCCAGATATTACAGGGCACAAAAAAAGTATTTTCGATCGCCTTAAGATGCACTCAGGGGCTTGGGTAGATGAACTCTAGTCCGTTTTGTGGGCATTACGTACTACCTGTAGTCGAGCCACTGGTGAGACACCTTTCCAATTGGTATATGGCGCTGAGGTGGTATTGCCCATGGAAATTCGTATTGGTTCTATTCGAGTAGATCAATTCGATCAGATTGATCAAGTCGAACAACGTACC
The DNA here is from genome assembly GCA_019359835.1 of Pharus latifolius. Classification (NCBI taxonomy): domain Eukaryota; kingdom Viridiplantae; phylum Streptophyta; class Magnoliopsida; order Poales; family Poaceae; genus Pharus; species Pharus latifolius. The sequence goes on along the minus strand of CM033323.1, from coordinate 23,459,343 downwards.
CAGGATTTAGCCCTCCTTGAAGAAAAATGTGATTGAGCGCTGATAAAATCAGTGGTATATTTGCAAGCTTTGAGAAAATTACACAGCAAAAGGGTGCGGCCGCGTAGTCTTCACGTGGGTGACTTGGTTTTATGAGAAATACAAAACCAGTCTAACCGCAATAAGTTCTCTCCTCAGTGGGAAGGCCCTTAAGTTGTTATTCCAGTACCGCGACCAGGATTGGCTCGATTAGCAATGGAGGATGGCAGAATCTTGTCCAATACTTGGAACATAGATCAACTACGCAACTTTTATGTGTAAGTTCTCCATTCTCTTTTCTTGTCCAATTAGTGCTGTTTTCTCTCTCCTTCTCGCTGTTAGCGTGTCATTTCCATTGGTTGCTTTGGGCTAGTCTCTGCCAATTGCTTCCTTGGGAACTATTAAAGTTAAGCCATATGCGTATATCTACTAGTGTGTGCTTAGTGTCTGCATATAAGTTATTAGGTGTTTCTTCTCTTCCCTTTTTTCTTTCTTTCTCTCTCGTTTTCTATTCCCTTGTTGCAACCCCAGCCTCAGTTACCCTGGCAGTGCTGTGAATGCAAGATGGCAAACACAAGGAGTCACTCAAGGAGCAGTGGATGCGGGACAGGTGCCCCGTCATAAGGAAGAGCAACAAGTAAATAGGAACAACATCCTCAATCTCAAGGACATGTGGAATCACTTGGAGCTCAACCCAGTATGGCCGAAGTTATGATGTGGATGAAGAGGAGTAGACAAGAAGCTCAAGCTACCCAGAATTAGATGGTGCAAGCTGTATGTACAAGCTCAGATGCTGAAGGATAATCAGACAACAAGAGCTCAGATGCTAAAGCAGATACTGCAAAAGGATGCCCGTAGCCCAATCTGAAAGGACGATGGTGAGCGCAAGACTTGCAGATTTTCAGAAGACGCGCCCACCTACCTATTGTAGTGCCCTTGACCCCATGGTCGCTGACGATTGGCTGCGCAACACAGAAAGTTTTACAACCTACATAAAGGAGGAAGAACTGTGTCAGAGTACCTTATCAGTTCAATCAGCTAGTGAAGTATGCCCCTGAAGACGTTACTACCGAAGCCAGAAAAATAGAGCTTTTCAAGGAAGGATTGCAGCTAGTGTTGCAAGTGCCCATTGGATCACATGAGTTTATAGACTTCCAGACCCTGTGAAATATTTGCTCGAGATTGAAGAGAGGCGTCAGTTGATGGATGACTACTGGAAGAGGAAAGCAACGTATCAGCCAGCCAACCAAGAGAGCTCATCTCGAGGTTGCACCATAGTTACACCCAGCCCAAAGTTTGCATAGTTTGAAGAAAGAGGTGAACCAGATCTCTGTTGTTGAAGGATACCTAAGTGTGTCTCCAGCAGAGTCACCAGGAATGCCCCAGATCGGGGATTCAAACTCAGTATAGAATTAAAGCCTGGGACGGCGCCCATGTCGAGAAGGCTATATCGGATGTTAGTTAAGGAATCAGAAGAGCTTGAGAAGCAATTGGAGGAACTGGAGGCAAAAGGTTTCATACGGCCCAGCATATCACCATGAGCTCACCAGTGTTGTTTGCCAAGAGGAAAATTGGAGGAATTCGCATGTGTGTGGATTATGGAGCACTGAATGAGGTTACAATTGAGGACAAGTACCCTCTGCCGAGGATAGATGACCTGTTTGATCAACTTAGAGGAGCTGGAGTCCTTTCAAAGATTGACTTAAGATCCGGATATCACCAGTTGAAGATCAAGGAAGACGACATACCTAAGATTTCTCTCACTTCTAGGTGTGGTCTCTGTGAGTTTACAGTGGTACCATTCGGGTTGACCAACTCCCCAGCAGCCTTTATGAATGTGATGAGCATGACATTCATGGACCACTTGGATAATTTGTGGTGCTGTTTGTTGATAACATCTTGATATACTCTAAGAGCCCAGAGGAGCATGTTGACCACCTATGAAGAGTCTTGGATAGACTAAAAGAAACAACCAGAGTCAGTGTTAACATTTTGAGATATGTTGTGACACATCTAGGCACGAACTAGGTTGTGTCTTAATGCAAGAAGGAAGAGCAGTCACATTTGCACCCAGGAAACTGCGACCACATGAGGAGAATTATCTGACCTATGACATGAAGTTAGCAGCAGAGATTCAAAGGGCACAAGGAAATGACGAAGGAACTTAAGAGATCAAAGAGAATATGAAGATCGGAAAAGTAGCAGAATTTTGGGAAGATGAACAAGATACCATTTGGCATGGTAAGGGGATCTGTGTACCAGATGTTAAGGAGATCAAGACCCTAAACCTGAAAGAGGCTCATAGCACTCTGTACCCTATTCACCCGGAAGTACCCGAATGTACCAGGACCTGAAGAGTCAATTCTGGTGGAGCTGCATGAAAAGAGAGATTGTCGAAGTATGTGGCAAGATGTGACATGTGTCAGAGGATGAAGGCCGAGCATCAGAGACCAGCAAGATTGTTACAGCCACTACCCATACCAGAATGGAAATAGGAAGAAGTTGGAATGGATTTTATCACAAGACTCCCGAAGACTAAGAATGGATATCACTAAGATAGTGACTCTACATGGTATACCCGAGAGGATTGTATCGGATCATGGAGCATAGTTCACTTCAAGATTTTGGAAAAGTCTGCATGAAGCCCTCGGAATAATGTTGAACTTCAGCACAGCTTACCACCCTCAGACTGGAGGATATGTTGTGAGCTTGTGTGCTCGAATATGGAATTTCATGGGAGTTGTGCCTGTCCTATGCAGAGTTTACATACAACAATAGCTATCAGTCTAGCTTGCAGATGTCCCCATTTGAAGCCTTATATTGTCGCAAGTGCAGAACACCATTGCATTGGTCAGAAGTTGGAGAAAGGCAACTGATCTGTCCAGAGACAGCTCGAGACGCAGAGGCTCATGTGCGAATCATTAGAGAGAAGTTGAAGACTGCGCAGTGAAGACAAAAAAGTTATGCTGATCACCGACGTCACGACTTATCTTTTGAACCAGATGACCATGTATATCTCAAGGTAACACCTCAGAAGAGTACTACCATATTCCAGAAGAGGCAGAAGCTGAACTCTAGATATATTGAACCCTACCGAGTAATAGAAAGAAGAGGAGAAGTGGCTTACCAGCTAGAGTTGCCACCAGAAATGCACGAAGTCCATGATGTTTTCCATGTATCACAATTGCGCAAGAGTCTGAAGAATCCAGAGGATCAGTTGCAGTTGAATGTCATCTCAGTTCAACCACATTTAACTTACGAAGAGAAACCGACCAGAATCTTAGAGATTACAGAATGTCAGCTCAGGAGCAGAGTAATTAGATTCCGTTGAGTTCAACGGTGCAACCGCTCAGAAGATGAATCCATTTGGGAAAGAGAGTCAGAATTGCAGCAAGCCTTTCCTTATCTTTTCTCTAACTCATCTGAATCTCGGGGATGAGATTCTTTTTAAGGAGGATAGGTTGGTAACAGCCCAAAAATCCCCCTTTTCACCCCCTTTTTCTCAGATTTTCTCTTAGATCAATCCTTTCTAATTTCAGCTAAAATTCTTTTATCTTTTTCCGATCAACTGATTTCTTTCATCTGTCAAACCCTAAATCATCTGCTCTATCTATTCCTCATGCATGCATATTTTTAAATTCATTGCACCATGATTTTATGTATAAAACAAATCCATTTTCCACATGAAATAACAAGTTCCTCACATTAAATGATAGCTTTTCTATTTAGAAATTGCATAAAAGAATTGTTTTGATTTAAATAATGCATAGAAAATTCAGCAAAAATTCTTAATATATTTTATTTGCACAAGTAATCTGGTTCCACAACTTCCCATGCACTGCCACTTTGCAATTCAACCCCTAGGATTTTCAAAATTCTAAATAAGCCCTTAGAATTGACAAAAACAACATTTTATGTGCAATTCCACTTCTATCCTCACCCATCCCATACAAAACACAGTATAAAGACCATATTAGTCCTGTTGGATGTATTACAACTCAGCCACCTTGCTCCTAACACAAGAAAACAGCAGCATGCCACTCTACATATACCAAGACATAGCCATTCCAGAATCTCCACACTGAATGCATCTATAGACATGTAGTGTAAACACTTAAGAACACAATGCACTTGGAATTTTTGCATTTGGATCATTTTTCATAAAATATCGAGTTTCATCGTCTCTGTCGCCCAGCTGAGAGCCAGAGCGCGCTCCAGCGCCGGCCACCGCGGTCTTCGCCTTCGTTCACCCAGCTTCGGTCGTTTCCAGTTCATCCAGGTTTGCCATTCTTGCTCGTCTCGTTGTTTTGTGTCTTTCTTTCCATTGGAGCTCGGCAAAATAGTCGCCGAAGCTCCCTCGCCGCCGTTGTCATCGCTTTTCCCACCACCGGCCGCCGTAGCCTCCCTTCGCTCAGGCCATCCTCGTTTCTCCACGATTCCGACCACCATTTTCCTCCTCTCTCCTACTGCAACTTCCCCTGAGTATCCTCCTCCACCTCCCAAGCTTCTCCGGCCTTCCCGTGGCCTCCGGTGAGCCCCCTCCGTGGCTTGCTCCCGTGCCGAGCCTTGTCGCCATGGTGCACCGCCGTGGCCGCCTCGCCGGCCGTCCCACCTTGCCGATCATCTCCCTCCTTGTCTCAGCTCGCCACCCTCCAAACCCCAGCCCCAGTCGAGGCCCCAGCTCGCCGCTGGCGTGCATGCACAGTGGCCGTGGCCTGTGTCAGCCACTGGCACTGCGACAGTCTAGCAGTGGGTGCCCCGGTGTCTTTGTCTGTGTCAAGCTTTGTCGTTCTCTATCTTAGGGACCTGCGATCGAAAATCGCGTCACTTTGTCCGCCTTGTCCTTTCCCTTCCAGATCTATCTTTTGCTCTTCGATCCGCTGCCCAGATTTCCCTTTTGCTGTTTTGGACTTCTTTGTACTCTCCACTTGATTTTGTCGAGTCCATCGTAGAAGCCTCCGATCGAAGATCCGTCTGTGCCATTAGATTCGCTTCAACTCAAACCTTCCAAAGATGTAGTTTTGTTTCAGATCATAGTCCTGGATCTCTTTTTCACCTTTTTCCAGATCCGCTTCTTAACTGTTTTACCCTGATTACACTATTTTCAAAAACTTCCAGTTTCCAATCTTTCTCTAATCTATCTAACTCCCGGGCTGCATTACCAAGACTTATTAGGTTTAGATATGCATTTGATAATCTCATATTTATGCATTTTGATTGATCGGTGTGCTTATCGCGTTTACAAACTGCTCGTTCGGAGATCGAGGAGCAGCCGATTGAAGATGTCGCCGAAGACTTTGTCGCGGGAAGTCAAGGCAAGTCACCATCACCCTGATCATGTTGATCCCATGTTTTCAATTTAGCTAAGTATTTTGTTTTTGCAAATATTGTGCATGTTATTTAAGCAAACTGAGTATGTTGGAATATACTTGTTTAGCTATTGCCCCAAATTGAAAAGCCATTCTTGATTCTCAAGCCTTGTATAATGTTCTTGATGCCCTAGGTTAATGTTAAGGTATAATAGCAATAATATGAGTTATCTACAAGAGCAAACAAAATGGTTTTCCAGAACTAAAGATGCCCTTTTAAAATGTCTATCTTAGGGAGGAGAGGTATGTCAGTCAGAATGTTGAAAATATGATGTTGATGGAAACACGATAATGTTGTTAACTGGTAAAGTTGTTAACATGATAATTGTTAACTGGTAAGATTGTTAACATGGCCAAGTTGTGATCTGTGCATAATGTGAATAGGAAAACTCCTCTCTAGAATAGCTTGAGGACTAACCAATTTGTGCTAAACATCCAATAACATGTTAACGTACCTCCACAAGCTTGGTATGGGACGGGCACGACCAAGTATCCTTGCTGAACTATTGCCCTAGCTCTACATAGAATAATAAAGATTCACTAATTTGTCACTGGTCAGTGAAGGGAAGATCCCTCTTGGCCCACTTACACGGGCGGATATGGGTGAGCCCAGCCGCATCGTCTGAGAGATATCATGCAACTGATGTGGTTCCAGGGCACGAGTGTTGGATGGAGTGGTCCCCAACACAAAACCCCTTGTGTGTCCACTCACTATTGGAGGAGAGGGTCTCCATCGTGGTCCAATACTGAGTGAGGGGTAGGGGTGAAGGTATGAGAGGGAAGATCCCTACAATGCTTCACAACTGTATTAGGAACCCCAACCGAAGGTGTATATTCCTGGCAGGCACTACCCAGTGGTGAACCTTTTACAGGGCAGAGCTAGTATAATGGCAAGGCAGGGTGAAAAGCGTATTATTCTCAACTCAGTGGCGCGCTTAAACCAACATGATCGAACCTGGCATAGGAGACTCATATGCTTAAAGTAGCATAATTGGGCAAAAGCCTATGCTCGTGGTCAACAGTGGTAGTTGAGAAGTCTTGTGGGTAAAGCGGTACCCCTCTGCAGAGTTTAAAATGTATTTAAATACTCCGTGCTCCCGGATTTTGGAGTGTGTTATGGTTAATGGATTTCATCCATGTTGTGAGGCACAAGTAGTTTTCATGAACTATTTTATCAACTGCTTTAAATTCTGCACTCTTGAACTATTATATATATATATATAAGGTAAGTTTTCAAGGAATGTTTAAATGCTTTTCATGATCATCAACTGCTAGGTTGAGAAAAAAAAATTTGGAAAAGAGCCTCAATCACTTTCTTGAATTCCCTGCATGATATGTATACTTGCATTTGTTAAATGGTGATTTGCTGAGTACCCTGTACTCACCCATGAGTGAATTGTTCCATCAGAAGCTGAAGACCTCTTCATGTTTGATCCAAGCTTCTAGGCGTCGCATACCCCGGTCGAGTGACTGTGGGAGAAGATTAGGTCTCCGCTCCTTCCGCGTTTTGTGAAAATTTGAAAGGTTATTATGTACTTCGCTGTGCTATTGATGTAAGGCCCTAGTGCCGTTGATGTGAGCCTATAATGTTGTGTGAACTACTTATGTAATATGCTGGTTGTTGGGATATTCATTCCTGGTTCGCAACTGAATCCTGGGAAGTTGCGACAGGGGAGCGCTGTTCCGTATCGTGGTGTTTGGTACGGGGCGGGGTTCCCCACATTGCATGTTCTTGATCATTCGAGTGGCTGCCAGTTTGTAATAAGGCCGGGTGTCGTATTAAGGTCAGTATCGGTATGATCGGATGATCGTATCTAAGTTAAAACATTTCTTAGATATTTCTGATCATCAGAACACCCATAGTTTCTGCTGAGATTATAATACCAAAGTAGTCAGTACTTATGATCTCAGGAGGGGGCTAAGGGAATATGGTTATAACACGAGATGAAGAAAAGTACATTCTTTTTCAAAAATTTAAGGCATGCATCTGCATTGTATAAACACATATTTGCAGGTACAAAAATGGTTATATCAATAATCAAAACAAACCTAACTCTTTTAAAAGATAGTCTACCAGAGGTTTCATTTCCTCCGATATGGCTTCGAGTTTTTCTTCATTCTCGATCTCTGTGTTGTAGGATCAAGGATGCCAACTAGAGGGGGGGTGAATAGGAGGCTTTAAAACTTTTTAAATAAAAGCAAATAATGCAAAAGATCAAATAACAATTAAACAACAAAGAGGAGAAGACAAACACAATCGATTTTTACCGAGGTATCGGAGACTCGCCCAGTCTCCACTAATCCTCGTTGAAGCACTCAAGTCAACTGAGTTTTGCCTCAATACCCACGAAGGATATTATCCACTATTGGTTGCTCCTTGTCCACTCCGGAAAGGCAAGCACCGATGCCTTGTACAACCTTGCCGAGCCTCTTCAACAATCTCCAAACTGGAGAGGTCAACGGCCACGCCTCCAAACCGTCTAGGTGAGGGCGCTCACCAAGAGTAATAGGCAGTAAGGTCTTCTCTAGACCTCCAAACACGCATAGAGAAACTACGAGTATGCAAATGCAATGAACTGGAATGCTCCGTGGATCAGAAAACACTCGACTTGATCAAGAGATCAAGATTTTGTGTAGAAAACAAAAGCTGAAGAGTGTATAAGAATGCAAGGCTGCTTGTTGTCTAAAACACATGCCCAAAGCCCCTATTTATAGCCTCAAGGATCAAAAGAACCATTGGAGCTAGGGCTGAAAATCAGCAACACAAACTGACAGTCAGTTCACCTAACTGACAGTCAGTTACGTACACAATGACCTACAAAATTTACGGATTAAAAATAACTAGCTGTCTGTGGTCTTATATGGAAACTTGAAACCCCAAACTGATAGCCAGTTACACAAATTGACAGTCAGTTCGACCAAAAACATCGACCGGTTTAAAAGAAACTCAGATAAAAACAGCTGTGGTCGAAACCCCAACTGACAGTCAGTATGGGCAAACTGACAGTCAGTTTAGTACAAAAAGGTTTGGCCCGAAAAACACACTTTCTGGACAATTGTCAATTAACACAAACTGACATTCAAACTGACAGTCAATATGAACAAAAACAGCTATAACTTTAAATCCAGAAATCGAAAAGAGGTTTTTAATAGATCGTTTGAAAGATACTTTTAAGGGTTACATTTTTTTCAATAGAAGAAAAAACCAGATCTGCCTAGATCTTTCTGGAAATTTGAAAAACTCTTATGCTGTCGAAAACTCAACTGAAAAACCAAATAACTGATAGTCAGTTAAAAACATCCATAACGTTTGATCCAGAAATCTGATATAAGTGTTTGATAGCTTGTTTGAAAGATAGTTTAAAGGACTACATTTTTGTCAAATGAAACAAAAGCCAGATTTTCCTAGATCTTTCTAGAAAATTGAAAAACTCTTCTGCTATCAAAAACTCAATTGAAAATCCAAAATTTTCAAAACCAAAATCAAATCAAATCCAACCAAAAAAAGAATGCAATGCAATGACCTAAGTTTCTCGGTTTATGTTGGAAATGTAGAGATGACTTTTGCAACCCCTCTTTATAGTACGGTTAAAACTAAAAACAATTTTCCTAAACCGATCAACTCCAAACACCGAGATCGGTAAAAATAAAAACAATATTACCTTAGGTCTTTTGCGTTTTTGCGACTTGCGTCTCGATTTTATTCGTTGCGACTTGTGCTTTCATCCTTGGCTTGTGACCTTGTGCTTGCGACTTGCAGATCCTCCAGATAGCTTAGGTCTCTGTGGCTTTCTACTTGCCGACCTTGTGCTTGTGACTTTGGCAATACTGCGACCTTAGGCGAAATAGCTCTTAGGTCTCTGCATACAACTCAAAGACATGATTAGATCAAAAACACTTAAGGTCATCAATAATCAAAATCCACAATAATAGGGGCCTAGATGCAACAATCTCCCTCTTTTTGATGATTGATGACAACAAGTGTTTAAATGAATAAAATCAAATGACTCCCCCTAAGTACATGTATAATTAATAGATATTCAGGAACTCCCCCGTAAATGCATGCATATATAAATACCCATGTGAGTCATTTGAGATTTGAGAGTGAATCTATAATGATGAATCTATAATGAAAGATCATGAGATATTTCAAGAATCTTTCTCCCCAATCTCTCCCCAAATCTTTCTCCCCAATCTCTCCCCTAAGCATAAACAATGTCTTTAATGAAGCAAGAAACTCAAGAATCTCTCCCCCTTTGTCATCAAGCACAAAAAGGTGGGAGGACAAGAAAATCAGACACTTATCTTAGATCAACTAGCATTTGATATATCAATAATATTCAATTCTCCTCTGAGAAAGCAAAATCTAGTCTCATCTAAAGGTTTGGTGAAAATATTTTCTAGTTGCATATCTGTTCTAACATAGTTCACATCAATATCCCCTTTTGCCACATGATCTCTAATAAAATGGTGCCGTATTTCAATATGCTTAGTTCTAGAATGCTAAACAGGATTATTTGCAATTTTAATGGCACTTTCATTATCACACAAGAGTGGCACTTTATCAAATTTAATTCCATAATCCAAAAATGTCTGCTTCATCCATAATAATTGAGCACAACAACTTCCTGCAGACACATATTCAGCTTTAGTTATGAAGAGAGCTACATAATTTTGTTTCCTAGATGACCATGATACTAAAGATCTCCCCAAAAGCTGACAGCTACCAGATGTACTTTTTCTATCAATCTTACACCCAACATAATCAGAATCCGAATATCCAATTAATTCAAAATTTGCATCTTTCGGATACCAAAGACCTAAACTGGGATAGCATTTTAAATACCTAAGCATTCTCTTAAGAGCAATTAAATGACATTCCTTAGGATCTGACTGAAATCTAGCACATAAGCACACACTAAACATGATATCGGCCTAGATGCAGTGATATACAATAAGCTACCAATCAGACCTATAGAGTTTAGAATTGTCGTGGTATTGCGAATACCCCGGCAGGTTTTGTGAACGATCCTAGCGAAGATTACGCGGTGCGGGTTGACCGGATGACCGGTCCTCCCCCGCCGGACAAACACAAGAAATGACACGACGATTTATACAGGTTCGGGTCCCGGTGGGGGCCCTAGTCCTCTCGGCGCGCTCCCGACCGGAGTCGGCTGGGGAGGCTCTCTCCGGGGGAGAGGCTTCCGGAGCATACCTGTGAGTTTAGCTATTCCAATAACAATGACTCACTTGCCTTACAACAGAGGGGTACCAGGGCTATTTATAGCCCCAAAAAAAGCAAAAAGTCTAAACTACCCCGGAAGCCACCGTCGGATCGAGGGGTAGCAACGTCCTTCTCCCAGTCAAACGCCTTGGATGCTTGACAGGTGGTCGCTGATTCCCGAGGCACTCCTCGCGTGACCTGCACGTGATCAACAACCAGAGCCTTTAGCTTTAGAAGGGCGATGAGGCTCTGGACATGCACCGGAGGCCAGGTCCCCGGGCCAAAGGCGGCTCCCGGGGCAGGCACCGGAGGCCACGTCCTCGGGGGAGCGTGACGCAACTTACCTGGACTTAGTCTCGCGGAGATTTCCCCCAACAGCAGCACCCCATGCCCCCCGGGGACGATGCTCGAGTCCCCGGTGGGTATGGTACATGTCACCGGGAAAATCTCCGGACCAAGCCACCGGAGCCGTGATGCTTCGGTTCCCGTGCCGCGCGCTTATGACCGCGCCACTTCGCCATAAATGTGCTCGCGGTTCGAACTGGTGCCTCGATTTGTGCGCCAGTCCCTTCGTTTCCCACACACAGTTTGAACTTCGAGGGCCCAGATTGCGCCGTGGAGTGCCACATGGCGCTCATCTGGATTGCGGTTCGCCCCTATAAATAGGGCCTTGAGGGGCCCAGGAAGTTCATTCCAAACTTCTCAACCTTAGCGCATTTAGCTCTCCTGGTAGCTCTCTCCAGGTAGCTAGCTCCCGGTAGCAGTCGTCCGGAACCTTTAGATGTAGCCTCCTGAAACGTTAGCCACCGAAAAAGACAAACCTGATGGCACCGAAGGGTCGACTGAAGACGACCGAGGTGCCCCCGGAGGAGGTCGCTCCGGACTTCCTCTGGGCGTTCGAGTTCACGGCCAAGGACGTGGAGTCCCTTGTCGAACGCGGAGTCGTTGAGGACGCGGATATCTGGGTCCCCGTGAAGAAGGACGGAGCCCCCCGCCCGAGGCCCGGAGAGATCGTGGCCTTCGAGGCCTTCCTGGAGGCGGGGCTCCGGCTCCCTGTGCATCCATTGTTCCGGGAGTTTTTGAAGGAGTATGGGTTGGCTCTAAACCACCTCACCCCGAACGTACTCGTGCGGATGGGCCTCTTCATTTGGCTCTTCGAGACGGCGACTGGGTGGGAGCCCACCCTACGCGCCTTCCGGTACTTCTACGAACCGGCGGCGAGGAGCTCCCACCTGGTGAAGGGGGAACCCAAGTCCCCCTTCGGCTCGGTGATGGTGTAGATGCTACCGTCCCGGGTAGCTGATTACCCGGCGGCGGCCTCCCGGGACCACTGGGGGGACTAGATCCGGAGGTGGTTCTACCTCCGGGTTCGGGACGACGAGGTGGTGTACGCCCCGGAGCCCCCTGCCTACAGCAGGTTGTCCGCGCCGAAGCCTTCGGTGTGGACGGACGAGGAGCTCGAGCTCCTCGGCAAGGTGATCATCTCCCGGGGCACCCGCTCTATGCGGGACGCCGACGAGGAGGTCATGCTCCTGAGGGTCTCCCCCTTCTCACGCGGGAGAAGAGGGATCGGCATGGGCCCAGAGCAGCGGCCCCCAGTCAAGCCGGTGACCCGACGTAAGTCCCGGTAACCTGATGCATTGCATTTACAAATTTTTGGAAATTTGACTAACTCTTTACCTTTTGCAGTCTGGCCTTACCCGGCGGCGCGGGAGAAGGCGGAGAACCTCCTGGGGAGGTACTTCACCGATGAGCACGAGCGCATTGTGCGCCTCGTGGGGGAGGGCCCTCCCCGGAACTTGGTAGCCGATGCCTACGGGCTGAAGCTGCCGGAGAGGAAGCCCCTCCCCACCCCCGGGTCGCACAAGCGGGGGAGGGACGCTGCTGGGGGCTCTGAGCCTAAGAAGGCCAGAGTTCAAAAAGCCCCTGGCTCATCGACGACGCCGGCTTCGACACCGGCGAAGCCCCGGGACGACACCCCCGGGATCGGGCGCGCTTGGGCGCCGGCCAGGAAAGAAGTAACACCGCCTCCCCCGAAGAGCCCCGTTGAGGCCCAGGGGAAGGAACCGGCCGCGGGCGGGGCGGCGTCTGATTCGGCGGACTACGCCCCGTCGCAGCCTTCGGTAGCGGCCCTCCCAGCGCCCCCGGCCCCCTTGGAGTCGGAGAAACTGGAGGTGAGGTTCGCGGAGGCCTCGCCTCCGCGGATGGAGTGGCCAGTGGACGAGGGGGGCAGCCCCTCAGTCTTCGAGGTCCCTCCGGAATTAGAGGCCCCGGGGGCCTTCCCGCCCGGGAAGGGGAAAGGGCTGATGGTCCCTCCCCGGACGGGGACCTCTTCCGAGAGATCCTTGGCCACTTCCACGGAGGCCACCTCCTCGGCGACGAAGACGCCGACCACACTGCCGGACGCCCAGGTCCGGGGACCCCTCACCGGCCGCGATAGGACCGGCGCCGGGCGGGAGAACCCCCTGCTTTCCGCTGGGGAGGTCGCCCGCTATACGGAGGGCCTGCAGACCCGGAGGGTGCAGGCCTTCATTGCAGAGGGGATGCTCCATGAGCATTTTCGGGGGCTTCAATCTCTCCAGGCCCAGGTAACCCGAGTCGGTGACGTCTTCCTTCGTGCCCTGCACTTGAATTTTTTCTAACTCTAGAGTTTGTAGGCGGCGGCCATTACCTGGGGCGTTGAGCAACGGATCGGCCGACTGCTTAAGGTTGCTTAGGACAGGGCCGCGACCTACCTGGGGCAGCACGACGAAGACCTCCAGGAACTGGCCCGGGTCCGGGCCCAGGTCCACGTCTCTGAGACCGTCAACGGCAGCCTTCGGCAGGAGGCCAAGGCGAGGGAGGAGGCGTTCCGGGAGCTCGAGGGCTCAAGCGTCTGGGCGGTGATGGATGCGGGCCGCTCCGTCCGCTCGGCTCTCGAGTGCCTTGGGGTGAGCCTAGGCTCCGGGGAGCAGCTCGGAGGTGCCCCCGGCGACCCTCGCGGAGCCTTGGGGTGAACGCACAGGTCTCCGTCATCCCGGAGGCGGCCGACGCCCGGGCACAGGGCCGGGCGATCCCAGTCGTTGCGGCCGCGGCGGGGCTTGTGGAGCACCGGGGGGTCGGTGCCCGGGCGATCGGGGGCTGCATCCCCCGGAGATTCCCCGAGTTCTTCGAGCCCTCGCGTCGGTAGGTCGAGCAGCTCGCCGGGGGCTTCTACGACCGGATCGTCCGGGTGAGATTCTCGGCACCGGCGACTCCGGCAGCGGATGCCCCGGCCCCGGCCCCAGTGAAAGCCCCCCAGGGGGAGGACGCCAATGAAAAAGTGAGCCTCCCCCTGGGTCTTAGATAGAACCCTTTTTGCTTTCTTAGGATTTTGATCCCGGTAGCTTCTTAGAAGAAGCCCCGGACGCTTGTAAAAAGACATTTTGAATGCAATACAATTAGAAATTTTTCTAAGTCTTGAGTTGAATGCAATGTTACCAGGGTTCTCGGGAGGTTGCTCCTGGGCGAAGGACCGGGAGAGGTTCCCCAGGGGACGCCCAAGCGGCTTTGATCTTGCTAAGCCTCATCTCCGGGAAGCGCAGCGGGGACGCCGTCCGGGAGCCAATCCGGTTGAGGTGGCATCCGGAGTGGCACTTGGACAATTTGGACAATCATCGCGCCGAATTGTCCCCTCCACGTCCGGGGTTCCGAATGGTCCCCCCACTTCGCATTCTTCCACTGGCGGGCTACGAGTACTGGCCCGAGGATGTGCTCCAGGAAGCTCGGCGCCGCGTGCGCGCATTGTACCGGGACTTGGCCCTGGAGCTAGCAGAGGGCCTCTGGGAGTATTAGGCGTAGGAGCCTTAGGATGTAGAGAACTTCCGGGTTTTGACCCGGGTTGTATCGTTTCCGATGCCCACCGGAGGGAGAAGATGTCCTCCGGGTTGAATGATCAATAAAGCTGTGTGCTTTCTTCTTTGAGGGTTTTCTTTTATTTTCTTCTTGGATGGTCTGGACGACTCCTTTTGACAAGAATGAGCTAAGTTTGCTCGTGGTCGGTGTGGTCGACACCCGGGGGTTCCTTATCCCCCCCGCCCACAGCGAGCCGGAGGGTAGCTCTGCGCGCTGTGGGGGTAGCAAGGCCCCCGGGGTGAAGATAACCTGTATCATAAGAATTTTTCCAAGTTAGAAAATTCTAAAACGAGGTTTCCAACGGAAAGACCTTCCAGGAGACAATCATCCGGTCGCCATGAGAACGGGGAGCCGGGAATAAGGCCTCGTGTGGAAGAAACATCCAAGAAAACCCGATGAGATTTCCGGAGGCGAGCTTCCTGGGAGACGATCGTCCGGTCTCCGTGAGAACGGGGAGCCGGGAATAGTGTCTCCGGGAAAGAAATGTCCGAGAAATCCGTAATTTCTCCGGGAGACAATGTCTCCGGGAGGCAATAGGGCCAGAAATCCTGAGGAAGATTCCGGAGAAAATCCTTCCGGGAGACAATCATTCGGTCGCCGTGAGAACGGGGAGCCAGGAATAAAGTGTCCGGGGAAGAGATATCCAAGAAAGCCTTTAGACGTCCCGCTGGGGAGAGCGTCTACTCCCGGAGGAGGAAGTGCCCGATGACGGGTCTGAGTGTTTGGGTAGGGCACTAGTCTCCCAAAGTGACTCGTTACCACTGCCGCTGGGGACCGGGTTGCCGCTTACACCCTCAGTCCATGAGGGCTAATCGTAAGCTGCCCTACAGGAGGGACTTGCTGGGTCTGGGCTCACTTCCTCACGGAGAGGGCATCCTCACGGGGAGGGCTTCCTCGCGGAGAGGGCATCCTCGCGGGGAGGGCATCGCCGTTAGGGGCGGTAATGAGAAGGACCTACAATGAGACAGTTGAAGAGCAAAATCTATGTGTTGATAAGAAAATGAAATACAGTGCCTCCCCCGCGAAGCCGCGAAGGGGGAGGGAAAAGTAAATACAATGTCCCTCCTCCCCCTCCGTCGTGATCGCTCCGGGGGAGGGGACAGGCCCGTTAGGCTAAACATAGAACTTGCGGAGTAAACGCAAGTTCCACGTGTGTTTCAGCTCCTGCTCTTGAAGGTTGTAGAGCTTATAAGCCCCCGAGCCCAGGACCGCAGAGATCCTGTAGGGGCCCTCCCACTTGGGGGAGAGCTTACCCTGGGCTTGGGGGTCTGTGACGCGCTTGAGGACAAGGTCCCCAAGGCGGAAGGATCTTTCGCGCACGCACTGGTTGTATGCGCGCGCCATCTCGCGCTCGTAGATGGCGTGGCAGAGGAGCGCTCGGTCGCGTTCCTCCTCCACGAGGTCGATCTCCAGGCTCTGGTTGGCCTCATTGGCTTGGTACGCTGCGGTCGTGGCTCCTTCCAGGAGCTCGACCCGCAGCGACCGGATGCCAATCTCCGGGGGGAGGACTGCCTCCGCCCCGTAGACTAGAGAGAAGGGAGTACGTCCCGTCACCCGGGACGGGGTCATGCGCATGGAGCAGAGGATGCTCGGGAGCTCCTCTGCCCATGCACCCCGCTTAGAAGCGGTTTGCTCGAGTCTCCAGCGCAACCCCTGTAGGATTACGCCGTTGACCCTCTCGACAGCCCCATTGCTCCGGGGATGGGCCACTAAGGCGAAGTGGATGACGAGCCCCAGGCCTTCGCAGAATTCTCGGAAATAAGCCGAGTCGAATTGGGTCCCATTATCCACGGTGATTTCCCGGGGGACACCAAAACGACAAACGACATTTTTCCAGAAAGACCGCTGAACGGCCCGGGATGTGATGCTGGCCAAGGGTTCCGCCTCTACCCACTTTGTAAAGTAGTCGACCGCGACCACCGCATACTTGTATTCTCCGGGCGATGGGGGGACGGGCCCTAAGAGGTCCATCCCCCAACGCACGAAGGGCCAAGTGATGGGGATAGTCTGCAGCGCTACAGTGGGGAGGTCCGAGCCCTTGGCCATCTTCTGGCATGCTTCGCACACGGAGACAAGGTCTCGCGCGTCCCGCATGACCGTGGGCCAGTAGAAGCCCTGTCGGAGAGCCTTGGCCGCGATGGCACACGGGGCTAGGTGAGAACCACAGCTCCCCGCGTGGATGTCTTCGAGAAGTTGGAGCCCCTCCGACCGGGGGAGGCAGCGCAGGAGGGCGGAAGCCCCCCGCTTGTAGAGCCTCCCCTCCAGCAGGAGATATGCCCGGGTTTTGGCCCAGAGGTGTTTAGCCTCGGTCTCACTGGGAGGGTCCCCCTCCCCCTTGATGAAGGAGATGAGGGGGTCCATCCACGACGGAGTTCGGGTGATCTCGGTGACCTCCGGGAAGTGAGGCTCGTCGCCCGTGTCCAGGGAGGCCACCGAGGGCTTCGTGATGATTTCCAAGAAGGCCCCCTTGGGGAGCGATTCCCAGGCACTGGTCGCCCGGGCCAGGGCGTCGGCCCGGTCATTGTCCCTTCGCGGGATATGCCGGGCCTCGAGGCCGTCGAAGTGCCTCTCCATCTTCCGCACCTCTTGCAAATAAAGACTCAAGTTTGCGTCATGGCACAGGTAAGACTTGTCCATTTGGCAAACTACGAGTTGAGAATCCCCCTTCACTAGGAGGCGCCGGATCCCCAGGGAGAGCGCAAGGTGCATCCCGAGGAGCAAAGCCTCGTACTCGGCGACGTTGTTGGTTGCGGGGAACTCGAGCCGCGCGGCGTACTCAACTTCCTTCCCCTCGGGGCTCCGGAGGACTACTCCCGCACCCACCCCGGTGAGACATAGCGATCCATCGAACATGAGGGTCCAATGATCACTGCGTCGGGGCGGCACAGGGAGGTCTTCGTCCGAGGACCCAGAGGCAGGAGTCCACTCTGCGACGAAGTCGGCGAGGACCTGCGACTTGATTGCGGAGCGGCCTGTGAGGGACAGAGAGAAGGGGGCGAGCTCGGCCCCCCACTTCCCAATCCGGCCGGTGGCTTCTTTGTTCCGCAGCACCTCCCCCAGGGGTGGGACAACGGGACGGTGATGGGGTGCCCCAGGAACTAGTGGCGAAGCTTCCGGGACGCCATCAGGAGGGCGTAGCACATCTTCTCCATCTCCGAGTACCGAGTTTTGGCCCCCTGGAGGGCCTCACTCACGTAGTACACGGGATGCTGCTGCCCCCCTTGCTCCTTCAACAATACCGCGCTGACGGCGACCGGGGTCGCGGCAAGGTAGAGGAGCAAAGGCTCTTCTGGAGACGGACTCACGAGCATTGGAGGGCTCGTGAGGTACTTCTTGAGGTCGTCGAATGCCTCCTGGGCCTCGGGGGTCCAGCGGAACCCCTCGAGCCCCCGGAGGATCTTGAAGAACTGGAGGCCTCGCTCCCCCGACCGCGAAACAAAGTGGCTTAGCGCGGCTAGGCGGCTGGAGAGCCGCTGGATGTCCTTGACAGAGCGCGGCGGGGGCATGTCCAGGAATGCCCGGATCTTTTCAGGGTTTGCCTCTATGCCCCGCTGGGACACGAAGAAACCCATGAGCTTCCCCCCGCGCACGCCGAAGGCGCACTTCTCCGGGTTGAGTTTGAGCCCAAACGCGCGGAGGTTGCGGAAGGTCTCCACCAGGTCGTCGATGTGCGAGGCTGCGCGGGGACTTTTGATGACCGCGTCGTCTACGTAGACTTCAACGTTGCGGCTGACTTGATCTTTAAAGACCAGCGTCATGAGGTGCTGGAAGGTCGCGCCCGCGTTCTTGAGCCCGAAAGGCATATGGACATAGCAGAAAGTTCCGAGGGGAGTTATGAAACTCGTCTTTTCCTCGTCCCCTTCCGCCATCCGGACTTGATGGTAGCCCGAGTAGGCGTCTAGGAAGCTCATTAGCTCGCACCCCGTGGTGGAGTCGACGAGCTGGTCAATCCGCGGGGGCGGGAAGTTGTCTTTGGGGCAGGCGCGGTTAAGGTCGGTGAAGTCCACGCACATCCGGCACTTGCGATTGACTTCTTCACGAGGACGGGGTTCGCGAGCCACTCGGGGTGCAGGACCTCCCGAATGAACCCCCCTCTTGGAGCCGGGTGATCTCTACCTTGATTGTCTCTTGGCGTTCGAGGGAGAGTTTTCTCAGGTTTTGTTTGACTGGGGGATGACCGGGGGCCACTGCGAGCTTGTGCTCAATGACCTCCCGGGCGACGCCCCGCATGTTCGAAGGCTTCCACGCAAAAACATCGGAGTTTTCGCGCAGAAAAGCCGCAAGTTGCGCTGCATGCTCCTCGGGGAGCTCCGCCCCGATCCGGACGGTTTTGGCTTCGGCGCCCGGGGACAGCGGGACCTTCCGGAGGTCCCCTTCCGGACGCGGCTTGAGGAGGGGCCTCCCGGGAGACGGTGCAGCGACGTCTGATTCCGGGGGAGAGGCCTCCCCCCCGGGCCCCTTAATGATGTTGACGCTTCTGATTGTGGCGGCAGCGCGCTCGTATAGAGCACGGGCCATGTCTTGGTCTCCCCGGACGTTGATCACGCCATGCGGCCCGGGGATCTTCATGCAGAGGTAGTTTTGATGGGTGGCGGCCCCCAGCCGGCTTGAGGAGGGGAGGTCAACTACGTCGAAGCGGACCAGCTCGGTCCGGTAGTTCTCCGGGGTGCCGAATGTCATAGGAAGATCTACCATGCCCACGGGGTGGATCGCCTTCCCCGGGATGAAACCTTGCAGGGGCCCGGCCGCGGGCTACAGGAGCTTCTCATCCACCTGCATCTCTTTGAAGGCCTTCAGGAATAGGACATCGGCGGAGCTCCCGCCGTCCACAAGGATGCGGGCCAGGTGGCAATTGTAGATGGTCGCGGAGACGATGAGCGCGTCGTCGTGGGGGAAGCGAACCCCTCGCGCATCTTCCGCCGTGAAGGTGAGGGAGACGTCCGACCACTTAGGTGGCGGGGACGTGTGCAGCACCCCCACAACCTTGACTTCGCGCGCGTACTCCTTACGCTGAGAAGTTTGGAAGGGGAGAGCTTCTGAAGGCTCCCCCTCTAGCGGCTGCCCCTGAGGACCCCCCGCGGGAGCGGGAAGGGCCGGAACAGCTAGCCGAGGGGGCAAGGAGGCCGGAGTCCCCCCCTCCTGCCCGCCTGGTCGAGGAACGCCGCGAAGTGTTGTAGCAGCTGGTGGCAATCTCGGGTAGCGTGGATACTGGACCCGTAGAAGCTGCACCACGGTCCTTCCCGGCTTCTCCCCGCGGGGCCTTCCCAGCTGCGCGAGGACTGTCCTCCCCCTTGGCCCTTTGGCTTGGGGAAAGGGCGGTTGCCCCTCGGGGGGTCGCTCGAGCCGCCTTCGCCCCCGAGGACAAAGGTTTCCAGAGGCCGTGGCTCGCTACGCCCCCCCTGCCTCGGCCGTTTGAGGGGATCCCTGGCCCCCCGGTCGGTGGGGGCGGGAGCCCCCTGGGTCTTCTTCCAGATGTCATCTTCCTCCGCCCGAGCGTACATTTCGAGTACGTTGAAGACCTCATCGGCGGAGGAGGGGCAGCTCCGGGAGAGCCTTCGGTGGAGCTCCCCCGGGAGGATCCCGCTTTTGCATGCTTCGATTACCGTAGAGTCGGGGACGTGGGCCACTTTGCTCTTCACTTGAGCAAAGCGCTTGAAGAAGCTTCTGATGGTTTTCCCAGTCCTCTGCCGGACGGTGTACAGCTGCGAGGAGTCCAGGGGACGCACGTAGTTCCACTGGAAGTTCGCGCAGAACTCCCGCTTGAGCTACATGAAAGACTTGATGGAGCCGGCCTTCAGGTTGTAGAACCAGGAGCGGGCAATGCCGGTGAGGGAGAGGAGAAAGATGTTACATTGTACCGTCTCATCTCCCCCCGGCCGCGGAGATGGCCGTGGAGTATACCTGCACAAATTCGTAAGGGTCGGCCTCACCGTTATAGTGCTCGATGTGCGGAGGGCGGTAGGGCCGTGGCCACCGGATGCTGCGAAGTCTCCGGCATAGGGGCTGGTTAGCCCCCTGCACTTCCCGGGGAGAGTCCCGGTCGCTGTCTTCTTTCACGGGGGACACACCCTCGTTATCGGAGTCAGGGAGCGGTCCGAGAGGTCCGCTTGAGTGGCGATGGCGACGCTTTTCTTCTGGACCGGGGCTGAGTTCCCGGACGTCCGGGCTCTCCTCCGGAGAGGCTGGCTCTTCAACGGGTCTCTTCCCCCGACCGGCGTGAGAGCGAGGCTCCTCACGCCCACGGCCAGGGGGAAGTTCTTCCCCGCACTCAGGTGAATGCATTCGCTCGACCTTTTGGTCCCGGGAGAAACGGACCTATTCCGCTGAGGGAGGGAGCTTATGCACTGTAGCTACCGGCCCGGAGGCTTCCAGGGCCGGCTGGGGGGCGCCCCCTGCGAAGACCCCCGGGACCAAAAATGGGGAAGCCCCTGTGTTATCTGGAACCGGGGAGGGGGCGTCCACGGCGACGTGTGGAACCGAAGTGGACGGAGCCCCCGTGGCAACGACCGGAACCGGAAAGGGGGAAGCCCCTGTAACATCCGGAACCGGCGAGGGGGGAGCCCCCGCGGCGACATCCGGGACCTGGGAGCCGATGCGGGGGGAAGTCCGTTGAGGCACGGGAGCTGCTCTGTCGACCACCCCTAGTGCGGTAAACACCACGCGAGGGGCGGGACTGGCCCCCGGTGTTGGGAAAACCACCGGCATGAAATGGGCCCTCGGCCCCAGGAATGGGCCTGGAACGGGGTACCCCCCGGTGGCACGAAGGGCCCGGGCAGGAAGTAGCCCCCCAGCACCGGGACGGGCCCGGGTGCCGGGAAAGGTCTGGACGTATATCCCGCAGGGGGAGGGAACCCCCCGGCGGGATCATACGGGGCGGCCAAACCTCCGGAGGCCGAAGGGGCCGCCAGGTAACCCATAAACATGGGCATAGACCCCGGGTATGGGTGCGACGCATATGTGGGGGCCGGAGGCCGCGCCAACACGCTGAGCAGCTCATCCATAGAGCGCTGGGCGCGGAGCTGGCCCTCCACTAAAGACTCAAGCAGGGAGTCCCGGGGAGCCGGGGGTGCCGTCGGGGGGAGACTGGTCCCGGCCGAGGTCTCCGCGGTCACCGGGAGCGACCTGGAGGTAGAAGCACCTAAGTTAAGAGGAAAGGCGTGAGGCGGTACCTGGGCCTGACCGCCTCCGGGCGGAAGCGCCGGGGCAGCCGTGTCCCGGACGGGCGGCGCCGGGTTTCCAAGACCGGCGTCACCGGGAAGGGTGCGAGCCCTTGTTCTTGGGGGAGCCATGGCGTCTTGTCACGAGTCCCCATGGACGGCGCCAACTGTCGTGGTATTGTGAATACCCCGGCAGGTTTTGTGAACAATCTTAGCCAAGATTAAGCGGCGCGGGTTGACCGGATGACTGGTCCTCCCCCGCCGGACAAACACAAGAAATGACACGATGATTTATACAGGTTCGGGTCCCGGTGGGGGCCCTAGTCCTCTCGGCGCGCTCCCGACCGGAGTCGGCAGGGGAGGCTCTCTCCAGGGGAGAGGCTTCCGGAGCACACCTGTGAGTTTAGATATTCCAATAACAATGAATCACTTGTCTTACAACAGAGGGGTACAAGGGCTATTTATAGCCCCAAAAAGAAGCAAAAAGTCTAAACTACCCCGGAAGCCACCGTCGGATCGAGGGGTAGCAACGTCCTTCTCCTGGTCAAACGCCTTGGATGCTTGACAGGTGGTCGCTGATTCCCGAGGCGCTCCTCGCGTGACCTGCACGTGATCAACAACCAGAGACTTTACCTTTAGAAGGGCGATGAGGCTCAGGACATGCACCGGAGGCCAGGTCCCCGGGCCAAAGGCGGCTCCCGGGACCGGCACCGGAGGCCGAGTCCCGGGAGCCAGAAGGCGACGCCCGGGGCAGGCACCGGAGGCCACATCCCCGGGCAAATGGCGGCGCCCGGGACCGGCGCCGGAGGCCGGGTCCCAGGAGCCAAAAGGCGGCACCCGAGGCATGCACCGGAGGCCACGTCCCCGGGCAAATGGCGGCGCCTGGGACCTGCGCCGGAGGCCACGTCCCCGGGCGAGCGTGACGCAACTTACCTGGACTTAGTCTCGCGGAGATTTCCTCCAACAAGAATCGACCGATTTTCCGCTTTTGTCCATATCCAGATGTCCATTTGTCGCCATGGGGGTTTTGATTGCCTTAGCGTCTTCCATCCCAAAGCGCTTGAGCAAGTCATTCACATACTTTGTTTGACTCACGAACGTACCGTCCTTGAGTTACTTGATTTGAAGTCCGGGGAAAAAGCTTAGCTCACCGATCATTGACATCTCAAATTCCCTAGACATCATTTCTCCAAACTTATGATAGAAATGTTCATTAGTAGATCCAAAGATAATATCATCAACATATATCTGACAAATGAACAAATATTTTTCAATTTTCTTTGTAAACAAAGTTGTATCAACCTTCCCAATTTTAAAACCTTTTGATAAAAGAAAGTCTCTAAGTCGCTCATACCAGGCTCGAGGAGCTTGCTTGAGACCATAGAGAGCTTTGGACAATTTAAACACATGGTTTGGAAATTTAGAATTTTCAAAACCGAGAGGTTGTTCAAGAAAAACAAGTTCAGAAATTTCACCATTTAAGAAAGCACTTTTAAGATCCATTTGAAATAATTTAATATTGAAACATGATGAATAAGCAAGAAGAATATGAATAGCTTCAAGTCTTGCTACAGGTGCAAAATTTTCGCCAAAGTCTAAACCTTCGACTTGAGTGAAACCTTGAGCAACAAGACGAGCTTTATTTCTAATTACTATACCATTTTCATCTTGCTTATTTCTAAAAACCCATTTAGTTCCAATAACATTGTGATCCTCGGGTCTTTCTACTAAAGTCCAAACTTCATTTCTAGAAAAATTATTAAGTTCCTCATGCATGGCATATACCCAATCAGAATCATTTAAAGCTTCATTAACATGTTTAGGTTCTAAAGAAGATACAAAAGAATGATGTTCACAAAATACAGCAATATGAGAGCGAGTTTGAACACCCTTACTGACGTCACCAAATATTTGGTCTAGAGGGTGATCCTTGGTGATTGTTTGATGTTGCCTTGGTGCTTCTTCTTGTGCTGCTTCTTCTTGACTTGGTTTTGGAGGATCAACATGAGATGATGATGCATTTTGATCGTCATTCTCAATGATCTCATCATCTTCTTGATCATCTTCTCTTGACTTGATGTCTCCAATTGTAATGTTCGTCACTGCTTCTTGGAGATCTTCACCTAAAACTTCACAAGAGACTTGCTCCTTTTGAGAGCCATTAGTTTCATCGAATTCTATATTGCATGATTCTTCAATACAACCAGTATTTTTGTTAAACACGCGATAAGCTTTGCTAGTGGTGGAGTGTCCGACTAGAAAATAAGAAATGTTTGGCTTACACCCAATAAGAAGCTCATAGGGAGTCAAATTCAGAAGAGGATGTAGATAAAGTCGATTTATAGAATAGCAAGCGGTATGCACGGCTTTAGCCCAAAAGCGAGTAGGAGTATCATACTCATTTAGCATAGTCCTTGCCATTTCTATAAGTGTTCAATTTTTCCTTTCTACGACTCCATTTTGCTGTGGACTGTAAGAAGTAGAAAATTCGTGTTTGATTCCAAGAGAGTCACAAAAATCAAATAGAGTTGAATTAACGAACTCTCCACCATGATCACTACGGATTTTCTTGATGGAAAGTTCAAATTCAGTGGAAACACATTTTGCAAAACTTTCGAAAACATCGGGGGTTTCAGATTTTTTCACTAGTACAGAAATGCAGTCTACTAACCACTATCTTCTATCGGTTATTAGCGATTTAGTTGAAAACCGATAGAAAATGTGCCACGCGGTCATAAAAGTGAGACCGGTGTTTTTTTCTATCGGTTTATAAGAAACTTACCGATAGAATAAATAGTATGATTTACTCTAGCGGTGATGAACATATTTGCCGTTAGAAGAGATGCATAAGTACTGACGGGAGAATGTTGTGCGCCGATAGGACTGCTCGACTTCTACAACTAGACTTATTCTATTGGTAATGTATGAATATACCGGCAGAGTATATTAAAAGTTCCTATCGGCAATATGTAGTGCGCCGACAGAATCGTTGGCCTTCTACAAATATTTTTATTCTATCGGTAATGGATTCTTTTACCGTTAGAATATATAGAAAATTGCTTAGAACTGTTCGTCTTCAAATAGTTTTATTCTATCGGTAATGAATGTTTATACTGGTAGAATATTGCAAAAAATATCTTAGAACTGTTGTCCTTCTACAACTAGTAATATTCTATCGGCAATGTACGTACACACCGATAGAGTATGTACAAAAAGTCCTATCGGTAATATTTATTGTGCCGATAGAACCATTCGCCTTCTACAGATGTTTTTATTACTAACGGTATTCTGTTTTCGTACCGATAGAAAATATATATTTGTATAAATACACGGGTATGTCTCTTTCATTCTCACAGTTCATCTGGGGCTCGTAGTCCTAACCCTAAGCTCCATGGACGGCCAGCGCACCTCTACAGGGGACCGCTGCACCTCCGGACCCCCATCGACGCCTTCTAGACGTCAGCATCCCAAGGAAGGTACGTAAAATTTCTGCAATATTGCTAGATTATTCTAATCCGATTATGGCAATAATTCTGCTTTTTTTGTATCCTTCATTTTGATGTGTCTTCTTTTCAATATGATTATGATCTGTTCAGGTCCTTGGATGATGCTCATGAGGGGCAACGTATTTCACGGTTCTTCATCGCAGTACGCTGCCTACGTTGGCTTGTTGGCGAAAGAAATGGTGAAGATCACCGTCGAGAGCTGGAAGGACGTGAAGGGCGAGATCTTGGTTGGCTCGGTCAAGAAGATGCTTAAGCCCGGCGTGTTTCTCAAATCAGGACCTATAGAAAGCATCTTACATTTTTTTGCATGCACCAGCTTGTGGCCAGATGCTTACCTGCTTGGAGAAGAAGAATTGTTGTTATTTGCACAGCCATTCTACACCATCACTACACAGAACAACATCTTGGAAGGTAGGTTCTTTTTGTTAATGGAGTTGAGTTGAGTTGATCGAGTTTGAGTCCGAGGAAATCACCAATACGTACAAATGTATGTCGACGGCAGTTCCAGCTCCTCGGGCGTCTTCGAACTGAACTCCTATGGTTAAGTCCAATGTGGTTCAGACATTTGCTGTTTGGATGAATGGATTTGTGATGTATCAGGTGTAACTTGTAGTCGGTAGTTGCATTGTGGCAACCTGCAAAGGCTCTCTTTTATGTAAAATGTATGGGCCACTGGGTCCTCGTCGTGATCTGTTGTTAATTTCAGACGTGGATTTTCTAATATACATCGAATGTGTGAATTGTTGTATTTGTATATTGTTGTATATTTGTGTATCATGTATTGCTAATTGGGACATGAACTTGAATGTGCAGGGAGTATTTGTGTATTTAATTGTATTGGTAGGTAGGTGTGTATTTGTACTGCTGTTTCAGACATGCACTTGAATTTGTGAACTGGCTTGTGTAATTTCTTTGGCAAGATGAAGTCCCAAGTACCTAAGAAAAGTATTTTTGTGTCTCTTAGTTAATCCACAAATTAGCATTTCTTGAAATATATTCCTTCATCTTCTAGTTAAGATCCGTTTGATGTAAGATCTGTTTTGTAACACTCTAGTTTTGGGGGTGAAAAGTTTTGCATAAAAACCCTGCATGCATGTATCTCTGTAGTAGTAGTCAGATCAGCTGAACTCTAATCTCTCCCAAACCCTAAAAATCTCCAAATCTATTCTCTAGATCCAGATCAAGATTTGACCATCCAGATTTAACCTACCAGTTACCCTGAGGATAAAAGTCTTCAGGAGCCAGATCAAATTCTGACCCTAACTCCCAGTACCTAAGCCTCTCTCTGTTTTCGAAAACAGGAAAATTCATATTTACCCTAAGTACCCCAGTTTCCAGATGATTGAGTTATCTTGATTTAACCCTATTCAGCTCAAGTAACCCCTGGAATATGTTCCTAGGTTCATCCTCAACTCACTTCAAAAAGTTGGGAGCCAGATTAATTCATCTAAACACTTTTCGCAGTTTAGTCCAAATTTTACTGCGAATAAGTCCTTTTCTGTTTACCTGGAGGCCTGAAAAGGCTAAAATCCACGAATCAACTCAAACTCCAGAATTTCTTCAGGAAACACCTTCCAAATACTATTTGTTACAGATCTCCCTTTTGATCAGACTTCCAAAACTCTCTCCAATCACCAGAAGTCGAGATCGACAAAATCCAGATTTAGTTTACCCTAATTTTACCCTATTTTCGAAAATAGGTGAAATCCCTCAAATCTTATCAAACTTTCTCCTAATTTGAGCTAGATGAGTATTAATAGAAATATTATACTCAGCCATGGAGTCAAATTCCAAATCGAACCTCTCAAAGACCAGATTTGCTGTTTAGTCCAAAGCCAAACCAAAAACCATCGCAAATCAGTCCCTGGTTCGACCAGGCTACTGTGCACGACCAGGGCGTTTAATCGACCACGAGCGCCGGATTTTGGTCGTCACCGTTGCCGCTGCTGTGGCTTCGTCGCCGGCGATCTCCAGCGTCGCCACCTCCGCCACTGTCTCCCTGCCGCGTGTGTGCACCGTGTTCGCCACCGTGGAATCGCCTCGCCCGCCAGCAGCGCCTTCGTTCTCCCGCGCGCGCGCCCGACAACGGCAGCACAGTTGTGCCACGTTGCAAGCATGCCTGGGGGAAGCACCAATTCGCGGTTGCATCAACCAGGACTGTGCGCCAGGCTGCAAAAGCCGGCACGGCCGCTGGAGCGCGTCACTTCGCCGGGATGCAGCCGTGTTGTCACCTCCAGCCCGCTTCAATTCTCCAGGCAATTCCAGCCGTTGCGAGCTCCTTGCTGCGCCTATAAAAGCCACCCCAGCCCAGCTCAAACGCACTCACACGCCAGGACCACTCAAATTCTCAACTCGCCGTCGTCTTCGTCTTCTTCGGCGAGCTCGAGAAGAGGCTCACGGTGCCAGGCCAATCCACTGCACCAAACTCCAAATTGAAGCTACCAGTAAGTTACTCTCAACCACTTACCTGTGTAGTAGCAGCCAATTGAGTTCTATTGCACCTCATCGCCGGGAATTGTTGTTTTTCCCCGACAACTCCGGCGAGCAATTAATCCTTAACTAAGTCAAATTAGCTCTCGAGCCTGTAATCAAACATGATCAGTGGACTGTTTAGAACACATCTAAGCAACCAGAATCACCAATTTAGCTAAAATATGAAAAACCCCAAGTTTACACCTTGCATGCACACTGGAACTCGCCGTTAAGCTTCTGTGGTGATTTTCCAGTTAAATTGACTTCACACCTAGCTCTCTTATGCCCCAGAGACCATCCTCAAGCAAGGATTCGAGTTCATTTGCCCTAGAACAGAAATGCCCAATTTTGGTGTCTTCTTCCCTAGCTCCGGTCGCCGGATTTTGTTCCCGGCCGTTTCAACCCCAACCACCTTGTCTAGTAGATGTGCCTCGACCCCATGAGTATTTTTGCCTTCTAGCTCGACGCCTGGATCGACCCAGATGAAGAGGTATCGCCATGCCAAAGTCTTGTCCAGAAACTGTTGAGAACAGCTCGGCCACCGTGTTCTTCGCCGGTTTTCATCACTTTCCGGCCATCTCCTACCCTAGGTCCTGTTGAGACATTTGTTCCTGTTACAAATGCCTAACCACCAGACAAAGTGGTGCATCATTTGGAGCCCTGAGTTAAAAGATATGGCTAACCCTAGTTTCTGGCCGTGTCAAGCCTATGCCAGGCTATGTCAGCCAGTGGCATTAGCCCTGTTCACCCACCTCTGGTCATGTAAAACAGAAATTACTTTGTCAAATAGCTGCCTCACTACCTTGTGCACCATATGCTTGAATCAAAACCTACTTTGGCCACTGAAAACTGTTCAAACCATGTCAATGCCATTCTAGAGCACTGTTAGCCTATGTCAGCCAGTGGCATTGAGCCTTTTCACCCACTTCCAACCATGAACTTTGGAAATAACTTTGTCCCTTAGACTCCTGATGTTGTGATCTACACTTTTCTCTACTGTCACAACTTGAGTTGAGCCCTCTATCACCCATCGACCTTATGTCGATGCCTTGAACCGAATGCCAACCTAAAGACATTCGCTATTTTTGGGCGAACCAGTCACCACCTTGATATCACCCTGATATTTTGGAACCTTGTATCACCAGAGTATTTTCTCCTTGCATCTTTGCATGTAGTGGATTAGTAAGAATAGGATTGATTGTAATGCCTGTTTACTTGTTTGATCTTGTTCAGAGCAAGAGTCCGGGGTTGAAGATCTTGTCGCTGAACCGTCATCGACTGCTGATACTTACGACGCGGAAGGCAAGTCATACTTTGATCATATTGAAACCCATGTTTTATGAATTGCTATGCTATTCCATGAGTAGATATCTCATTAATATTGCATGTGTTGAGATCAATGATATTATGGCAGTGATAGATTGAATACTTGAGAAATGTGAACTTGATAAGATAGCAAGCCACGAACTAATAAAAGTATAAACAAGTACATTTATATTCATGAAATAGAACCCCTAGCCGTGACCAGTATTTTGGTATGGAATGGTGGTAGCACTGGAGGTGCTTGGCTGCACTGAATGTGTAGGCACTGAAGGTGCATGGTTTGTGGTATGATCTGGTCATTGGCATGTAAGGACTAGAACCTTGTGTTATGCGTCTAGTGGCATGAAAAACGTACCAACCACTTACCTGGTATGGGACAGGCGCAACCTAGTAGCTTTCTTAGTATTATCAGTTCCCTGCATGGCTTGTCGATCCGGTTTCTCGCGTGGAAACTGGTGGGACGCAGTTCGTCCATGAGTGATGTGAGATCAGAAAAATTATGAGAGGATAAGGTGTAAAGAAGGAAGACGCCCTACGCCAGATTAAGTCGTGCGCGACTGTAATCAAAAGAGGTTATGTGTCCTGCGGGAACATAGACCCAGGCTAGGAAGTAAGGCAGTGGGGAGGACCCACAACGGTACTTGGGACAGTATTGTCCATCTACCGGGCAGGGATACTGTTAATACTAGACTGCAAAAACGTTGTGTGATCTCGGCCTTGTCACATGCGTATAAGACGCATGGAGTTGGCCCGACTTGGAAGTCGAGTGAAAAAGTGGATTTAAAAAGAGGTACATCTCTGCAGAGTTTAAAAATGTATTCGAATACTTCGTGCTCCCGAGTTTTAGGAGTATGCCGCGATGGATTAAATCCATGGGGTGTGACACAAGTATTGTTTTATAAACTAAAATTTGTTAGTTCAAGATTACCCAAGTGGCATGTGTTGTCACGATAAGGGGCGTTGCCGTGGGCTGTCATGTGTTGACGTGTCGCGGTAATACCATAATATAGAGATCATATAATAATTAAGAGGCATGTAGTTTATGCCCTAAGTTATGAAATACTATTATGAGTATAAGATAGAAAGGCTTGAATAAAAATAATGTGATATGAGGATATATCGCCTTGGATATGGGATATATGTATCACCATCAATATGATTTATTTACTGCCATGGGTATGATCAGAAGTTGAGTAAGAATTGAGAAAGAAATGTATTTTGGGAAAAAAAAACCCTTCATTCCTTCCCCAATAGCATAGGCTCATGTCATTTATACTGTAACTATATCTCTACCCCCCCCCCCCATGACTTGCTGAGTACATAAGTACTCACCCTTGCAACAACTCATCAATAGATGGAGCGTTCTACGACCTTGGAGGATACCCTGAAGATGCTGCGGACCCAGGAGATGATGAACAATTACCTCCGGAGCCCTGATGTGGTGCTGACTTGCTGTCAACCTCTGTTTCCTGTGGATTGCTTTTGGGCCTAGCTTCCGCCGACTAGATGTGTTATTTTGTTAGACCCTTGTGCCTTGTAAGGCACTGTACCTCGTTTTGTACTAAGGCCTGATGGCCATACAATTATGACTATTGTACTATTTTGCTACTGCAACGTAATCCTGTGATTGACTCATCCTGGGAAGTCAAGTGGTTTATGGGACCAGCTGCACCGAGCTGGGCCCCTCACAGGTGATGTCACAGTCGTGGCAGACGCGACATGTTTGATGTAAGATCTGTTTGATGTTACATTGATATGATTCTTTGATACACAAA
Organism: Pharus latifolius; assembly: GCA_019359835.1. Taxonomy (NCBI): domain Eukaryota; kingdom Viridiplantae; phylum Streptophyta; class Magnoliopsida; order Poales; family Poaceae; genus Pharus; species Pharus latifolius. The sequence goes on along the minus strand of CM033323.1, from coordinate 23,428,626 downwards.
TATACGCTAATCTGGAGGGAAGTTGATTGCGCCCCTCTCTTTAAGGTACGCTTAATCGTCGACACTTATCTTTCTCTCCCTTAGATCTCCCTTCCTCTCTACTTGCAAGCTAGCTGTATTGTGTAGTTCCAAGTTTGTAGCTCTAAGCTTGGGAGTTTGGTAGTTGGAAATGCGTCATGTTTTAGGAGCTAACTGGCTTGTATTGTGTAGTTAGCTAGGTTAATTAGTGTTAATTTCGTCAGGCTAGGGTTCAACACATGTATCTGTTGTAAGAGGCTGTACATGTACATATACATAACTTAATCGGGCAGGTTTCATGCATGGCTTACTCGTTAAATTTTGTTAATTGTAGATGGACAGGAAATATTGGATGTATGGAATAAAACATACTACTCTTGAATATTTGGATGGTGTGAATGAGTTTATTAAATTTGCTGAGCAACAAAAGGAGAGGAAGGGAGAGAAAAATATGCTCTGTCCTTGTACAGATTGTATGAACTTGAAGAGGTTTAGCAACTCTGATCAAATTAAGAGTCATTTGATTCGTCGTGGTTTTAACGCGCGATACACCCGTTGGATATGGCATGGCGAAGATCTTGAGGAAACAAGCACCACTACTACCAATCAGCATGACTCGGATGTGGATTGCAATAATATCGATGATCATCCCAATTTTGGTAATGTTCATTCCGATGTGCACGTAGATGATAATGATGATGACAATCTAGATGAGATGTTACATGATGTAGAGGAAGATTACAACGAAAATGACTTCTGTGAATTTGAGAAACTGATTGCTGACTCTGAGAAGCCTCTGTTCCCTGGATGTGCAACATTTACAAAACTGTCTTCTATGCTGAGATTATATAACTTGAAGGCAGGAAACGGTTGGAGTGATAAGAGTTTCACGGCACTATTAGATCTTCTAGCGGACATGCTTCCAGAGGGAAATGAGTTTCCAAGATCTACTTACCAAGCCAAAAAACTGTTGTGTCCGTTGGGAATGGAAATCGAAAGAATACACGCGTGCCCAAATGATTGTGTGTTGTACCGTAACGAGTACTCCAGTTTGCATGTTTGTCCAAGATGCGGTGCATCGAGGTATACGCGTAGGGACCGGATTGACAGTGAACGTCAAGAGGTAAGGAAAGGACCCCCGGCAAAAACTGTGTGGTACTTGCCTGTGATACCAAGATTGAAGCGGCTGTTTGCAAATCCGAAAGTCGCGAAGCACTTGCGTTGGCATGCTGATGCCTGGAAACAAGGCGGAAAACTGAGACACCCAGCTGATTCTATTCAATGGAGAAACATCAACAGAACATTTGCTGAGTTCCGCGGCGAACTTAGCAATGTAAGGTTCGGGCTGAGTACAGATGGTATGAACCCACATGGTAATATGAGCAGCCGGCACAGCACTTGGCCGGTTCTTTTATGCATCTACAATCTTCCTCCTTGGTTATGCATGAAGCGCAAGTACATCATGATGGCGTTACTAATCTCAGGACCCAGACAACCCGGAAATGATATTGACGTGTTTCTAGCGCCTTTAATCGAGGACTTACAGAAATTGTGGAGCGAGGGTGTGCAGGTGTGGGATGCATACAAGAAAGAGAATTTCATCTTGCGGGCCCTGATATTTTGCACCATAAATGATTTTCCGGCCTACGGCAATTTGTCGGGGTATAATACGAAAGGAGCCAAGGCTTGCCCTATTTGCCTAGATGAAACTGAGAGCATGTGGCTGCGAAACTGCCGGAAAACAGTGTACATGGGTCACCGCAGGTTTCTTCCGGTGCATCACACGTACCGTAAGAAGAGGAAATCATTTAACGGGAAGCCTGAGAAGGGATCAGCTCCAGTGTTTCTGACCGGTAAGGAGATTTACTCGCGCGTGAACGACATCAAAGTTGAGTTCGGTAAGCATTCTAAACCTCGAGAAAAAAATGTTTGGAAGAAGAGATCGATTCTCTGGGATCTACCGAACTGGGACCACTTACAAGTTCGACATTACATTGATGTCATGCATGTAGAGAAAAATGTCTGTGACAGTTTGATTGGTTTGTTGTTGAACATTCCGGGAAAGACAAAGGATGGTGTGAAAGCTCGTCGTGACATGGTGGAAATGGGGATAAGGACTGAGCTTGCACCTTTAGAGAATGAAAAGCGTACATACCTCCCCCCGGCCTGCTATACGTTGTCCAAGAGCGAAAAGACAGAACTCTGTCGGTGCCTGCACGGTGTTAAAGTTCCATGTGGGTACTCCGCGAACTTGAAAAAACTTGTGTCTATGAAGGACCTAAGACTGGTTGGCATGAAGTCCCACGACTGTCATGTCTTGATGTCAAAGATGCTTCCCATTGCTATCAGAGGCATTCTCCCAGTTAAAGTCAGAGAGACAATCACAAACCTATGTTATTTCTTCAACGCAATATCTTGCAAGATAAGTACGTGCACTCGTACTATAAGTTCATTACCTCCATTTGTGGAGCTTAATTAGAAGATTTTTCTGATATGAATATTTGGCGCAACTGTGTCCTCGTAGGTAATTGATCCCGATGGACTGGACGCTTTGCAACGCGACGTGGTTACAACTCTTTGTCAGCTCGAGATGTATTTCCCTCCATCCTTTTTTGATGTTATGGTCCATCTGATTGTTCACCTTATCAGAGAAATTAAGTTTTGTGGACTCGTGTGCCTGCGCTACATGTATCCATTTGAGAGATTTATGGGTGTATTGAAGGGATACGTATGGACTCGTTGTCGACCCGAGGGGAGTATCATGGAAGGTTATGCCGCCGAGGAGGTGATTGAATTTTGCACAGATTATATGGCCGGGGTTGACCCAATTGGCGTTCCTAGGTCCCGACACGAGGGTAGGCTTCAGGGAATCGGAACGATTGGATTCAAAGCTATCGTCCCCGCTCGTGATGTGTACGCAAAATCACATTTTTGGGTCTTACAACACATGACGGAGGTCGAGCCATACATACACGAGCACAAGGTAATGTTACAGTCACAATCCTTCGAAGTCAAATGTTTGGGTCAGCAGAGAACATAACAGGAAATTTGCTGAGTGGATCCAAGAAAAAGTCACGCGAGCTGCCGAGGGCTCCGTAAGTGAAACTGTGACATGGTTGGCTAGAGGCCCAAGATTCACTGTAGGGACTTGGCAGGGGTACGACATCAATGGGTATTCATTTTACACAAGAGCTCAACACGCCAAGAGTAGCACGCAATGTAGCGGAGTGACACTGTTTGCTATTTCTGAGGATGCCAGCTCAGTAAGGGCGCTGAACTCATATTACGGTGCTATTGACGAAATATGAGAGCTCGATTACGGATTACTTAAGATTCCCCTGTTTCTATGCCAATGGGTCGAAATCCCTCGAGGTGTTCAAGTTGACAGTTACGGGTTTACTCTCGTCGATCTTGGTAGAGTCGGACACCAAGACAATCCATTCATACTTGCAAAGCAAGCCACACAGGTATTCTACATCGTTGACCCGGCCAATCCAAACTTGCATGTTGTCCTCCACAGCAAGAGACGTATTGTTGGGGTCGAAGATGTTGTCGACGAAGAGGAGTATAACCAATTCGATGAAATACCTCCATTTTTAGAGGACATTCAATCTATCCGTACTGAAGATATCAACGAAACAACGTATTTGCGAGATGACCACGAAGAAGGATTATGGGTTGAGAACCATTGATGATTAATTTCTATTTCAGGGATAAATGCCAAGCAAACAGCCCACAAGTTCTGCAGCAAGGTGAGGAACTTATCATTAATACATCAGGCAGTACATTTTTCTTTAGAACTTAATGATAAGCTAGTTCACAGCATTAATACATCTCAATTTTACTCCACAGCATGAGTTCTAACATGTACAGTACCTTTATCCTGTAAATACTTAATTCTTCCCCTCAAATAGCACTTGCAAAAATCTCATCGCAGCCTCTTGCTTCTTCAAATTAAGTTCTGCAAAAATCCCTTTTTTCTGACGGTATTTTGTTATTTATACCGATAGAAAAGGACATCCGCTACTTTCATGTGTCTCAGGCACTTCTCTCAGGCACTTCAAAACGTTTTCTATCGGTATTGTTCTATTTTACCGTTAGAATAAATTCGGTAGTCTCACGGTATTTGTTGTCTGACGGTTTTTTCCTGTTTTTACCGATAGAAGAATACTCTGCCGCTTTGAATTCTCAACCGTGTCGCCATGCGTCGCCTTGGAAACTCTATAAGTACCTCGCCATGCGTCACGGTATTTTGTTGTTTTTCTAATTCTCGAACGGTTCGACTCCTCATCTTCTCTTTCACAATGGCAACCTCCATGGGATCGTCAGCCACGCCCTCCCCGGTAAGAACTCTAAATCTCCTCGGTTTAACCCTGTATTGTTAATCCATGTTCAGTTCATTCTTGACCTGTTGATTTGCACAGGGAATGGTAGCCGTGGAAGACACTGCCAAATTGAAGGCCGACCTGAGGGCCCTCCAGGAGGAGCACAAGCTCCTTACAGACAAGCACACTCTGCTACGGCTTGACCTTGACGATCTCTTCCAGCGCATTAAGCGCATGAAGACGGATGGTGACAATGCTAGGGCGAGGACGAGGCATCTTCGCGAGGAGAAGAAAGCCGCGGATATGACCATCGCTGGCTGCGGTTTGACTATGAAGGATACCATAGCGAAGCTGAGGGAGGTCGCAGGCCTTCTCGACTCGGTAGTAGTTGATCCTAGGGACAACTTGTCGCTAGAGGAGTCCTGCGTCCTGGCTGCAAGTCTAACTGACTCTATTCTACATGCAGCCAGGGCTAAGACCACCCCTTGACCTAGCATTTTGGGTTTTATTTTTTTTTGTAAGTGATAAAACAACAATGAATGAACAATTTCTTTTTATGTCAATTTTCCAATTTTCCGGCTATCTTCCCTCTTTCTTTATCATTCTGCAGCTTTCAACCACGGTCTGTTTGATGTTAAATTGTGTGTACCTTTTCATTACTCTGACGGTATTTTGTTGTTTTTACCGATAGAAAAAGGCACCCAATACTACAATCTCAAGCACTTAATTAAAAATATTTTCTGGGGAAAATTGGTCTCACGGGATTTTATTGTTTATACCGATAGAAAAAAGCATCCACTACTTCAAATATTTTTCCGGGAAATTTACTTTTTCTATCAGTACTATTGTGTTGTGCCGATAGAAAATTATATAATTCTATCGGTATCAATTTGTTGTACCGATAGAAAAGTTCGTCCACTGCTTTATTACTCGTACACGGCCCTTGGGTTTCCCTCCACTCGAACAGTTCCACCTTAGAGCACTGCGTCTCTTCGAGAGCGAAGAAAACCACAACCTCCGCCATGACCACTCACTTCCTCTCTCCCACACGACGATCGCCGGCTGGACACTGGTTCGCCACTGCCACCGGTTCTTATTTTCGTCCTTCGCCGGCCGCCGCTGCGTTCTACACCGCCTCTCCATCACCAGAACTGATCGCCGCCGTAAATACCCTAATTCATCGTTCTATTTCCAGCATCTTCCTTATTTGATCCTAGTGTTTTGCACGTACTAATTCTTCGAGTTTTGCAATTACACTAGGGTTCCCTATTGTTCCAGTGCTGTAATGAACCTGTTTTTGAGATTTTAACTTATCTATACTGCTGTATGTGTGATCAATTGTATCCAACTGCCATGTAATACACATTATATGTTGGAGGTGTTCTTACACATATTCTATCGGCAGCTCATGTGTTTACCGATAAAAAATATTTCTGAAGAGTTCAGGAAGTAATTTATGTATGTCTTTCTTTTTGTATTATTTTCCCTTTTGCCGCCCTAGTTAGTCTCCAGTCCTGGGCTGAGTTATGGAACTCCAACGCGAATTAATTGCCATATATATGGTTTGTTGAAGGTTTTGTAGGGGAAGACATGTCGTCGTCTTTATCGGATGGTACTAGTGGTTCGACTAGGGCCAACCCCATCGTAACTACTGAAGATGCAGCTGTTACATCCCAGCGCAAGAGGGTGGGCCGAGGCACGACGATGTTCGGGCGTTTGGCCAAACGCACGGATCTTTCTTGTGAGTTCAACCAATTTGGGAGGCCGATTGGAAAGAATGCTGGGAGGTACGCGGCCTACGTTGGGCTGTTGGCGAAAGAAAGGGTGAAGATCACCGTCCAGAGCTGGAAGGACGTGACGGCGGACGAGAGGGATAGGTTGTGGGCGGAAGTGAAGGTTAAATTAACTGAAATCGCTGAACTCTTTCGTAATCACATTCTCTTGGCTTATACTAAAGTTTAACTAACTCGTGATTAATTGTATGCATTTTTCGGAAACAGGCTAAGTGGAACATCCCCGACGATACACCTAGGACTGCCTGCTTGAAGGACATGAACAGAACATGGCAAACCATTAAGAGCTGGCTCGTCAGTAATTTCCTCGCTGCGGGGAAATCTCCTTGCGAGAAGTACCCCTTCATATCGGAGGAGGTATGGGAGGAATTCACCAAGCAGAAGAGGACTGAGGAGTTCAAGGCCCTTAGCGAGAAGAATAGGGCGATCCAGAAGAGGAACGACCACCCGCATCGGCTCGGATCCCGGGGCTATGCGGGGAAGGAGGAGCAGTGGAAGAAGGAAGACGAGCAAAATCCTGTCATCGACACCCCTGAGTTGCCGCTCTCCGAGATCCGGGATGAGAGGTGCAAGCGATGTGGAGGGGGAGGGGGTCCGTGTCGTCCACGGGGTCTGTGCAGTTCGCAACCCCTGGGGACGCCGACATTGTGAGGCGAATGGTAAGTTGGCTAACCTCGTAAATTGTGTGCGCACAAGTGTATATAAGGTAATTTGTCTCACAAGGTACCTTTAAGTGTAACAGATCTCTTTTGAGAAGGAGGCAGTGGAGCGATTGTTTACCCCGCAGAGGGAGAACGACATCCTCACCCGGGCTCTAGGAAATAAGGAGCATCCCGGGCGGACACGGGCCGTGGGAGCCATTGTGTCGTGGAAGGCCAGTTTCGTAGATCCGGCTCCACCGAGGAAGAAGGCCTGCACCTGGAAGGAAAAGGAAGCTGATCTCACCGATAAGATACGGGCTGAGGTACGGGAGGAGATACGGGCGGAGATGCGGGCTGAGATACGGGCTGAGGTACAGTCTGAGGTGCAGTCCGAGGTCGCACAAATGAGGGAAGAGTTTGCACGGTTGAGAGAAGCATTGCTAGCCAAGAGTGCAGATGCGGATCCCGAGGACGCGGTACCCCGCAGGGTCGGATAAGCAGTTGCGCTTCGAAGGTACTCACGGATCCAGTGGATCTACTTGAGGTACTGCAAGCCTTCATCTGTGCACTTAAGTTGATGCCACTCCCATTCTGTTGGAGTTGTTTCGCTAACCTATTTTAATTGTTACAAATTTGCAGAGGCCGGAGGGCTGCATCCTATAGAATCACGTAGGCGCCGGGCAGGAAGTGGTTGGACACGGCTTCGTATATCCGTCTGGGCCAGATGTCCGGGTCCATTGTGTACCTCTGCGGTTGGGTTTCGCAAAGGTACAGGTGGACATGGCCATGCCGGGCTACAACGATTCTCCATTGCCAGTCCCAACAGAGGAACTGCAAACACTTGCTGAGGCTGTGGGCTCCTACGTACAGTGGCCCAAGAAGTGTCTTGTAATACAACCGGTAAATCCTACACATTTTAGATTACATCCTACTCAGTACACTCAACTTGCATAATCTAACATACGTGCTCATTAATTGAAGTGGCCTGCCGCTGGGCTACCAGGGGACTGCGCCCCCAGCTCGGGGCATGAGGCCCGATCTCGTGCGACCCTGGACACATCAAAGACGGCCTCGACCCCCACCCAGCGCATCCACGCCTTCACCTCGGAAGAAAGCTGCCATCACCTGCAAAAGGCAAGGGCAAAGGCAAGGGAAAAGGGCAACAGGGACAGCCGGAGAGGTTCAAGAATGGGTTCCCACACATGTCGGAGGCAGCTTTGCGCAAATTGGATCGATCAACCAGAGACCTCCACGAGTGGTACCTACACCGAGCTCGGCGCAATCTGAACTTCTTAGTTCCCTACAGGCCTAGGCAGTTCCACCGTGAGCCCAGGATTATATCCGTGGCACACGAGGATCTGTTCGACCTCTACAACTGGCGGGAGCTCGATATGTCCATCATACGGACTGGAGTCCTGTGAGTTTGCTGATGCTATGTATTGCTGTTTTCTAACTCTGTTTGCTAACTCTGCATTGTTGTAGTTCATTTGAAATGTAGTAACTTTCTGTGCAATACTAATGTCGTCCTTTGCATGCAGGTGCATGTACAGGCTAGCATCGGAGGCTGCGTGTGACAAGGTGGGTTTCCTCGACCTAGAGAAAATAAGCCTCACGATGCTAGAGCACGACGCCGCGCACGCTGAGCTGTACATATCCAAGGCGCTGATGGCGCAGCAGGACAGGGAGTTCATTCTGGTGCCGTACCACCAAAGGTTAGTGGATTTCGTACTAATTTAACTCGATCTTGTATGTTACACCTGAGATATACTTTGAGCTAGCGGTCCTCTTTTACGTACAATGCAGGGGCCACTGGATCCTCATCGTGATCTGTCCGCCGAGGAACGAGGTGTACTACCTCGATTCGATGCGTGACAGATTATCGATCGAATATGTGGTCAAGGGGAATATGGAGGCGTAAGTAACTTATATGTTTGATTTAAATTTTCACCTCACTAGCTAATGATAATACATTAACGGGCAATACTAACTGAAATGCAGGGCTTTCGATAAATATGCGTCCGCTGGAGGGAGGCATGTCGCACCGCAGGGCTCCCTACTAGCTTGGAAAGAATATGAGGTACTCACGAGACTTTTTGTTTATGCTTAATTAGTTTATGGAAACAATAGCTAACATGTCTTCGCATATGCAATTATCTCAGTGCCATCAGCAGCCGCAATCGTGGGAATGCGGGTTTTATGTGTTGCGCTACATGTACGACCTAGTGCAGACAAACTTTGCCCAATTCCCCCAGGTAAGCATCGATAGCTAACTCAAATTTGAAAATTGGGTGTCACGTTCTAAATTAGGAAGTTAGTTACTAAGTATTCACACATGCTTGCAGATCGCCATGTCGAAACTCATACGAAAATGCAAAGATTAGAGATCTTCGACAAATCTGGGCTCAATATGTCATGGAGGAAGTTGCGCCCAACCATCCGCCATGATAATTTTCTCTTTTTCGTGTACTCTGTGCATAGACTGTTTATATACATGTGAATAAATATATATATCAATAAATGTCCACATTGGATTGCAATTTGTATTTGTCCATATATATGTGAATAAATGTGAATAACTGTCTAATGTGTCAATCTGTTCTGTGAATTTACCCTTCTTTGCATCTGTACTGTATTGTGTATCCAATCTATAATGTATTGCATCTGTACTGTATATGTGAATGTACTGTATTGTAAATGCAAACGTACTGTATATGTGAATGTTCTATCGGTAAATTCATTCATAGCTGACAGACCACTACAAATTTTCTATCGGTAAACTCATCCACAACCGAGAGACTACTACCCATTTTTCTATCGGTAAACTTGAAATTAACCATCAGAATAATGTGACTTTTCCTGCCGGTGAACTCATCCACAACCGAGAGACAATTGTGGTTTTTTCTATCGGTAAACCTATAATTAACCGTTAGAAGAGTGTGATTTTTCCTGCCGGTGAACTCATACACAACCGAGAGAGTACTAAGATTTTTCTATCGATAATGTCATTTCCAACCGACAGAGTGCTACACTTTTTTCTGTCGGTAACTTATAATTAACCGTTAGAATATGGGTATTTTTCCCAACGCTAAACGTCAGACGATGACGGGTTTTCTATCGGTACAATCATAAGGTGCCGATAGAAAAGTAATATTTTCCTGTCGGTAATCATGTAATTAACCGTTAGAATATGGGTATTTTTCCCACCGTTAATTGTCAGACTACGACGGGTTTTCTATCGGTACACTCCTAATATGCCGATAGAATTGTTAATTTTTTCTGTCGGTAATTTACCGATAGAAAATGTTCTGTCTTGTTCTATCGTGTCTATCTCTATCGGTACGAAAACCGATAGTAGAAGGATTTTTTTTACCGATAGAAGAAAGCTTTTCTGTACTAGTGTTGGAAAATAAAGAAAACCCAAGTATAGCGAGTAAAATCGTCAACAATTACAAAACCATAATTGCCAACCCCCGATACTTTGAAACTCAAAAGGTCCAAATAAATCCATATGAAGTAGTTCCAAAGGTTTGCAAGTTGAAAGAACACAGTTAATCGGATGTGAAGTGGCTACTTGCTTGCCAGCTTGACAGGTGCTACAAGGTTTATCCTTTTCAAAATTCACATCCTTTAAGCCAACAACCAAATCACGTTTTAAAAGTTTTCTCAATTGATGCATTCCAACATGTGCAAGTCATCTATGCCATAGCCAACCTTTTGAGGTTTGAGAGACAAGACATGTTGAAAGGGATGCATCTTTCGAATGAAAGTCAACCAAATAAAGATTTCCAAAATGAAAGCCTTTGAAAAACAAAGAATTATCTTTTAAACTTTCAACCAAAACTTCTTTAGGATAAAATGTGCAACGAAAAGCAAGATCGCAAATTTGTGCAACGGAAAGAAAATTAAAGTTTAAGGATTCAACCAACAAAACATTTGAAATTGAGAGATCGTTTGAAATAGCGATTTACCCAAGCCTACCACATTTCCTTGACGATTGTTGCCAAAGGTGATCTTTTGATTCTCGCTTGAGTTGTCTTCTATTGAGGTGAACAATTTCTTGTTGTTGGTCATATGTTCGGAGCATCCGCTATCAAGCACCCAATGCTTCCCACCGGTTTTGTAGTTCACCTGCATAAACAAAAGAATCAAGTCTTTTTAGGTACCCAAACCTTTTTGGGTCCTTCAATGTTAGCAATCAAAGCTTTGGACACCCAAATTGATTTCTTCTTTTTATTTAGCATAGGTGCACCAACATACTTTGCTATAGCATACCTTTCTTCGACCGTTGAAGCATGTAGCAAGTATCAAAATAGTTTGGTGCCATTAACGGCATGCTTCATGCGAATGACCAGTTTCATGGCATTTAAAACAAAATGTGTTGCATGATTTTACAAAAATAGTTTTAGTATTTGGTTTCTTTCCTTTCTGCAGAAAGAATCCTAATCCTTCTTTTCTAAATGAACATTTTTGTTTGCTAAGTATGAGATCAAGTGATACTTTTCCCTTGTAGTAGTTTTCTAGACCTTTTCCAAGTTTTTCAACTTGTGCCTTAAGTTCATTATTTTCGTTTAAGATGGTATCATTTGAAGCACATGGTATATGATGACTACTAGAAGGAGTATCATTTAAATCACATGAAGTGGAAACATCTACCTCAGATGAAGCATTAGTAATCTCTTTCATGAGCATGCTTTCATAAGAATCTTTTAGTTCGGAGTATTGAGTGCGTAAAGAAGAATTTTCTTCTTTAAGCGCTCTATACTTCTTTTTAGTAGCTCCATAAACTTCATTTAACTCGGTGATCATTTCAACTACTTCTTCATATGAAGGATCGGAAGAATGTACCCTTTCATCGCCTTTAGCCATAAGACAAAGGGATGAACTAGTCGATGTGTTGCCGAGAGCTAGTCTGGCTAGCTTCTTGGAGCAACCTTCTTCATCATCGGAGTCGGAGTCGGAGCTCTCTCTGCCGGACATCCATTCTCCGAAGCATGCTTCTTTGGATGCGTCATTGCTCTTCTCGAAGAATTTCTTCTTCTTGTTCCACGTCTTGTTCTTGTTTGGACATCTTGATGCTATATGTCCCTTTTCATGACATCCATAGCAAATGATGTCCTTGAAGTTGGTTTGCTTTGGTCCCTTGGGTCGTGTTTCAATGTTGACACCCTTCTTGTGTAACCTGCAAAGAAGTTTCTGAGTATTCTTTACCATGAGTGCTAGATCTTCATCGGAGGAGCCATCACTTGAATCGTTCTTAGCGTTGGCTTTGAAAGCCAATGCCTTCTTCTTTGTCTCCGAGGGTTCGGCTGCTTCCTTCTTCTCCTTTTTTGTGCATCTCATGGGTGATGAGGTTCCCATAAAGATCAATCAGTGTCGTGGTCAACAAGTCAGAGTTTGTGAGAACCGTCACAAGAGTGTCGAAACTTTCTGGTAAAGCCCTGAGCATCTTTCTCACAATATCAAGGTCAGTAAAAACAACTCCGAGCAGCTTGAGTTCATTCACAATATTATTCAATGGTGTGAACATGGAGTCCACGGACTCAGTTGATGACATTGTGAAAGTCTCATATCGTTGCCTCACCATGAGCAACTTTGCCTCTTTAACTTTTGTAGTGCCCTCGTAAATTTCTTCGAGGGTGGTCCAAATCTTGTGAGCAGTCGTGAGATTGCTTACACAGTTAAACTCATTTAAAGATAAACTGGCAAAGAGTGCATTTTTCGCACGGGCATTTAAATGTAGTTTTCTCCTGTCGTCCTCAAAGTGACTTGCCGGATCATCCGGAGGAGTAAAACCAAGTTTAACAATATCCCATACATCAAGCCCCACGGCCTCTAGGAATACCGACATGCGCACTTTCCAATAAGGATAGTTTGTCCCATCAAAGATAGGCGCACGACTGGTATGACCACGAGAGAAACCATCATTAGACGACATCCTATCTCTAGGCGGTAAAGCCTAATGAATCGAGAGACCTTGCTCTGATACCACGTGTCGGATCAAGGATGCCGACTAGAGGGGGGTGAATAGGAGGCTTCAAAACTTTTTAAATGAAAGCAAATAATGCAAAAGATCAAATAACAATTAAACAACAAAGAGGAGAAGACAAACACAATCGATTTTTACTGAGGTATCGGAGACTCGCCCCGTCTCCACTAATCCTCGTTGAAGCACTCAAGTCAACTGAGTTTTGCCTCAATACCCACGAAGGATATTATCCACTATTGGTTGCTCCTTGTCCACTACGGAAAGACGAGCACCGATGCCTTGTACAACCTTGCCGAGCCTCTCCAACAATCTCCAAACTGGAGAGGTCAATGGCCACGCCTCCAAACCGTCTAGGTGAGGGCGCTCACCAAGAGTAATAGGCAGCAAGGTCTTCTCTAGACCTCCAAACACGCACCGAGAAACTACGAGTATGCAAATGCAATGAACTGGAATGCTCGGTGGATCAGAAAACACTCGACTTGATCAACAGATCAAGATTTTGTGTAGAAAACTAAAGCTCAAGAGTGTATAAGAATGCAAGGCTGCTTGTTGTCTAAAGCACATGCCCAGAGCCCCTATTTATAGCCTCAAGGATCAAAAGAACCGTTGGAGCTAGGGCTGAATGTCAGCAACACCAACTGACAGTCAGTTCACCAAATTGACAGTCAGTTACGTACACAACGGCCGACAAAATTTATGGATAAAAAATAGCTAGCTGTTTGTGGTCGTATATGGAAACTTGAAACCCCAAACTGACAGGCAGTTACGCAAACTGACAGTCAGTTCGACCAAAAACATTGACCGGTTTAAAAGAAACTCAGATAAAAACAGCTGTGGTCGAAACCCCAACTGACAGTCAGTATGGGCAAACTGACAGTCAGTTTAGTACAAAAAGGTTTGGCCCGAAAAACACACTCTCTGGACAATTGTCAATTAACACAAACTGACATTCAAACTGACAGTCAGTTCAGCAAACTGACAGTCAGCCTGAAGAAAAACAGCTATAACTTTAAATCCAGAAATCTAAAAGAGGTGTTTAATAGCTCGTTGGAAAGCTAATTTTCTGAGCTACATTTTTGTCCACATAAGAAAAAACCAGATGTGCATAGATATTTCTATAAATTTGAAAAACTCTTCTACTATCAAAAACTCAACTGAAAAACAAATAATTGACAGTCAGTTAAAAACATTCATAACGTTTGATCCAGAAATTGGATTTAAGTGTTTGATAGCTTGTTGGAAAGATAGTTTAATGGACTACAGTTTTGTCAACAGAAGCAAAAGCCAGATGTGCCTAGCTCTTTCTAGAAAATTGAAAAACTCTTCTATTGTCAAAAACTCAACTGAAAATCCAAATCTTTCAAAACCAAAATCAAATCAAATCCAACCAAAAAAAGAATGCAATGCAATAACCTAAGTTTATCAGTTTATGTTGGAAATGTAGAGAGGACTTTTGCAACCCCTCTTTATAGTTTGGTTAAAACTAAAAACAATTTTCCTAAACTGATCAACTCCAAACATCGAGATCGGTAAAAATAAAAACAATATTACCTTTAGGTCTTTTGCGTTTTTGCGACTTGCGTCTCGATTTTATTCCTTGCGACTTGTGCTTTCATCCTCGGCTTGCGACCTTGTGCTTGCGACTTGCAGATCCTCCAAATAGCTTAGGTCTCTGCGGCTTTCTACTTGCCGACCTTGTGCTTGCGATTTTGGCAATACTGCAACCTTAGGCGATATAGCTCTTAGGTCTCTGCATACATATAACTCAAAGACATGATTAGATCAAAAACACTTAAGGTTATCAATAATCAAAATCCACAATAATAGGGGCCTAGATGCAACATGTGTCTCCTACCACCGGTTTCAGATCAAGATCTGGGCCGTGGTAAAAACGGTGTCTGTAGAGGATGGCGGAGCCTACAGATTGCAATTTGCCCTCATTGCCTCTTCTTGTCGCCTTGTATCTTCAGGAAGATACTCAAGAAGTGATTTGGCCTGAGCCGCGACCAATGTGGCTAACTCACTAAAGCTTGGATTATCCTTTTGTGATTCGACCACATCCGCTTTTAGCAAAGTTGCCACCATCTTTAGCTTTTCGAAGATGTTCAGTTGAGCACTGGTGCTGGATGAAATTGTTGTGTTTAAGGTTTCGTTCTCCATGCGGACAGTGTTAATCTTCGAGTTTTGTAACTCGATGATCGCCTGGAGGTCTTTCTTCTCTTTTAAAAGATGGCTTGTTTGATCCTCTTGCGCTGCATGAATGCAGTAAGCAGTTATTATAACAGTTCATGCAACAAGATGATTTCTTCTGGTCGGAAGTATACTTACAGGAGAGTTGCAATCACGATTTCTGGAGTTCTCTCTCCAGAAACAAAATCTTGGCAACTGCCGTTACCTCCTGGTTTTCTCGATCAGCTAGGCTCTTGTTCAGAAAGGCGTTCTCTCTATAACAAGGCAAACAAACGATAAAAGTTACACACGAATTCAGGCAAATAAGATGCATCTCACTTACTGTTGTAGCCGGCTGATGTCTCGCTGCACGACCTCGATATGCTTTGCTACAGCCATCGATCTGGTCGCCACCCGGGTCAAGTCCTAGAACATGATAAGCAATTTCTCTTAAAGCTTGAATATTCCTAAGTTTCTACGAACTCGAAAATAATAAAAAGAGTTATGCGTACTTCTATATAATCACTGAATGAACTACTCTCAAAATCAGCGTGAGGTCGAGCCTCAAGACTTGTTTTTTCCATGACAGGGACAGTAGATGATCTTTCTTGCTGATCCTCCTCTGTGGTCGGGACTGCGGTTCCCATCCCTTGGGATTGGGTCTCCGCTGCTATTTCCTTCACAATGGCCTGAGAAATTTCCTCGGCCGTGGGAGCAAAATTTGGTTCACCCGTGAACTTTGCGGCAGATGTTGCACCAAGACTAGTTAAGGTCACCAGAGTACTGAGCGCAGGATCCCTGTGCCTAAAAAAGAATAAACAAGCACATCATGATTTAGAATGTCTGCTATTGAGCACATCGAAGTATCAATAGGGGAAATTCTCACTTTATTCGAAACCCCAGCCATGACTTGGGTTTCGATGATGAGCTCCTGGGTGAAAGAAGCCCACTGGGTGCCCTTGGGGAAGTATCGTCATATGTCCTTGTTTTCCTCTTCTTGAACAGGACAGTCTCCTCTTCGCCATGTATGTACACAATTCGATGGGTATAGGCAGAGAGATGATAAAATACAAGACTGTGAGAATTCTCACCACAATCTCTCCCTTGATTAGTAGGGGAGGAATTGTTAGCCCTAGGGCTTCACAAGCCTCAGGTGCAGGAGTTTCATCCGTAACCACAAGATCATCAATAGTCACGGGGCCCTGTGTTGCCACTCCTGTTCTTGTCGTCAGGGACAAGGCTCCAGCAGTATCAGGATTGGTTGATGTTGTTTTGCGATGAATGAGAGGGACATCCTCTTCTTCGTCCTCACTCCCCTCACCCTGTACGACTGAGTAATTTCCACTCGTACTTGGGAATATGGGGGGTACGGAAAATCTTATCGCAGTTTGCTTCGCAGCCATAGTTTTCTTTTGTGAAGAAGCCCCTCCCAAGATCGTCCTAAACTTTTTGGGAGCAGGCTCCTTCATCTTGCGGTTCGAGGGGGTTCTCTTTGCCTTCTTCGCGGATAATCCCCCAGAAGGTGCAACGACATCGCCTGGGCCCTTCATCCCAGAGATTCTTCCCAGCAGCTGTGTTGTTTAAAAAAAATGCTTTGGTAATACAAGTCCAATGGACGATTTGCGATAGAGCTCGTTGGAAAAGATTGTACCTTTCGATGCTCTTGCTTAAGATCATCGCCGGCATTTATTAAGCTCTGGGGGCGAAGCGACCCTTTAGCTCCTTCTGCCACAGCATTGTACGGCCGCAGAAGGTAGTTCGTCTGTTTTTCAATCTCGAACAAAGAAAGAACTGTGTTGAAAAAAGGAAAAATTACTCGATATGATATCCTTCGTCGGTAAAATTGCATATTTTGTAAACCAGAGGACATACCTATATTGTAATCTAAAGTGCTGTCAGCTATGGACTTACTTCCCAAGCCAGATGTTGCCTCTCATGCAGGGGGCTCATCCTATTCTTTACGAAGTGGCGGATGATGTCACGCGCAGTTAATCCCTGTTGGGCTAAAGAATAGCTTGAGCTTACTTCTCTAATTATGCACTTAGAGAAGGAATAGAGTCCATTTCGCTATCCTTCTCCGGTCGGGTGTTCGCGAACCAGAGTCCACTCTCCGACGAAGGAGTGCAGTAAAACTACTTATGATGCCACCCGTGCACCAAATCCCGCAGAGGAGGGAATGGTTACTCTTTCTTCTCCCTTATGCGGAAGTAGATGCACCCGGCGACATTGGCACTCTTTGACCACGCCGAGAAACAGAAGCGTTGAAAAAGCTCCACTCTTGGCAGCACTCCAACGAACACTTCACACAAGTGCTGAAAGATCGCCAGGATAAGAACAACATTTGGGTGGAGATTCACCAACTCCAACCCATAGTGGTCGAGGATTCCCTGAAGGAACTCGCTTTCCGGGAATCGAAACCCGCAGCGCAAATATTCCTCGAAGATCACCAATTCGCCCTCGCAAACAGATGGGGTTTCTTTGTTCTTCTCCACTGGCCGCCAGTTGATCAGCAGCCGAGGGGGAAGAATTTCTTCCTTCTCTAGTGCTACTAGCCTTTCTTCAGTATGATGGATGGATCGGCTCCAGGATGCCATTGCTGTTGAAATTTGAAGAAAGGCGACGGTTTTGGGGACAATGAGGGCAAGGAGCACGAAAGAGGGTTTTTTGCGACGAGAATGTCTAAGGAAACAAAGGGGTTTTTGGCTGCGAAGCTTCTCCAGTAAGCTATGTTCACCTTTTATATGTCCGAGATGACCCTTCGCCAGATATTTTATTAATTTCCCATAATGGGTGCCTTTCCTCTTGGAACCCATTATTAGTACCCTGTTGTGAATCTGAAGCAAAATGTATCTTTATTAAGGATCATTTTATTTCACATTCGGGGCTATGGTACAGATAAAGATATGAGAAATTCTTAAAGAAATAATCCCTTATGATTTTAGGATAAACTTATGTTCTTTACACTGATCGCAACGCAATTCTGTGATCGCTGTACTATGGGTGATCACAATGCAATTCTGTGATCGCCGTACCATTGCGATGATGTTCTGTGGTCGCAACTGGTTTTGATCACAGTACATGGTCTCAATGCTATTCTGAGACCGAAGAACTATCCTGAGACGATCTCAGACAGCAACTTACCTGTGTATGATTGGTCACAACAGACATTTTTTGTAACAATTTTTCACACAGAGAATGTAAAGAACCTTAATTGGGGATTATAAGTTTTACATAATCTTTTTAAGGAGTCAAGTATATAAGGAAAAGAAATTCTTTATTTCTGGCACTCTTTACATACAAAAGGGATACAGGCGACCAAAGCATCGACCTGATCCGATAGTTGCTTACAAAGTTCTCCAAGGGACGTATTGGCGTCAATAGGATTTACATTGGTTGCCCCAAGAGAACTGGCTATAGCCCTAAGCCTATCTACGTTGTCCAAAAGCAAAGGTGTGCAACTGTTCCTTATTCTATCGGAGAGTTCTCGCTGCTGCCGAGCGTAGTCTCTCTCCACGCGGAATTTGCACGCCCCTTCACGGGAGTTGTCACAACATTCTGCCAGATGCAAAATGACCGAAGACATTTCCTCAGTCTTCTTTTCCTGAGCCTTTTTTTCTTTTTGGAGAGTTCAGCACAAGGCTACTCTCTCATCAAGAAGAGCTTGGATCTCAGCGGGCTGATCGCTGGGGGGCTCTAGGGGCCTTCACCTCCTGTGTTTTCATGGTTAGTTCATAAAACATGTAACTAACAGGGAGGGCGAAGATAGCTATCACCTGAGAAGCAGAGGACAAAGCCAAGCTTTGTGGAAGATTTGGACGCAGAAGTGTAAGACATTCCCCAGAAAGTTGATCACCCAACAAAAGCTAAGGACCGCCTGGTCGCAGGGGTGTGAGACTTACTCCAGAAGTGGGATGGTTTGAAGGATTGTTGTGGATCTCCAAAGGTGGAGATGAAGATGCAACTGGATGAGTTACAAGGGGCAATGTGGCAACACAGGTACCAGCACCCTTTAGAATCTTCGATGCGGCTCCACTGGAGGATCCTTTGTCATCTCTAGATCTCTTCTTTGGAGAGACCATTTCCTCAATCACCTGCGGAGTCTAAGATGAATTGCTTAGGAAAATCTTTGACTCAGAAAATCATAAGATGTTTTAGAAGAAGTTACCTTCTGGATATCTTGTGTCTTTTCTATTTCTTCCTCATCACTCTCAATCTCAATAATTGTCTTGGAATCTTGGTTCACCATCAAGGTGAGAGTAAAGGAGGAAATGCGAGACAGGGAGTCAGAAGCAGAATTTCTAAAGGACTTAGCTAAAAATTTGTAAGTCTTAAGAATTGAGAGGCTGTGCTATTTATAGAGCTCAGAGGCGACGGTTCGTTCCCACGAACGTCTTGAGTTCTTAAAACGCACTTGCAGTTGTTGTCTTGATTACCCAAGTCAATAAATTCATTATTACCTATCGAGAAAAACTAAATGTTTTCCTCGGGAGATAAATCGCCATGCGGCGTACAGTATTACAATTGAAGAAGCTGAAGTGTCGGGTTATAAATTTGACGCAGGATTAAAATTTGAAGTAAATCAGTCTTTTCGTTTTCTTCAAATTTGGGGGCTAGCTGACGAGGATTATCACCCGAGCTAGTTTGAGTAACACATATCAAGTTCAAGTCAGGTTCGAATATGATATGTGTCTGTAATAACCACTATGGTCGCTGGTGGGCACATAGTTAGTTTATGATCATAGCCCTTGCGCGATCATGAGACCGCAGACAGTGTGCGGTCAGAGGGTCACTGACTATACGCGACCAAGGTAGCCTGGGGGGTGTTCAAAACTCTACTGGACACGCTCTCAAGCACGAAGCAACTTCTCCCACATGTGAAGGCAACCGCCAGAAGGTTGACATGTGCGGTTATCCATGATTGCACGTGCTTAACCGGCGAAGGAGATGAGTGTGGTTATACGAATTGCACCAGGACAACCATCCCAAAACGCTTCACATTTGATGTCCTTTCATTTAGTATAAAAGGATGGTCGACGCATGATGTAAAGGGTGGTTAACAAGCATGACAACGAGCCAACAAAACTTGAAGACTTAGGCATAGTTAGATAGACAATAGCATAGAAGAGATCTTCGTCTGTGATCATCTCTTCCTCCCTCTTGTAAACGTTTTTTTTCCTACATAGTGAAATCATAACAGGACGTAGAGATATTACTCCGACCATCGAGGGCCCGAATCTGTATAAATTCATTTGTGTCCCTGTAGACATTACTTATCTTACCTTCCCGGAGGAGCACTGTGAAGGTCTCACAACTCATAAATATACGTAAGATCAACTGAGGACCCCGATTCCAAATCGTCGACAATAACCCAGCGTGTCCAACCACGACACGGATACAATCACTAGTACAGAAAAGCTTTCTTCTATTGGTAAAAATACACTTCTACTATCGGTTTTTGTACCGTTAGAGATAGACACGATAGAACAAGACAGGTCATTTTCTAACGGTAAATAACCAATAGAAGAAGTGCACTATTCTAACGGCATTTTAGGCGACAACCGGTAGAAAAACCGTTCTAGTCTGACGGTTGTGAAAGATTTTACCGATAGAAAAAGAATACTACTTTCTCGGTTGTGTATGAGTTTATCGGTAGGAAGAGTTACACTCTCCTAACGGTTAATTACTAGTGTACCGATAGAAAAAATCTTAGTACTCTCTCAGTTGTGAAAGAGTTTACCGATAGAAAAAAGGATAGTACTCTCTCGGTTGTGTATGTGTTTACCGGCAAGAAAAGTTACACTGTTCTAACGATTAATTACGAGTGTATCGATAGAAAAAACCATCGTACTCTCTCGGTTGTGAATGAGTTTACCGATAGAAAAAATGATAGTACTCTCTCGGTTGTGAATGAATTTACCGATAGAAATACAGTATAGATGCTATACAGTACATTCACATATACAGTATATTCTTTACATTCACAATACAGTACATTCACATATACGGTACAGATGCAATACAGTATAGATTGGATACACAATACAGTACAGATGCAAAGAAGGGTAAATTCACATATACATTGAACAGATTGACACATTAGACAGTTATTCACATTTATTCACATATATATGAACCAATACAAATTGCAATCTAATATGGACAAATACTAACCAATAAGACTATAGATAAACAATCTATGCACAGAATACACGAAAAAGAGAAAATTGACAACAAGTGAGCGAAAAGCTTGTCATGGCGGTTGGTTGGGCGCAACTTCCTCCATAACATATTGGGCCCAGATTTGTCGGAGATCTCTAATCTTTGCATTTTCATATTGGTCATTGGACATGGCGATCTGCAAGCATGTGTGAATACTGAGTAACTAACTTTCTAATTTTGAACGTGACACCCAATTTTCAAATTTGAGTTAGCTATCGATGCTTACCTGGGGGAATTGGGCAAAGTTTATCCGCACTAGGTCGTACATGTAGCGCAGCACATAAAACCTGCATTCCCAAGATTGCGGCTGCTGATGGCACTGGGATAATTGCATATGCAAAGACATGTTAGCTATTTTTTCCATAAACTAATTAATCATAAACAAAAAGTCTTGTGAGTACCTCATATTCTTTCCAAGCTAGTAGGGAGCCCTGCGGTGCGGCATGCCTCCCTCCAGCGAACACATATTTCTCAAAAGCCCTGCATTTCAGTTAGCATTGCCAGTTAATTATTATCAGTAGCTAGTGAGGTCAAAATTTAAATCAAACATATATGTTACTTACGCCTCCATATTCCCCTTGAGCACATATTCATTCGATAATCTATCACGCATCGAATCGAGGTAGTACACCTTGTTCCTGGATGGACAGATCACGACGAGGATCCAGTGGCCCCTACATTGTACATAAAAGAGGACCGCTAGCTCAAAGTATATCTGAGGTATAGCATACAAGATTGAGTTAAATTAGTACGAGATGCACTAACCTTTGGTGGTACGGCACCAGAATGAAGTCCCTGTCCAACTGTGCCATCAACGCCTTGGATATGTAGTGCTCAGCGTGCGCAGCGTCGTGCTCTAGCATCGTGAGGCATATTTTCTATGGGTCGAGGAAACCCACCTTGTCACACGCAGCCTCCGATGCTAGTCTGTACATGCACCTACATGCAAAGGAAGACATTAGTATTGCACAGAAACTTACTACATTTCAAATGAACTACAACAATGCAGAGTTAGCAAACAGAGTTAGAAAACAGCAATACATAGGATCAGCAAACTCATAGGACTCCAGTCCGTATAATGGACATATCGAGCTCCCGCCAGTTGTAGAGGTCGAACAGATCCTCGTGTGCCACCGATATACTCCCGAGCTCATGGTAGAACTGCCCAGGCCTGTAGGGAACTAAGAAGTTCAGATTGTGCCGAGCTCGGTGTAGGTACCACTCGTGGAGGTCTCTGGTTGATCGATCCAATTTGCGCAAAGCTGCCTCCGACACGAGTGGGAACCCGTTTCTGAACCTCTCCGACTGTCCCTTTTGCCCTTTGCCCTTGCCTTTTGCCGGGGACTCAGCGCGTCCCTTCGAAGGCAAGGGTGAGGTGATGGCGGCTTTCTTTCGAGGTGAAGGTGTGGATACGCTGGATGGGGTCGAGGCCGTCTTTGCTGTGTTCAGGTTTGCACGAGATCCGGCCCCATGCCCTGAGCTGGGGGCACAGTCCCCTGGTAGCACGCCGGCAGGCCACTTCAATTAATGAGCACGTATGTTAGATTTTGCAAGCTGAGTGTACTGAGTAGGATGTTCTAAAATGTGTAGGATTTACCTGTTGTATTAGAACACACTTCTTGGGCCACTGTACTTAGGAGCCCACTACCTCAGCAAGTGTCTGCATTTCCTCTGTTGGGACTGGCAATGGAGAATCGTTGTAGCCTGACATGGCCATGTCCACCTGTACCTTTGCGAACCCCAACCGCAAGGGTACGCAATGGATCCAGACATCCTCCCCAAACGGATATACGAAGCCGTGTGCAACCACTTCCTGCCCGTCACCTAGGTGAGTCAGTAGGATGCAGCTGTCCGGCTTCTACAAATTTGTAACAATTAAAGCAGGTTAGCGAAACAACTCTAACAGAATGGGAGTGGCATCAACTTAAGTGCACAGATGAAGACTTGCCATACCTCAAGTAGATCCACTGGATCCACGGGGACCTTCGAAGAGCAACTGCTTATCCGACCCCGCGGGGTACCGTCGTCCTGGGGATTCGCATCTGCACTCTTGGCCAGCAATGCTTCTCTCAACTATGCAAACTCTTCCCTCATTTGTGCGACCTCAGACTGCACCTCAGCCCGTATCTCCGCCCGTACCTTAGCTCGTATCTTATCGGAGAGCTCCGCTTCCTTTTCCTTCCAGGAGCGGGCCTTCTTTCTCGGTGGATCCGGATCTGCGAAACCGGCCTTCCACGACACAATAGCTCCCACGGTCCATGTCCACCCGGGATGCTCCTTATTTCCTAGAGCCCGGGTGAGGATGTCGTTCTCCCTCTGTGGGGTAAACAATCCCTCCATTGCCTCCTTCTCAAAAGAGATATGTTACATTTAAAGGTACCTTGTGAGACAAATACATATATACACTTGTGCGAACACAGTTTACGAGGTTAGCCAACTTACCATTCGCCTCACAATGTTGGCGTCCCTAGGGTTTGTGAACTGCACAGACCTCGTGGACGACACGGACCCTCTCCCCCTCGACCATCTCTTGCACCTCGCATCCTGGATCTCGGAGAGCGGCAACTCAGGGGAGTTGATGACAGAATTTTGCTCGTCTTCCTTATTCCACTGCTCCTCCATCCCCGCATAGCCCCGGGATCCGAGCCGATGCGGGTTGTCGTTCCTCTTCTTGATCGCCTTATTCTTCTCGCTAAGAGCCTTGAACTCCTCGGTCCCCTTCTGCTTGATGAATTCCTCCCATACCTTCTCCGATATGAAGGGGTACTTCTCGCAAGGAAATTTCCCCACAGCGAGGAAGTTACTGACGAGCCAGCTCTTAAAGATTTTTCATGTTCTGTTAATGTCCTTCAAGCAGGCTGTCCTAGGTTTATCGTCGGGGATGTTCCACTGATGAAACACGGGGTGCCCGATCTTCCATCAGGTAGATGATAAGTCGATTTGGTGGAGATCTCGACGTTGATGATCTGGCCTTCGATCAGAACTGACCGAACCCAGCAATCACTACACCACTGCTCCGTTGGTTATCAACCGTGCCAAGACACGGTTGACGTCGCCAAGAAGGCTAATTTCTGCAAGCCAATCGAGAGCGCAAGCAAATACGTAGAAGAAGCAATCTGGAAATTGCAAATCAAATTGAATTAAGCTCACAAGTTGGGGTTCCACAAACTGATCTACGGCGAAACTGCAAAGGCAGAATAATCTAAGCAAAACCCAAGTCTCCCTGTGACGGCTACAGAGTATGTATATGAGAGAGAGAGAGAGGCGGTGGCTAGGGTTTTATGTTGCAGCCTAACTAAGATACATGGGACGAAGGCCCAAAAAGAGGTGACGCAGCACCAGCGCGACTCTATCTCACGCACACTGTTTGGATGATTCCCAGTGATTTAGAAAGAGTTTGGCAGCGGGACCAGATACGTTGGAATTCTTATCTCCTAAGAATTCCGTGAAGTGGTAGAACGTTGAAAACGGACTTCGTATGTGGCCTGGGCATCCATTTGAAGACAGACGTATCGCTGCAGTCCGAACCAGCGTCCATCTCGGGATCAACTCGAACCTTGGCTCGTCTCGGTGCATCGTGACATCTTCGCTGATCCAAACCATGATTCCTAAGTACAAGAACAATATCATTAGGTAGTAACTTGCCCTCTACAGTAGTTTCACATAAACTTAGGAACGAGCTCACCTGGTAATTTAGCTGACGTTCGCATGCCCTTGTAATTGGTCCTTGCACAAGCGGTATTGGAGAAGTTGACGCATCCATAGGAGTGATGTCCTCATCATCCTCCCCCTCTTGAATTGGAGTCGTCCTCGACTCAAGCTCATCTTCTTCTCCCAAGTATGGGTGCAAATCCACGACCCAAAAGTTCTTGGACTTGTTGTTGAATTTCCTTAGTCTCTTCCGGGCGAATAGGTGGTAATCCCGGGGTTATCTCAGTTGGAAACACATCCTCAAACTCCTACAAAAGGTTAATAACAGCAGGGGGCAAAGAGCTAGGAATATTATCAAATGAAAAAAAGCCTCTTTGCAAACCAAAGCGTGGCACAAAGCATCTTCATCATTAATTTCAGCAATATCAGATTTTGTAGCAAGCATAACACCACCCTTTAATTTAAGTCCTGCTGACCTAGAACTCGTGTTCTTATCTTTTCTAGGTGGAAAAATAGTTTTAGCTACTTGCTGATTTTCAGATTCAAGCATGTTTTCTTTCTTCTCATTTTCAGCTCTCTCCCTATCACTTTGAACAATTTCAGCAGGGGTCATAGGAAGCAAAGTGACTTTCTTTCCTTTATGCACAAGAGTGTGTCTATTGCTTCTACCAAGATGGGTTGCATCAGTATCAAATTCCCATGGACGGCCTATTGTCCGGCATATATAAATTGGTTGAGGCTTAATTGAAACATGTAACCAGAAACAAATGCTTCTGTCCGGGTTTTTTTCCGGACTAAAGATCATTTGTCCGGCCTTCACAAAAATAGCCCAACGGTAACTAACACGTTTGCAACGATCATATTGACTTGCACTAGCCGGACAGTGTCCAGCATGGCCGGACAATGTCGGACGTGTACAAAATCAGCTCAGTTTGTTGCAAACGGCTAGTTTCTTTGAGGGTCTATAAATATCTCATGTTGGCTTTCATTTGAGACTGCTCAAGAAGTTGAAAACATAGTGTATAAGCTAGCCAAGTTCATTGTATTTGATATATTGCATCTAGAGGCTAGATTTGAGACAAATCTTGAGTGAATTAGATGAGAAGCATTTGAGAGAGGTTAAGAGTGCTTAGTGCACTTCATTCTTCATTTGCAAGCTAGTGCAAGAGTGCTGGGCATTCATTTGCATCATTTGAGTTTTTAGCACTTGATTCATTCAAGTGAGCGTGATCGACTTGTTACTCTTGGTGAATCGCCTTCACCTAGACGTTGTTGGAGGAGAGTCGTGATCTCTTCGGTTGAAGTTTGTTGGACAGGCCGACAAACAAGTGTGAAAGGTTTGGTGCTCGCCTATCCGATGTGGAAAAGGAGTAACCTGAGTGGAGATATCCTTCATGGATATAGAAGCGAGGCTCACGCGTGAGTGCTTCAACGAGAGTAGGGGAGACCGGGCGAGTCTCTGAGACCTCAGTAAATATCATTGTGTCAATTGTGTCTTTCTTATTCATTTCATACTTACCTTGACACAATTTCTTAAATTAATCTTGTTGCATGTTGAATTGTGTATTCCATATTGATTAATTGCAACTAGATGATTAGATAGTTTTAAACCCCTTTGCATAATCTAGGTTATCCGATATGATCTTGAATAATTGTTTAGTTGAAAAGAATTTTTAAAAGCCTCCTATTCACCCCCCTCTAGTCGGCATTCTCGATCCTACACCTTCCACTATGTCTTTGTGTGCTCCTTTATCTTCAGAGGTGCAAACTTCACCTTTTGAGCGCTGCTGAACCCTGATAAATCAAAGTAGGTCTCATGCTGGTTGATCCAAGAATCTAGCTTCTCGGCATCGATCACCCCATCGTATATGGGTATGTCAACCTTAGCTTTGACCTTAAAAGATCCGACAGCTAAGGAGGTGTTGGCGATGTCATCGGCCTTATGGTCGTCTTCATCTTCATCTTCGTCTGGCCTACGCAAATCTTCACCAATCATCACACCCTTCACCTTGCCTTTTGAAGCATCAACTTTAGAAGCTACAGTCATGGCCTGCTGCTTAATCCAAGCAAGCACAGTATCTATGTTGGCGGTGAGCTTAGACACTTGTTTGGCTAGGTTAGCTTGAACGAAAGTATCGTCAGACATCTTCAGAGACGCGACTGTAGAAACCATCGAATGATCGCCTTTAG
Organism: Pharus latifolius; assembly: GCA_019359835.1. NCBI lineage: Eukaryota > Viridiplantae > Streptophyta > Magnoliopsida > Poales > Poaceae > Pharus > Pharus latifolius. The sequence continues at coordinate 23,401,634 of CM033323.1, read as the reverse complement.
ATGCAAAAGTTTCTTGCGGAGTTTTGCTGGAGGTTTTGTAACCCTAGTGAGTCTTAACCATCCACAAGACAGGATAGTTCTCTGATACCAACTTGATCAGATGAACATTAGGTGCACTTGCCTAGTGATGAGGATTGTTACCCGAGCTAGTTCGGAGTAATGCACATCTAGTTCAAGACAGATTCAAGCCAGACAAGTGTCTGGAGGTCCGTTGCTATGATCTCAGATGACCTGAGAAGCATGAACACATGGTAGCAGGCTTTGTACGATCATGAGATCGCAGAGGTTGTGCGGTCAGAAGGCCGCAGGTAGTGCGCGGTCAGGAGGCCGCAGACAGTGCGCGGTCAGAAGGTCGTTGACTATTCTCGACCAGGATGACTCGGGGTTGCTTAAGTTCTACAACAAGAATATCCCGAGAATCACGAAGATCCTTCCATGTATGAAGACAACTGCCAGGAGGTTAATTTGTGCGGTTAACCCCTTAATTGCACATGTTAAGCCTGCATAGAAGTTAAGTGCGGTTATCAAAACTGCACCCAAGCAAACCGTTCCAAGCCGTTGTGCATTGGCGCCCTTTCGACCAGTATAAAAGGGTGAGTGGATGTACCAGGAGAGGACGAATCAAACAGATCAAACAAATTAAACAGATCCCAGAGATCCGACACAAGAAGACCACTAGCTTTCATAGGCTAGTTTAGTCGTGTTTTAGACAATCACACAGAAAAGATCTTCGCCTGTGATGATCTTTTCTACAACTTTGTAACCTTTTTTCCGTACATAGTGAAATCACAACAGAACGTAGGGCTATTACTCCCACCATCGAGGGCCCAAACTTGTATAAATCTCTCTGTGCCCCAACCGACATTGCTCATCATCCCTTTCCGGAGGGACACCCTGAAAGGTCTCATAACTCACAAATTCTGCATAAGTTCGACTAAGGACCCCGAGTCTGAATCGTCGACAACTGGGGCCCACCTTGGGGCCTTTCTCAAGGCGTTCTTATTCTATCCGGAGGTTCAGTGAGCCATGTCTGGGGCATATGATTCCGAGAACGACTTTGATCTCGAGGATTGTGCCCACATACAAATGCCTTCACCTAGTGATCCTATTCCAATGGAGGAAAGCGGAGGCGAAGACGTCCCAGAGGTCGATTCGACCACTCAGGTCATGTCTATCGACCAGGAGACAATCGACGCAGAACCGGAACCCAATGTTGTTCCTATTGCGTTAGAGGTTGAATCCGGTCCATCACACGACCCTGCCGAGGGCAAGGGCGATGTTCACCAGGAATTCAGTCCGGGGAGGTTTGATCTTGATAATCTCCATCGTCTCTTTGATTTCGAGTCCAACTTGGAACAAACAGAGATGTTCTCTCCATCGGCGACCTCGTTCCCTAAGCAATTCGCTGCCTTATCGGAAGAAACTCCCGATCAGCGGGCTGCTAGGGAAGAACAGGAACGTAAAAAAAAGGAGGATCAAGATCATGAGCAACAAGATAACGAACTTCGCAGAACAGCCCTAGAGGCTCTTCAAAATGCGCAAGCTTGTTACGACGCTGCTCCTAGTTCCTCCCGTCGACCGCGTGGTCGCAGACGTGACCAAACACCATCTTTACCCCCGAAACATTTACCGGCGAACGAGGAGACGGTGACACCTGGCGCAACCAGGAGGAGCACGCATAGCCGGCTTCGATCCATCGCAGAGGTCCTACGTAATTTTCCTCCTACTGTCACCAATGCGCAGAAACCCGCTTTCGCCAGAATCTTGGCAGAGAGGTTGGACGAGGTCGCATCCGAAGCGACCCCTACAGCCTCTCCCATGAAAGAGAATATTCTAACTCTAGTTCTGGTAGACGGAATCATCCACCACTAGTACCGTCTGGGCATGACAAAGCCAGATAGGCGGGAAATTCTCATGATCGGGAACGAATTCCTGTCCACTCTCGCCTGGGACCACGCGTGGCCTCTCCTTCACGTGAGGTCGCCTGAGATCAGGTCAAGAGTCGCAGATCCATCCATGGTCCTTATGTTGGTTGTAAAGCTTTCTCGCCCATCCTTCCTGCGGTCATTTGGCCAGACAAGTTTAAACCAGGGGCCATAGAAAGATTTGACGGAACTCAGAATCCATCCGAGTTCCTTCAAATTTACATCACTGGTATTCAGCAGCCGGTGGCGATGACCGTGTCATGGCCAACTGTTTGCCTACAGTCCTTGAGGGACCGGCAAGAACCTAGCTGTTCAACCAGCCCGAGGGTTCGATATATAACTGGGAAATGTTGTGCGATGCCATCCTCAACAATTTCCAGAATTCTTATCAGAAGCTGGGAAAAGAGGATGACCTCCATCGACTACGACAAACATCGACGAAACTCTTCGTCAGTTTGTCAAGAGATTTGTTAGGGTGAGAAATACCATCCTGAATATATCTGATAACTTCGTTATCAGAGCATTTAAACATGACGTTCGATATCAGAGGTTCACTGAGGATTTGCTCATCCATCCCCCTCGATCAGTAGCAAATCTCTTTGATATGGCTGATCGATATTCCGATGCAGCCGAGGCCGTTGAGTGGAATCGCATGGTGGACAAAGGAAACTTACCGCCTCAACCAGGTCTCAAGGACGTAAAGAGAGAGGATTCGAACAAGAAGCCGGAATCTTCATAAGGCGGGAAGTCAAAGAAATCAAAAAGGAGTCGAACTGGACAGTACCAAGAGGTCGCAGTAGCAGAGAAACATCCATCGACCAAAAATAAAACTGCTTCTGGTGGTCGCAGTGCCGACCAGCCAGAGGAGTCGACTGACCCGCAGGAAGGCAAGAGATGGTGTCCACTCCACAACTCTGCAGGCCACGACGTCAAGAATTGCCGAAGTTGGTTGAAGCAGTTGGATGACTTCTATCAGGGGATCGGACCTATGCGAACCTTGCCACCAAAGGAACAGACTTGCGGGCTAAGAGACGCCGGCGGGGATGAAGAGGTGTCCTACCAGGTACCTCGTAATCATGTCAATGTTATTTTCAGAGGTTCCTCCTCTTTTGTTTCTAAATGGCAATTTAAAGCTTTTTATCGAGAGGTGAACCAAACAGAGACTCTCCTTGGTGAACCTCAGCACCCCCGTTGGTCAGATACTCCTTTGACGTTTGATCACTCTGATTGCCCTATGGGGCTTACTCGACCATTGAGACTACCTCTGGTCATAACCCCAATTATCAGTAATGCGAGAGTCGAAAGGGTCCTGATCGATGGAGGTAGCTCCTTGGACATTTTATTGGTCAAGGCGCTAGACGAGATGCAAATTCCTCGTTCAAAAATCAAACCCATAATTCATCCGTTTTATGGGACAATTCCTGGTCCCTCCATGATGCCATTGGGATAGGTGGTGCTCCCGGTCATGCTGGGTGAACCAGATAACTTCCGAATAGAATTGGTTACTTTTGATGTAATTGATTGTGATTCGTCTTATAACACAATCTTTGGCAGGCCAACTCTCGCTAAATTCATGATGGCTACACACTAAGCTTACCAGTGCGGCAAGCTGCCTGGCCCCAAGGGCGTTATTTCGGTCCGAGGCAGTCGCAATGTGGCATTGACATGTGATTGGTTATCCCCGGAGATGGTAGATCAGCTTCCCCTCCGAGAAGCCCAGATCGCCACAATGTCTACTGATAAAATCAAGGCTGCTTCTCGACCCGATGAAACATTAAAATTGGTTCCATTGTACCCAGATGATCCATCCAGGACAATTAGGGTTGGATCAGGCCTGGATGACAAATAGGAACTCGAGCTCATTACTTTCCTCCGAGCTAATGCAGAGGTGTTTGCGTGGAAACCATCCGACATGCCCGGTGTCCCAAGGGAGGTAATTGAGCACAGGTTAGCAATTCGACCTGGACAGTGACCAATAAAGCAGAAGCTCAGGCGTTTTCCTGTTGATCGGCAGGAAGCCATCCGAGTGGAGTTAGATAAGCTCTAAAAGACCGGATTTATTCGAGACGTCGATCATCTGGAATGGCTTGCAAACCCAGTCATGGTCCGCAAGTCAAATGCCAAGTGGCGCATGTGCGTCGACTACACCAGCCAAAACAGTGCCTATCTGAAGGATGACTTTCCCCTTCCCCGCATTGACCAACTGGTCAATTCCACTGCGGGTTGCGAACTGATGAGTTTTCGGGATGCCTACTCAGGATATCATCAAATTAGCATGGCAGAAGAAGATGAAGAGAAGACTGCCTTCATCACACCATTCGGCACCTACTGCTACGTCAGAATGCGGTTTGGTCTCAAGAACGCTGGTTCAACGTACCAGCGCTTAATGCAAAAGACCTTTCTTTCCCAGATGGGGCGTAATCTTGAAGCTTATGTAGACGACCTGGTTGTAAAAAGTTTGAAAAGTTCGTCTCATTTAGACGATCTTGCTGAAACCTTCTGTAATTTGAATCGATTTGGAATAAAATTGAACCCGGAGAAATGTTCTTTCGAGGTTTTCTTGTTTGTTCCAGAGGAATCGAGGTCAATCTTGAAAAGATCAGGGCTATTGAACAAATGAGTTCTCCCTCGACCATCAAATATGTTCAGCGCCTGGTAGGTCTCATGGCGGCATTGAGCCGATTCATATCGCGACTAGGCGAAAAGGGACTACCTTTCTTCAAAGCTCTACGCAAACACGATAATTTTACTTGGTCCGACGAGGCCGAAAAAGCATTTCAGGAGGTCAAAGCATATTTATCCAGTCCGCCGGTCTTGGTTTCTCCCAATAAAGAGGAATCATTACTCCTTTACTTGGCGGCCACACCTCACGCGGTCAGCGCTGTCCTAATCACAGAAAGAGAAGCTGTGCATAAACCCGTCTACTACGTAAGAGAAATACTTCATGGTCCTAAGGAGCGATACCCTGAGGTCCAGAAGATACTTTATACGCTACTGATGGCTGCCGGTAAGCTATGACATTACTTTCAAACACATAAGATCACAGTGCCCTCATTTTTTCCTTTGGGGGAGACATTGTCCTGAATCCAGAGAAATCTGGTCGGATCGCCAAATGGGCCATCAAACTCAGACCGTTCGACATCCATTTCACGCCCCGCACGGCAGTCAAGTCTCAGGTCCTGGCCGACTTTGTGGTCTAATGGACTAATGCTGAACCACCCGTGCAGGCGTCTGAAGATTTGGAATGCCCCGATCACTGGACAATGTATTTTGATGGCTCTCGCAGTTTTCAACACTCGGGGGCTAGTGTGGTCTTGGTCACGCCTCAGGGCGACCAACTGAAGTATGTCATTCAACTACACTTTGTTGCTACCAACAACGCAATAGAGTATGAAGGTCTTATTGCAGGGCTCCGGGCAGCAAAATTCCTCGGAGTTCGTTAATTAGTGGTGAGGGGAGACTCACAGCTGGTCGTAAACCAGGTAAACAAGGAGTACAGCACCTCTGATGAGACAATGGCTCATTACCTGGGGGAAGTGAGGAGATTGGAAAAACACTTTAGTCATTTCGCAGTCCAATACATCCCGCAAAAGGACAATATTCTCGCAGACCAATTATCTAAAATTGGATCCTCACGTACATCTACTCTGGCAGGAGTGTCCATCGAACACCTAGAACATCCTTCGATCATGACTACGGTCGAAGATGACCCGGTAACAGTCTGCGTTACCAACCTTGGACATGAAGAAGATTGGACCCATCCATTGAGGGTCTATCTCGAATATGGGACCTTGCCCAAGGATGAAGAAAAGCGTGATCGAGCTTTGGTCAAGTCCGCGGTGTATTTGCAAGCTTTGCGCAAATACCATAACAAAAGGGTGCGACCACGTAGTCTTCAAGTGGGCGATCTGGTTTTACGTAAAATACAAAACCAATCTAATCGCAATAAATTTTCTCCTCAATGGGAAGGTCCCTACACTGTTGTCTCGGTACCACGACCAGGATCGGTTCGGTTAGCGATGGAGGATGGTCGAATCTTATCCAATACATGGAACATCGATCAACTGCGTAAGTTTTACGTGTAAGTTCCCCAACCCTTTTCCTTTTCAATTAGCATGATTTAACAAAATCAGTACTTTTAGTTGTTTCATGTGATAATTATTCCTTTCGCCCATATGTTACGAGTTTGGCACGGGGGCTAGTCACCGATAATTGTATCACTATAATACCTTGATCGGATTCGCTGGCCGATCTCGTGACCACTTTCAGACAAGACACCCCTCAATAAGCCGCTTCTCAACGCACATGGGGCTTGCTGGCATGTCCTTGGACATTAGTGTGGCTGCCGGTTTGCAATAAGGTCGGTTGTTGTATTAAACATGATTATCGGTCTGGTCGGCTATTAATACCTAAAGTCATAGTACTCTCTAGGTATTCCTGGTCATCGTTACATCCATATTTTTCTTGTGCTTATGATACTAAGTCTTCAGTATACATAATGTCAGGTGGGGGCTAGGGGAATATGGTCGTAACATGAAACAAGAAGTGCTTTTCTTTCAAAAATTAAGGCATACATATGCATTGTATAGTTATATCTGTACAGGTACAAAATTTACAGTAAGCCAAGTTCGGTTAAGAGATTTTTGACCAAAGGCTTGACTTCCTCCATTATGAGCGCAAGTTGATCTTCACTCTCGACCTCTGCTTCTCCCACCACTAGATTTAGATCAAGATTTGGGCCATGGTGAAGACGAAGTCTACAGAGGATGGCGGAGGTTGCTGATTGCACTCTTGTCTTTATCGCCTCTGTTTGATGCCTTGTATCATCAGGAAGATACTCAAGGAGTGATTCAGCTTGAGTCGCGACCAGTATGGTCTAGTCGCTAAGGCTAAGGTCATCCTTGTCGGTTTCGACCACATCAGCTTTTAGCAAACCGGCCACCATCTTTAGTTTTTCGAAGATGTCTTGTTGAGCACTACTGCAGGTTGAGAGTGACGCATTCAAGTCCTTGTTCTCCTTGCAGACAGAGTCAACTTTCAAGTTCTACAACTCGACGGTCACCTGGAGATCCTTCTTCTCTTGGCAGAACTGGCTTATTTGGTCCTCTCTTGCTGTAAAAAGAGACCATCACAAACAGTTCGCCTGACAAATCAACTCATTCTGGTCGGAAGTATACTTATAGGAGAGCTGCGACCGCAGCTGTTGGAGTTCTTCCTCCAAGCAAGAGATCTTGTCGACTGCCCTAACCTCTTGGCTTTCCCGATCAGCGAGGCTCTTGATCATAATGGCATTTTCTCTGTGAAAAAAGAGATAGTTGTTAAAATAGGACTGAAATTCAGGCAGATGAGGAAACATCTTCCTTACCACTGCAAGCAACTCTTTTCTTGTTGGGTGACCTTGATGCGCTTCGCTGCAGCTATCGACCTGGTCGCCACACGAGTCAGTTCCTATGATATGGAAGGAGATCAGTTTCAGAACCTGGGTATTCTTATGCTAATGCGAACTTAAAAATTCCATGAGGTATTCCGCATACCACAACATACTCGCTGAACGAGCCGCTTTTCGGTTCAGCCAAAGGCTGAGTCTCTAGACTCGCCTTATCCCTAGTTGGAGCGGCAGATGAATTCACATGCTGAGCCTCCTCCATGGCTGGGGTCACAGATTCCAATCTCTGCAATTGGACTTCTATAGCCATCCCATCTACAATGGCACGAAGAACTTCCTCGGCCCTGGGGATGGGACTTTGTTTGCCCGTGACCTCTGTAGAAGGGGAAACATCAACACTTGCTGAGGTCACTGGGGGTCTTGGCGCTGCATCCCTGTGCCTAGCATCATCGAATAAGAGAATCATCGGTTAGAATGTCTTCAGTCGACCGCTTCGACATGATCCTGTCTAAACGGGAGAGATTCTTACCTTACTCGAAACCCTACCCATTTCTGGGATTTCGAGGATGGTTCCCCAGGAAAAAGAGGACAGTCGTCATCTGTCCTGGTCTTCCTTTTCTTGAATAGGACGTTGACCTTTTCTCCCTGTGTGCATGCAAATCTATAAGAACACACCTGTCGACGATTCGGACTCGGGGTCCTTAGTCGAACTTATGCATAATTTGTGAGTTATGAGGCCTTTCAGGGTGTCCCTCCGGGAAGGGATGATGAGCCAAAGTCAGTTGGAGCACAAAAGGATGTATACAGGTTCAGGCCCTCGATGGTGTAGGAAAAAGAGTTACAAAGTAGTACAAAAGTGAACACCCTGAGTTAGGGGTGAAAATTTCCTTTTTCATAAATGGCATGCATGCATGTATCTGTAGTAATAGCCAGATCAGTATCTATCTCAAGCCCTAAAATCTCCAAAATCTATCCTGTGACCTCATGTCAAGATCAGATTGTTCAGATGTGATCTATTAGTTATCCTGAATCTAAAAGTCTTCAGAACCTAGATCCAATTCTATCTCTAACTTCCAGAATTATCAACTCCTCCTGTTTTCGAAAACAGAAATACCTTATATTACCCTAAATACTCTGAATACAGATTTAACCTAAATCTTGACCAAGTTCAGACCAGATTATTCCTGGAATATGATTATGGGTATGCCAATACCTTAAACCAGAAAGTTAGCAGCCAGATTCTATCATCTAGACTCTTTTCACAAATCAGTCCAAGAGTTATCGCAAATTAGTCCTTGTCTGATATCTGAAAACCCAAAAAGGCTAAAATCTCCAGATTAACTTTAAAATGAAAATCTCTTCGGCAAATCTTCTCAAAATGCTATTTGCCACAAGTTTCTCTTCTGTGCAGATATCAAACTCGAACCCTAAATGCCAGAATTCGAAATCGACAAAACTCAAATCTTACTTTACCCTAATTTACCCTATTTTCAGTTTGTATCGAAAACTATTCAGATGTGCCAAACCTTATCAATTACCTTTGCCAAATATCCTGTTGAATATAATCTACCAGATTAGTGAAATCAATTTCAGTCTAAACCTTCCAGAATTCCAGATTTACATTTCAGTCCAAAATTCAAAGAATTGAAACTGCAGTTCAGTCCATTTTCGACCAGGACAGCAGCAAGCATACGACCAGAAACCGCCGTGCCTGTGCGTCGTGGTTGCTCATCGCCGGTGAGGCTTCGCCGCGCTTGTGACCGTGCATGCCAGTGCGCACGTGTCCTCGCTCCAGCCAGTGTCGTGGCAAGGTTGCTGCTACGTCGATGACCAGTGCCTGCTCCCGCGCGCGATCAACGGCTTTTGTCAGCAATTCATCGCCGCTTCGCCGCACCAGTACTTGTCGCCACCGCTTGCTACAAGCTTTGCCAGGTCCCGATTAGGCGACATTGTGATCAGCTGAAAGCTTGTCGCCGTCGCATCACCGCTCTTGCTGTTTCTTCGCCGCTATTGCTCCTGCACGCAACCAGTCAAGTCACCGGCTGCCAATTACTTCATTGTCCCCTCTTCGCAATCTTCTCCTGGTCTATTTGAACCCCACTGTGTGCAACAGCTTCACCACACTTCACCAGAAATCAGCCAAGTCCGGGAATTCCTGTTTTCGTTTTCTTCTCCGGCGAGCCGTCGAGGAGGCTCACGGTGCCAGCTTCATCCGTTGTACCAATCTTCAAATTGAATCCATCAGTGAGTTCCTCTACTTATCCTCTCTGTGTAGTACTGTTTAATTGCTCACCGGTGACCCCTAACGCCGGGGATCACCGGAATTGTCAATTGCCCTGTTCCTGTAATGTGGCTCAATCCAGTACAAATTAGCCTTCGATTCTGTAAACAAAATTGATCAGTAAGCTAAATCAAGCATGCCTGTGAACTTAGAACAATCAATTGATCCCAATTTGAAGCTTTTCCTGATTTTGCAATTTATCAGTTGCTGGCTCTCGTCGCCAAGCCACACCGGCGATCCTCCGGCCAAATTGACATCGCCAGTAGCTTGCTCATACCATTCTATCACTCCTAGAGCAAGGAATCGAGTTCAATCGGCTTGTGTTGAAAATGCCCAAATCCAGTGTTTCTTCTCCGGCGCCGATCACCGGAAAAGTGTTCCCAGCCATTTCAGCCCAAATCACCTTGTCTTTTAGATGTGCCTTAGCCTCCTGAGCATTTTTGTCTTCTAGCCCGACACCTAGATCAGCCTAGATCAAAAGTTATAGCTTTGCCAAGTTTTTGTCCAGAACTGCTCCAGTGCAGCCAGTTCATCTCAGTTCATCATCAAATTTCTTGCTTTCCAGCCATTTCTTGCCCTAGATCCTGTTGACTTAATTGTTCCTGTTACTCAAGCCTACCTCCCAGACAAAGTGGTGCATCATTTGGAGCTCCAGGTCAAAAGTTATGCTAAGCCCTAGTTTTTGGCATTGTCAGCTCTATGCCAGAGCTTGTCAGCCAGTGGCATTGACCTTGTTTACCCACTTCTGGTTGTGTAATTTGAAATCCACTTTGTCCACTGAATTTGTAGAGTTGTGATCTACATTTTCTTCTACTACCACAACTTGAGATAAGCACCCAAGCTTTTCTTAAAGCTATGTCCAAGTCTTGATCCGAATGTCGATCTGTTGACATTCGCTGTTTTGATTAAACCAGCCACAAAATTGTTATCCCTATTGTAATCCTGAAACCCTAAGATTATCTAATCACCATCCTTAGCCCAAATTCCTTGAAACCCTAGAATCTCGACTCAGTTCAGTTTGCAGTTCAAATTATCTCCAGTATAGTTCAATCATGCTTGTTGAGCATTTCTGCATATAAGTTATAAAACATTTTAATATTATAAGTAATGATTCTGTGTTTGTTTGTCGTCGAGCAGATTCAGAAGCTGACTTTGAAGATTTTGCTGTTGACCCGTCATCAACTGTTGTGTCTTACGACGCGGAAGGCAAGTCATATCCCTGGTCATCTTGAACCTATATTTTAAATGTTGCTATAATATAACCCTGAATATAGGCAATATTGCATGTGAAAGATTGAGAATGGTTAATTTATGAATTGGCAGTACTAGACTGGTTATCTGTGAAATGTGAAATAAACAAGTTTTGAGCCATGAACTATTATATGTACGTATATACTTATATTCATGAAATTAAACCCCTAGCCGTGACCAGAAAAATGGTGTGGAATGGCTGTAGCACTGGAGGTGCTAGACTGCAAAGGATGTGCAGGCACTGAAGGTGCAGGGTTGTGGATGGTCTGGTCACTGGCATATAAGGACTAGAACCTTGTGTTGTGCGTCTAGTGGCATGAATAAAGTGCTAACCGCAAGCCTGGTATGGGACAGGCCTCAACAAGTAATTATGTGGATCGCACATGAAACCCCTGCATGAGATGTGTAGTGATGCACGATAAACACGGAGCGCGGCTCCCACACATATCACTGAAGGTGATCAAGCACGCTGACCCAGTAATGGGAATAAGCAAAGGGGTGGAGGTTTGGATAGAACCTGCCACAACTGTGTCTCGCTGAGAGCCACAGGGTCGGGGGTGAATTGTAAGTGATGCATAACAAAAGTTCTTGTTATCTCCACCTTGCCACTCACACATGGTTGTGAGGAGGGGTCTAATCATTTTGATAGGATGGGCTTGAAAGTGGAATATCTTGCGGGTAAATTGGTACCTCTCTGCAGAGTTAAAAATGTATTCGAATACTCCGAGCTCCCGGGTTTATAGGAGTCTGCTGCGGTGGATTAAATCCACGGGGTGTGACACAAGTACTATTTTCTAAATAAAATATGTTTAATCAAGATTACCCAAATGACATGTGTTGTCATGATAAGGAGTGCTGCCGTGGGCTGTCGTGTGTCGACGTATCGCGGTAGTGCTATAATTTGGTGAACATGAATGATGATGTTATATTATGAAAAGTGCTGCCATGAGCTGAAATAAGATGAGATAAGAAAGAAAAAGATTATTTTACAAATATCCATAATTCTTGACTAGTCTAGGTTCATATCATCACTACTATATGTATCTACTCTTACCTATGACTTGCTGAGTACATAAGTGTTCACCCTTGCAACATTCAACTCAATAGATGGAGCCTACCTTGATCAAGATGATGGCATGGAGTACTTCATGGATCCAGAAGGAGGAGAATCAGTTCCGCCAGAGCCCTGAAGTGTGTTGTTCTGCCGTCAACTTCTTTTGTGGGAGGGTCACCTATCTTCTGCTGTGTAGTTAAATATTTTGCTAAACCCTGAATGCCTTGTAGGCACTGTAATCCTCTTTATGTAATATTAAGGCCAGTAGGCCACACTGCTTAATATTTTGTGAGTACTCTGTTGCAATGTAATATACTCCTATGTTTGACTCATCCTAGGAAGTCAAAGGTTTGTGGTTTGGGACTAGCTGCAGCGAGCTAGGTCTCTACAGGAGTAGTCGTTGTCCCAGTTTCGGGGCGCGACAGAAAAGTTGGTATCAGAGCAACATGAGAACTTGACTGTAGGACGACACCTTTAGGGATTGGCCGTGCCAGGAAGACGTAATTTATTTAGAAACTATTTGTTGAAAATTTTATTTTGGTAAAAATAATGAGCTTTGTAGCTCTTGAAAACCTTCATTTCAAAATTTTATTTGAATTTTCTAAAATTCGGTAAGATTGTGAGAGCGCGTTCTGTTGTTTCAGAGTGTCTTAGGGGTTGGTGTAGACAGAGCTAGTGGATGCTCTTGACAGCTTCGTGATTCGCTGTTGCTTTTGCAATGGTTAAATTGTGTATTATGGCTAATAGCCTAAGTAATTTTATGTATTAAAGTAGTTGCATTAATTTCTGCATTGCTGTCTTAGTTGGCCTTAGTTAGTTAGATCAGTCTAAACCTTTTTCAGAGCCACCATGGTTGACACAAGAAGGAGATCTCGAAGTGGAAGAGAAGATATGGGTCAGACTCCGCAGGAAGAAGAAACTATGACAAGAGACCCTTTGTTTCAGCAAGGATCTCAGAGTTCCAGTCCACCTCAGAATGAACAACCCAGTCTTCAGGAAATTCTGTTGTCAATGGAGAAAAGTCGACAGGAAGCTCAGATAGCTCATACCCAGTTGTTAGCCCAAATAGCTCAGAAACTGCCTACTGGAACAACAGAAGGAACTACTTCTGCTGTAGGAGCAAGATTAACAGATTTCCAAAAGACCCGTCCACCAACATTCTCTAGTGCGACCGATCCCATGGTTGCCGATGATTGGTTACGGGATATCGAGAGGAAACTGGACACGGTCCTATGCAGCGAACGAGAGAAAGTTTTGTTTGGATCTCATCAGTTATCAGGAGCTGCAGCTGCATGGTGGATGAACTACCAGGAAGCCTACCTTGATAAAGATAATATCTCTTGGAGGGAATTTAAGGATCAATTTCAGAAATTTCATATACCTACTGGTGTTATGGCAGCTAAGCGTCGGGAATTTCGGAATTTAACTCAAGGAAGTAAGTCAGTCACTGAGTATCTACACCAATTTACTCATTTGGCTCGATACGCACTTGGAGATGTGGATACTGAAGAGAAGAAGATAGAACGCTTCACAGAAGGACTTCAACACTATTTACAATATCAAATTGCTTCTCATGAACTTACGGAATTTCAAACCCTAGTGAACAGAGCTTTAAAGGTGGAAGAGAAGAAGAATATGGGGGAAGAAAGCCGAAAGCGGAGAATGTTTCAGCAAACACGACCACAGCCAAATCCAATCAGAGGAAGAGTTCCTATCACTCCCAATTTTCGACCATCTTATCAGAATCCCAGACCAGCAACGACATTGTGCCCCAACTGCAGAGGGAATCATCTTCAGAAGGATTGCCCTCATCTTCGTGTTGAGTGTTATCATTGCGGACAGCGTGGGCACCGTAAAGAATTCTGTCCTTGGATACAACTTCCGATGTCCATTGCCAGATCTCAGGCAGGAACACAGCCAGTAGTAACCAGAGCATCACCATCACAGAATTTTAGAGGAAATTCAGCAGGAAGAGGAGGAAACATGGCTAATCGAGGAAGAGGAAGAGGTAGAGCACCAGCTACAACCCAAGGAGGAAGGTTAAACTATACTTCAATTCAAGAAGCGGGCAACGCCACCGACATTCTTCTAGGTAGATTTCTGATTCAATCTGCATCTGCCTTAATATTGTTTGATCCTGGTGCTACAAATTCATTCATGTCAAAAGCATTTGCATCTGAAGTTGAAATGCATATAGAGCAAGAACCACTAGAGTACTCTATGGTTATACAAACTCCAGGGGCTAGATTATCTGTTTACTCGATCTGCCAAAATGTAACCTTCAATATAGAAGGGGTAGAATTTGAGGCAAATCTACTAGTTCTAGAACTGCAAGGTCTAGACATTATTTTGGGAATGGATTGGTTGTCCCAACATAAAGGTCTAGTAGACTGTGAAGAGAAAACCCTTAGTCTTGTCAGTAGCCAAGGGGAGAGAGTTCTATTCTATGCAGAAAGATCATCAGTCAGTAAACCGCTAAGATCTGTTCAAGCATTGCAAAAGTTATGCCTGGAACAAGTGCCTGTAGTGCAACAATATTCTGATGTGTTTCCAGAAGAACTTCCAGGAATGCCACCTGACAGAGAAATAGAATTCAGTATTGAGCTTAAACCAGGAGCAGCACCTATAGCAAAACGTCCCTATAGGATGCCAGTTACAGATTTGGAGGAGCTCAAGAATCAACTCGAAGACTTGGAAAACAAGGGATTTATCAAACCCAGTGCTTCGCCATGGGGGGCTTTTGTGAGGAAGAAAGACGGAACTCTACGAATGTGTGTAGATTACCGAGCTTTGAATGAAGTCACTATTAAAAACAAGTATCCATTACCAAGAATTGATGACTTGTTCGATCAGCTTCGAGGAGCCAAAGTATTTTCCAGGATAGATTTGAAATCTGGATATCATCAGCTGAAGATCAAGAAGGAAGATATACCGAAGACCGCTTTCACTACTAGATATGGTTTATATGAGTTTACAGTAGTACCATTTGGCTTGACCAATGCTCCGGCAGCTTTCATGACTGTCATGAACAGTACATTTATGGATTTTCTTGACAAGTTTGTCATAGTATTCATAGATGACATTCTGATATATTCCAAGAGTACGGAAGAACATGAGCAACATTTACACCTAATCTTGGAAAGGCTACGAGAGAGGCAATTTTATGCCAAGTTTGACAAATGTGAATTTTGGGTGTCAAGAATTTCATTTCTTGGACATGTGTTGACAGCAGAAGGAATTTCAGTGGATTCAGCTAAAATCTCTGCAATCAAGGAGTGGAAGCAACCTACCTCAGTTTCAGAGATTAGAAGTTTCTTGGGATTGGCAGGGTATTATAGGAGATTCATCGAAAGATTTTCCCAAATTGCCAAACCTCTTACAAACCTGCTAAAGAAGGATGTTGCATTTGAATGGACCATCAAGTGTGAAGAAAGCTTTCAGAAGCGAAAGCAGAAATTGACAACAACACCAGTCCTCACCTTACCAGACAGCAAAGAAGATTTAGTAGTTTACTGTGATGCTTCAAAGCAAGGAATAGGCTGTGTGTTAATGCAGCAAGGTCGAGTAGTGGCTTATGCTTCACGTCAATGGAGACCACATGAGGAAAATTATCCGACTCATGATTTGGAGTTAGCAGCAGTGGTGCATGCTTTAAAGATATGGCGGCATTATCTCATTGGACATAAGTGTGAGATCTTTACAGATCATAAAAGCCTCAAGTATATTTTCACACAGACGGAGCTCAAC
This sequence comes from Pharus latifolius, assembly GCA_019359835.1. Classification (NCBI taxonomy): domain Eukaryota; kingdom Viridiplantae; phylum Streptophyta; class Magnoliopsida; order Poales; family Poaceae; genus Pharus; species Pharus latifolius. The sequence goes on along the minus strand of CM033323.1, from coordinate 23,385,990 downwards.
ATGCGTCAACGACGATGGCTGGAATTGATCAAAGATTATGATCTTAGTATTCAGTACCATCCAGGGAAAGCTAATGTAGTGGCTGATGCCCTAAGCAGAAAAGTTTACAACCTACAAGGAATGGTTATGTTGAAGAACCCTTACTTACAACAAGAGTTGCAGAATCATCAAGTGGAGATAGTACCGCAGGGAACGGTAGCTACTTTAACAGTAAAACCTCAACTTGAAGAACAGATAGGAAATGTCCAGAAGGAAGATGAAGAAATTTGTAAGATCAAGAGTCGAATCAAGTTAGGAAAGGCTCAAGGTTTCACTGAAGATAATCAAGGGATTGTATGGTATCAAGGAAGAATCTGTGTACCTCAAAACGCAGATCTTAAGGAAATAATTCTCCATGAAGCACATAAAACTCCATACTCAATACACCCTGGTAACACAAAGATGTATCAAGATTTGAAGACAAGATTCTGGTGGGATAATATGAAGAGAGAGATTGCAGAGTATATTGCAAGCTGTGATACATGTCAGCGAGTTAAAGCAGAACACCAGAAAATAGCAGGAAAGCTACAACCTCTACCAATACCATTATGGAAATGGGAAGAAATTGGTATGGATTTCATTACAGGATTACCTAAAACTCAAGGAGGATATGATTCCATATGGGTTATTGTGGACAGACTTACTAAAGTAGCTCATTTCATACCAGTCAAAAATATTTATGATGGCAGTAAATTAGCAGAGTTATACATGCAAAGAATAGTGGCATTGCATGGTATTCCTAAGAAGATAGTTTCAGATCGTGGAACACAGTTTACCTCCAAATTTTGGAATAGACTGCATGAAACCCTAGGAACCCAGTTGGATTTCAGTACTGCATATCATCCGCAGACGGGAGGACAGACAGAAAGAGTCAACCAAATCCTAGAAGATCTTCTAAGAGCTTGTATACTAGATTATGGAACATCATGGGACAAATGTTTACCATTTGCAGAATTTACATATAATAACAGTTATCAAGCTAGTATACAGATGGCACCATTTGAAGCTTTATATGGACGTAAATGCAGAACTCCATTGCATTGGAATGAACCAGGAGAACGAAAGGTCATAGGACCAGAGATAGTAGAAGAAGCAGAAGCTCATGTCAGACTCATCAGAGAAAGGTTGAAAACAGCACAATCACGACAAAAGAGTTATGCAGATAAACGACGGAGAGAATTATCATTTGAACCAGGAGATTTTGTGTATCTCAAGGTCACACCATTCAAGGGATTACAAAGATTCCAAGTGAAAGGAAAGTTATCTCCAAGATACATTGGACCATTGAAGATAATCAAGAGAAAGGGAGAAGTATCATATAAATTGGAATTACCTGTGGGATTAGCAGGAGTGCATGATGTGTTTCATGTCTCCCAGCTCCGGAAATGTTTGAAGGAACCTACTGATCAGATAGATGTACAAGATGTGCCATTACAGAAGAATCTCACTTATCTTGAGCACCCAATCAGAATCCTAGCCACTGATGAACGTCAGCTCAGAAGGAAGAAAATCAAATTGTGTAAAGTTCAATGGAAAAACCATTCAGAGCAAGAGGCTACTTGGGAGAAGGAAGAAGATCTTAAGCAAACCTATCCTTATCTTTTCCTGTCTTAGGTAAATCTCGGGGCGAGATTTCTTTAAGGAGGGTAGATCTGTAACACCCTGAGTTAGGGGTGAAAATTTTCTTTTTCATAAATGGCATGCATGCATGTATTTGTAGTAATAGCCAGATCAGTATCTATCTCAAGCCCTAAAATCTCCAAAATCTATCCTGTGACCTCATGTCAAGATCAGATTGTTCAGATGTGATCTATTAGTTATCCTGAATCTAAAAGTCTTCAGAACCTAGATCCAATTCTATCTCTAACTTCCAGAATTATCAACTCCTCCTGTTTTCGAAAACAGAAATACCTTATATTACCCTAAATACTCTGAATACAGATTTAACCTAAATCTTGACCAAGTTCAGACCAGATTATTCCTGGAATATGATTATGGGTATGCCAATACCTTAAACCAGAAAGTTAGCAGCCAGATTCTATCATCTAGACTCTTTTCACAAATCAGTCCAAGAGTTATCGCAAATTAGTCCTCATCTGATATCTGAAAACCCAAAAAGGCTAAAATCTCCAGATTAACTTCAAAATCAAAATCTCTTCGGCAAATCTTCTCAAAATGCTATTTGCCACAAGTTTCTCTTCTGTGCAGATATCAAACTCGAACCCTAAATGCCAGAATTCGAAATCGACAAAACTCAAATCTTACTTTACCCTAATTTACCCTATTTTCAGTTTGTATCGAAAACTATTCAGATGTGCCAAACCTTATCAATTACCTTTGCCAAATATCCTGTTGAATATAATCTACCAGATTAGTGAAATCAATTTCAGTCTAAACCTTCCAGAATTCCAGATTTACATTTCAGTCCAAAATTCAAAGAATTGAAACTGCAGTTCAGTCCATTTTCGACCAGGACAGCAGCAAGCATACGACCAGAAACCGCCATGCCTGTGCGCCGTGGTTGCTCATCGCCGGTGAGGCTTCTCCGCGCTTGTGACCGTGCATGCCAGTGCGCACGTGTCCTCGCTCCAGCCAGTGCCGTGGCAAGGTTGCTGCTACGTCGACGACCAGTGCCTGCTCCCGCGCGCGATCAACGGCTTTTGTCAGCAATTCATCGCCACGTCGCTTCGCCGCACCAGTACATGTCGCCACCGCTTGCTACAAGCTTTGCCAGGTCCCGATGAGGCGACATTGTGATCAGCTGAAAGCTTGTCGCCGTCGCATCACCGCTCTTGCTGTTTCTTCGCCGCTATTGCTCCTGCACGCAACCAGTCAAGTCACCGGCTGCCAATTACTTCATTGTCCCCTCTTCGCAATCTTCGCCTGGTCTATTTGAACCCCACTGTGTGCAGCAGCTTCTCCACACTTCACCAGAAATCAGCCAAGTCCGGGAATTCCTGTTTTCGTTTTCTTCTCCGGCGAGCCGTCGAGGAGGCTCACTGTGCCAGCTTCATCCGTTGTACCAATCTTCAAATTGAATCCATCAGTGAGTTCCTCTACTTATCCTCTCTGTGTAGTACTGTTTAATTGCCCACCGGTGACCCCTAATGCCGGCGATCACCGGAATTGTCAATTGCCCTGTTCCTGTAATGTGGCTCAACCCAGTACAAATTAGCCTTCGATTCTGTAAACAAAATTGATCAGTAAGCTAAGCCTATGGAGACTTGTTGATGTTGATCTGTTTTTGATGTGTCTTTTTTTATATCTCCGTCTGGTGCATCTGCTCACCCTTTTATACTAGTCGAAAGGGCGCCAATGCACAACAGCTTTGAACGGTTGCTCGGGTGCAGTTTTGGCAACTGCACTTAACTTCCACGCAGGCTTAACACGTGCAATTATGGAATAACCACACATATTAACCTCCTGGTAGTTGTCTTCACACATGGAAGAATCTTCGGGGTTCTCGGGATATGCTCGTCGTAGAGCCTAAGCAACCCCGTGTCTCCCAGTCGGGAGTATTTCACGATCTTCTGACCGCATATCGCCTGCAATCATCTGACCGCGCATCAACTACGACCTTCTGTCCGAGCATCGCCTACGGGCTCCTTACCGCGCACTATATGCGGCCTGATCGTGCAAAGCCTGCGACCATGTGTCTGCGCTTCTCAGGCCAGCTGAGATCATACCAACGGACAGTTACCTGGTTCGAATCTGTCTGGAACCAGCAGTGCATTTATTCTGAACTAGCTCGGGTAACAATCCTTGTCAACACCTGAGGAATGATGGAAACCAAGACTGTAAGGGTCCTTACCAGAGTAACTTTTTCCGTCTGTAGAGATGAAGCCATTGGTCCTGAAGTCTCCTGGACCGCAGGCACTGGAACTTCGTCCGCAACCATGAGATCGGTAGTGGTCGCGGGATCCTGTTCAGCCATCCCCACTCCTGTCAACAGGAGTGGAGTACTCACCGCCCCAGGACTGGCAGGAGTATTATTGCGGCGGATAAGAGGAATCTCATTTTCCTCATCCCGATTGTCAATGGCCGCCGGATCCATTGTAGTCGTCTCTGTCCCTGTGGTCAGGGATAAGACTTCGCCGATTGGAAGGGAAGCCGACTCCTCTGGGATGCTAGTTCCCAAGAGGTCGATCGCCTTCCTCTTGCGGCGAACTAGAGGAATGTCATCCTCCTCGTCCTCGCTCCCTTCACCCTGTACGACGAAGAAGTAATTTCTACTCGTACCTGGGGTTACAGGGGGTACTGAATATCTTACCACAGTCTTTTTCGCGGTAGGGGTTTTCTTCTACAAAGAAGCCTCTCCCAGAATCTTCTTAGGTTTTTTCGGAATGGACTCCTTCGCTACGCGCTTCGAAGGGGTCCTCCTCACCCTCTCCGCAGCTGGTCTCCCCGAGGGACCAACGTCCTCGGTTGGACGCATTGCCTCAGCAAACTTCCCCAAAAGCTGTATCATTCCAAATGCTCTTGGTAATACAGGACAAGTGGATGGTTTACAATAGAGCTTGTTAGGAAAGGTCATACCTTTCGGCGCTCCTGCTTAAGGTCGTCGCCCACGTTGATTAAGCTCTGGGGGCGAGGCGATCCCTTAGCTCCCTCCGCGGTGGCGCTATACGCCCGAAGGAGGTAGTTCGTCCGCTTCTCGATCTCGGACAAAGGAAGAGCTGTCACAAACAAGCATGTCAGCAAAATAAAACATTTTTTTATCACTAAAAATGTATGTTTTGTTGATTAAAGGACATACCATTGTTGTAGTCCTGGGTACTATCCGCCATGGACTGGATTTCCCAATCTGGATGAGCCCTTTCACGTAGGGGGCTTATCCGGTTCTTCACAAAGTCGCGTATGATGTCGCACGCAGTCAGGCCTTGCTGGACTAAGTGAAGAATGGCTTGGGCTTGTTTCTTCTGCTCTACACTCAGAGCAGCGAGGGAGTCCAACTCACTCGCTTTCTCCGGTCGGCTGTTCGCGAACCATAGTCCGCTCTCGAACGGAGGGGTGCAATAGAACCATTTCTGGTACCACCCATGTACAGAGTCCCACAGGGGCGGGAACGGGTACTCTTTCTTCTCCCTTATGCGGAAGTAAATGCACCCGGCGGCATTGGCACTCTTCGACCATGCCGAGAAGTAGAAGTGTCGGAAAAGCTCCACGCTTAGAAGCACTCTGATGAAGGCTTCGCAGAGATGCTGGAAGATCGCCAAGATAAGAATAGCATTTGGGTGGAGATTCACTAACTCCAACCCATAATGCTCCAAGATTTCCTTCAGGAACTCGCTCTCCGGGAATCGGAACCCACAGCGCAGGTATTCCTTGAAGATCACCAACTCACCCTCTTGGACGATTGGGGTTTCTTGATCTTTCTCTGCTGGACGACAGTTGATCAACAGCCGCGGGGGGAGAATTTCTTCCTTCTCTAGTGCCACCAAACTCTCTTTTGTGTGGTGAACAGATCGGCTCCAGGATGCCATTTCTTGTGAAGGATAGGGAAGAAAGGTGGTGACTTTGGAGGCGATGAAGGTGAGGAATGCAAAAGAGGGTATTGTGCGGCGAGAAACTCTAAGGCAAATGAAGGGTTTTTGGCTTGTGAAGCTTCCTCAGGAAGCTACCTTCTCCTTTTATATGCCCGAGACAACCCTTCGTCGAATATTTTATTAATTTCCCAAATGGGTGCCTTCTCTCTAGAAACCTGTTATGCACTCCCTACAGTGAATCCGGAACAAAATATATTTTTATTATTTTTTGTTTCAAATTCGGGCTAGGGTGCACACAAAGACATGAAAATTTTGCAAAGATTATTGAGGAAATAATCCCTCATGTTTTTTGTAAAATAATTTCTGTGTGCTGGTCACAATGCAGTTCTGTGATCGTCTTAAGATTTGCATGTTGATCGCAATGCAATTCTGTGATCGCTGCAAGTGGGTAATCGCAACATATACGATTATCATTCGATCAAGGTATTATGTTCTGATCGCAACTTCAGTTCTGATCGCGGCTTTAGTTCTGATCACAATACCAGTACTGGTCACGGTATAATACATCAATGCGTTTCTGATTGAAAAAGTTGTTACTTCAGATTTACCTGTGTATGTGTGGTCGCAAACAGAGATTGTGAAGAGTTTCAATTTGGATTATAAGTCTTGCATAATCCTTCTTGAGAAGTCAAGGTATGTAAGGTAAAGGAAATTTTTATTTCTGGCAGTCTTTACATACAAACGGGATACAGGCGACCAGAGCATCGACCTGATCCGAGAGAAGTTTACAAAGTTCTCCTAAGGACATATTGGAATCAGTAGGATCTAACTGACTGCCCCAAGAGAACTAGCGACTACCCTAGTTCTATCTACATCATCCCGGAGAAAAGAGGCACTACCACTCCTGATCGTATCGGAGAGTTCTCACTGCTGCCAAGAGTAGTCCCTCTCCTAGCGGAATTGATGCACCTCTTCACGGGAGTTGTCATAACATTCTGCCACATGCAAAATGGCCGAAGACATTTCTTCGGTCTTCTTCTCCAAATCCTCTTTTTCCTTCTGGAGAGTTTGTTCGAAGGAAAGAGGTTGGACCTCAGCAGGCTAGTCGCTGGGGGCTCCAGGAATTTTGATCTCCTACACATATATGTGTTAGTTTTACAAGATAAAACGACCAGTAGGGAGATGAGAATAATTACCAATCCTCGTTGTAAGATTGGATGAGAGGATGGAGTGTTTCCCCCAGAAAGTAGATCACCCGACAAAAGTTGGAAACCATCAGGTCGTGGAAGTGCAACTTTCCCACGAGAAAATTGATCACCCAACAAAAGCTGAAGATCATCTGGTCGCGAGAATGCAACCTTCCTACCAGAAAATTGATAACCCATCAAAAGATGGGGATTTCTTGATCGCAATGGAGAAAGCTGATCAGAAGAAGGAGAAAGCTTCGAAGGATTGTTATGGATCTCCAAAGGTGGAGATGAAGGTTCGACCTGCTGAGTTGCATGTCCAGGAAGAACTACATAGGACAAGGAAGGAGAGCGCAATGATGCATCCGCAATCTTTGTACCGCTGGAGGATCCCTCGTCAACCTTTGGTTTCTTCCTTGGAGGGACCAGCTCTTCAGTCACCTATGAATTCCCAAAAAGCATTTTGGAAATGATCAGAATATCAAATGACAATTTGAGCCAAAAGTTCCAGGAAAGACTTACCTTCTAGAAGTCCTGGTCAAGTTCGGGTATCACTTCTTCTTCATCACTTTCAATCTCAATGATGTTCTTGGGGTCCTGATTTGCCATTGAGGAGGAAACAGAAGAGAAGGAAGGATAGCTCCGGAAAAGACTTAGCCGAGGAAAGACTTGTGAAGTTTTAGGGCTAAGAGGCTTCAGTATTTATAGCACTCAAAGGTGATGGTTCGTATTGCCATACGCCTCGAGTTCTTAAAACATATTTACAGTTTTATCTCTGGTTAAAAAACAATTCAGCGGCACTATCATTACCTGTCAAAAACAACCCAGAACCCGTCTCGGGAAATAAACCGCCACACGTAGTGTAACGCCCTGAGTTAGGGGTGAAAATTTCCTTTTTCATCAATAGCATGCATGCATGTATCTGTAGTAATAGTCAGATCAGTATCTTTCTCAAGCCCTAAAATCTCCAAAATTCTATCCTGTGACCTCAAATCAAGATCAGATTGTTCAGATGTGATCTATTAGTTATCCTGAATCGAAAAGTCTTCAGAACCTAGATCCAATTCTATCTCTAACTCCCAGAATTATCAACTTCTTCTGTTTTCAAAAACAGAAATACCTTATATTACCCAAATACCCTAAGTTTCAGAAATACAGATTTAATCAAAATCTTGACCAAGTTCAGACCAGATTATTCCTGGAATATGATCATGGGTATGTCAATACCTTAATATAAAAAGTTAACAGCCAGATTTCATCATCTAGACTCTTTTCACAAATCAGTCCAAGAGTTATTGCAAATTAGCCCTTATCTGATATCTGAAAACCCAGAAAGGCTAAAATCTCCAGATTAACTCCAAATTCAGAATTTCTTCGGCAAACCTTCTCAAAATGCTATTTGTCACAAGTTTCTCTTCTGTTCAAATTCCAAAATCTCATCCTAAGTGCCAGAATTCAAAATCAAATGAAATTCAGATTTCAATTACCCTAAATTACCCTATTTTCAGTTTGTATCGAAAACTATTCAAATGTGTAAAATCTTATCATTTACCTTTGCCAAATATCCTGTTGAAAATAATCTACCAGATTAGTGAAATCAAATTCAACTCTAATCTTCCAAATCTCCAGAATTACAGATTGGTCCAAATGTGAAAATCAAATATTGCAATCAGGCCCCTAATTCGACCAGGTCAACAGTAGCATTCGACCAGGCCGTTTGCTGTACACGACCAGGGCTCGCCGTGTTTCCTTGCGCCGTGCACGCTCGCCGCCGGCCAAGCTTCGCCGCACTTGTGACCGTGCATGCCAGTACGCACGTGTCCTCGCCTCAGCCGTCACCGTGGCAGCGTCGTTGCTACGTCGACGACCAGCGTTTGCTCCCGCGCGCGATCAGCAGCAACTTTGTCAGCAATCCATCGCCACGTAGCCTCGCCGCGCCAGTACCTGTCACCACCGCTTGCTACAAGCCTTGCCAGGTCCCGATGAGGCGACATTATGATCAGTTGAAAGCTTGTCGCCGTCGCATCACCGCTCTTGCTGTTTCTTCGCCGCTACTGCTCCAGCACGCAACCGATCTCATCACAGCAGCCAATCACTTCGTTGTTCCCCTTCGTCATCTTCGCCTGGCCTATTTAAACCCTACTGTGTGCAGCAGCTTCTCCATACTTCACCAGAAACCAACCAAGTTCCAGAATTTGCTGTTTTCGTTTTCTTCTCCGGCGAGCCGTCGAGGAGGCTCACGGTGCCAGCTCACTTCACTGCATCTCCTGCCAAATTGAAGCTAACAGTGAGTACCTCTCATCCTCCTGATTGTACTGTACTATCTAATTGCTCCCCGGTGACCCCTAACGCCGGCGATCACCGGAAATGGCTGAAAATCGAAGATTGCCCTGTTCCGGCAATGCAGGCCAAATCAATTCGAATTAGCCCTCGAACCTGTGAAGCAAATTGATCAGTGAGCTAAATCAAGCAAGCCTGTGAAGTTGGATTTCAAAATTTAGGAAGAATCGAACCTTTTCCTTAAACCGAGCTTCACCAGAAAACCGACGATCGTCGCCAAGTTTCTCCAGTGATCCTCCGGCCAATACAATTGTACCAGAAGCTTCCCTATACCTCCTAGATGCTCTCCAAGCAAGGAATTAAGTTCTTGTTGCCTATAGCAAAAATGCCCAAAACCAGAGTTTCTTCTCCAGCGCCGATGACCGGAAAGCTTGTTCCGGCCATTTCAGCCCTCGAAACCTTGTCATTTAAATCTGCCTTAGCCTCCTGAGCATTTTTGTCTTCTAGCCCGACACCTAGATCGGCCTAGATTGGAAGATATAGCTTTGCCAAGTTTGTGTCCAGAACTGCTCCAGTGCAACCAGTTCATCTCTGTTCATCATCAAATTTCTTGCTTTCCAGCCATTTCTTCCCCTAGATACTGTTGACTTAATTGTTCCTGTTACTCAAGCCTACCTCCCAGACAAAGTGGTGCATCATTTGGAGCTCCAGATCAAAAGTTATGCTAAGCCCTAGTTTTTGGCATTGTCAGCTCTATGCCAGAGCTTGCCAGCCAGTGGCATTGACCTTATTTACCCACTTCTGGTTGTGCAATTTGAAATCCACTTTGTCCACTGAATTTGTAGAGTTGTGATCTACATTTTCTTCTACTACCACAACTTGAGATAAGCATCCTAGCTTTTCTTAAAGCTATGTCCAAGCTTTGATCCGAATGTCGATCTTTTGACATTCGCTGTTTTGATTAAACCAGTCACAAAATTGTTATCCCTATTGAAATCCTGAAACCCTAAGATTATCTAATCACCATCCTTAGCCCAAATTCCTTGAAACCCTAGAATCTCGACTCAGTTCAGTTGCAGTTCAACTTATCACCAGTTTAGTTCAATCATGCTTGTTGTGCATTTCTGCATATAAGTCATAAAACATTTTAAATATTATAAGTAATTATTGTGTGATTGTTTGTCGTCAAGCAGATTCAGAAGCTGACTTTGAAGATTTTGCTGTTGATCCGTCATCGACTGCTGTATTTTACGACGCGGAAGGCAAGTCATATCCTTGGTCATCTTGAACCTATATTTTAAATGTTGCTATAATATAACCTTGAATATAGGCAATATTGCATGTGAAAGATTGAGAATGGTTGATGTATGAATTGGCAGTACTAGACTGGTTATCTGTGAAATGTGAAATAAACAAGTTTTGAGCCATGAATTATTATATGTACCTATATACTTATATTCATGAAATAAAACCCCTAGCCGTGACCAGAAAAATGGTATGGATGGCTGTAGCACTGGAGGTGCTAGACTGCAAAGGAATGCAGGCACTGAAGGTGCAGGGTTGTGGATGGTCTGGTCATTGGCATATAAGGACTAGAACCTTGTGTTGTGCGTCTAGTGGCATGAACAACGTGCTAACCGCAAGCCTGGTATGGGACAGGCCTGAACAAGTAATTATGTGGATCGCACATGAAACCCCTGCATGAGATGTGTAGTGATGCACGATAAACACGGAGCGCGGCTCCCACACATATCACTGAAGGTGATCAAGCACGCTGACCCAGTAATGGGAATAAGCAAAGGGGTGGAGGTTTGGATACAACCTGCCACAACTGTGCCTCGCTGAGAGCCACAGGGTCGGGGGTGAATTGTGAGTAAAACATAACAAAAGTTCTTGTTATTTCCACCTTGCCGCTCACAGTATGAAGTGAGTCAGGGGTCCAATCATTTTGTTATGATAGGAAAGGTTTGAAAGTGGAATATCTTGCGGGTAAATTGGTACCTCTCTGCAGAGTCAAAAACGTATTCGAATACTCCGAGCTCCCGGGTTTTATAGGAGTCTGCTGCGGTGGATTAAATCCACGGGGTGTGACACAAGTACTATTTTCTAAATAAAATATGTTTAAATCAAGATTACCCAAATGACATGTGTTGTCATGATAAGGAGTGCTGCCGTGGGCTGTCGTGTGTCGACGTGTCGCGGTAGTGCTATAATCTAGTGAACATGATTGATGATGTTATATTATAAAAGGTGCTGCCATAATATGAGTTAAGAAAGGAAAAGATTATTTTACAAATATCCATAATTCTTGACTAGTCTAGGTTCATATCATCACTACTATATGTATCTACTCTTACCTATGACTTGCTGAGTACGTAAGTGCTCACCCTTGCAACATTCAACTCAATAGATGGAGCCTACCTTGATCAAGATGATGGCACAGAGTATTACGTGGATCCAGAAGGAGGAGAATCAGTTCCGCCAGAACCCTGAAGTGTGTTGTTCTGCCGTCAACTTCTTTTGTGGGAGGGTCACCTATCTTCTGCTGCGTAGTTAAATATTTTGTTAAACCCTGAATGCCTTGTAGGCATTGTAATCCTCTTTATGTAATATTAAGGCCAGCAGGCCACACTGCTTAATATTTTGTGAGTACTCTGTTACAATGTAATATACTCCTGTGTTTGACTCATCCTGGAAGTCAAAGGTTTGTGAGAATGGGACTAGCTGCAGCGAGCTAGGTCTCTACAGGAGTAGTCGTTGTCCCAGTCTCGGGGCGCGACACGTAGTGCGCCACTAAGTGTGGGAGTTGAAGCGTCAGGTCACTTATCCGATGCAGGATTAAAATTTGAAGTAAATATGTGTCTTCATTTTCTTCAAATTTGGAGGCTAGCTGACGAGGACTGTTACCTGAGCTAGTTCGGAGTAATGCACATCTGGTTCAAGACGGATTCAAGCCAGACAAGTGTCTGGAGGTCCGTTGCTATGATCTCAGACGACCTGAGAAGCATGGGCACATGGTCGCAGGCTTTGCACGATCATGAGATCACAGACGTTGTGCGGTCAGAAGGCCGCAGGCAGTGCGCGGTCAGGAGGCCACAGACAGTGCGTGGTCAGAAGGTCGTTGACTACTCTCGACCAGGATGACTCAGGGTTTCTTAAGCTCTACAACAAGCATATCCCAAGAATCACGAAGATCCTACCACGTATGAAGACAACTGCTAGGAGGTTAATTTGTGTGGTTAACCCCTTAATTGCACATGTTAAGCCTGCATGGAAGTTAAGTGCGAGTATCAAAACTGCACCCAAGCAAACCGTTCCAAGCCGTTGTGCATTGGCGCCCTTTCGACCAGTATAAAAGGGTGAGCAGATGTACAAGGAGAGGACGAATCAAATAGATCAAACAGATTCAACAGATCCTAGAGATCTGACACAAGAAGACCACCAACTTTCATAGGCTAGTTTAGTCGTGTTTTAGACAATCACACAAAAAAGATCTTCGCCTGTGATGATCTTTTCTACAACTTTGTAACCTTTTTTTCATACATAGTGAAATCACCACAGGACATAGGGCTATTACTCCCACCATCGAGGGGCTGAACCTGTATAAATCTCTATGTTCCCCAATCGACATTGCTCATCATCCCTTTCCGGAGGGACACCCTGAAAGGTCTCACAACTCATAAATTCTGCATAAGTTCAACTAAGGACCCCGAGTCCAAATCGTTGACACCTACGTCGATGAACTATGTGTTAGATAACTCGATGATCTAAGCTAGAACTATTACAAAGTATTTATAGTCCAATCGTATGAATACGTCTCAGACTCAATAATCGATTAACCTAAATGTATTAGACTTGGACAACTAACTAAACCTAATCATATAGGACTCAGTTATATATATATATATATATATATATATATATATATATATATATATCAATCTGACCAGAGACGAATCCTTCGCTAGGTCGTGAATCCTTTCCATACTCGACCTGAAGATCCATCCGGATCACTTAGGCACACCCCGCCTCCCGCCCCACCTTGTCCTAGATCCGATGTAGGAGCAAACAGTTCCCCAAACCCTGAGGAAGCACAGTTTGAGCTCATGCCTGAGAAAACAGTCGGCCCTGACTGTACTGTATCGAAGGGCAAGGATGCTACCAGCACTTCGGGGAAGAGAAAGAGGGCCCCCATGCCAGACGATGACTTAAGAATGATGGCCAATGTGACAGAAGCGTGCGTGATGTCGCACAGGCCATACGTGACACCATCCTGCATGAAGTCCATCCTCAGCTTTACGAAGTTGTCATGAGCACACCTGGCTTCAATGAGGAGGCCCTGGTGGTAGCCTTCACACGTATATTGGATAACAAGGCACAAGGCATTGCTTTTATGACTATGACTGCACACCATCGGGTCCTTTGGCTTAGGACTTGCCTAGGCAATTTGTCTTAGATAGAAGATTAGGAGATGGTTTCTTCCTTGGTTCTAATTGTATTTTGTGGCAAGTTGTGATAGATGCACACTCACTAGTTGACAGTTGTATTTTGTAGCAAGTAATGTTCTTAGTAGGTTATTATTTTGTGGTAGTTAACTCAAAATCAACGTTATTTCTTAGTAGGTATCTTGGATGTTTATTGATGTGATGCGGGCGGTCCGATCTTTCGATGAGGACAACAACTATCGATTTGTGAAGACGACTCTCACAATCCAGCTACCAACCGTACACGACTGATACGCACTGGCAATCACTGAACCAACTTCGGATTGTTATCGACCAAACTAGAAGCACGATCGACCTGATCACGAAGATCTATTCCTGCAAGCAATCGAAGAATAAGCAAGAACAAGATAAACAAGCAATCTAAAATTACAAATATAGATTGAATCACGAAAAAGAGTTGGGTTTCCGAATACAGATATTGATGTTGATCTAGCCGACCAAGAAGAATATCTCAATAGCTTCACGAAGGAAAGACTATGACTAAACAAAACCCGCATAACCCTAATGGTTCGGCCAGATTATATAGAGGAGGTAAAAGAGGTCGGTGGCCAGGTAAGAAAACCTGAAACCGACATGGACTCTTTCCCTACTCAGACTCTAACTCGATATATGGACCTTGACCCAACCAAAAAGGTGATGCAGCACCGACTAGGCCCAATCAGAATCTGGTCAAAACTTGTTTTATCAATTGCTGGCAATCCAGAAGGAATTTGGATCTAGAGCTAGATCCATTGGAAAGATCTCATCGTGGGCTTCTCCGTGGACTATAATAACGTCCTAATCAGACTTTGTATGTTGGAGTTATGGTCGTTTGAAGGCAGGCTGCTCCTGGATGGCCGAACCGGACTCCAACTCGAATCCATCCTGGACTCCAACTCGACTTGGGCTCCTTGCTGGTCCTTGCGTCCTTGCTGGTCCTCTCCATGGTTCCTAAGCACAATATTATCACTATTAGGTATTAAACCATTCTCAAAACCATATATATATAAACTTAGGAACGAGTTCACCTGGCAATGCAACGACTCAAATGCAAGCATGTGCTTTGTTGTGCGTTATCGGTCCTTGTGTAACAAGCGGAGGATTATGGTTGGTGCGTGTATCTGAAGAAGTGATGTCCTCATCATCCTCCCCTGCTTGCATTTGAGTCGTCCTCGACTCAAGCTCATCTTCCTCACGCAAATATGGCTTCAAATCTGCAATGTTAAAGGTGGGACTAACCCCGAAATCTGCAGGCAAGTCAAGCTTGTATGCATTATTGTTAATCCTCTCTAAAACTCAAAAAGGACCATCAGCTCTAGGCAGCAACTTCGATTTTCTTAAGTCTGGAAACCTTTCTTTTCGCAAGTGTAACCAAGCAAGATCACCCGGGTCAAAAATTATTTCTTTTCTACCCTGATTAGCATCAATCTTGTACTTTTCATTCATACGTTCTATATTCTCCTTAGTTATTTCATGCAGTTTAAGAATCAGTTCAGCACGTCATTTAGCATCAATGTTTACCCTTTCCGAAGATGGTAAAGGTAATAAATCAATAGGAGTACGAGGAACAAACCCATATACTACCTGAACAGGGCACATCTTTGTGGTTGAATGCAGCAATCGGTTGTAAGCAAACTCCACGTGAGGCAAGCATTCTTCCCACATCTTCAAGTTCTTCTTCAAAACAACCCGCAACATGGTGGATAATGTGCGGTTGACAACTTCGGTTTGGCCATCGGTTTGGGGATGACATGTAGTAGAAACAGCAACTTGGTCCCCAATTTCATCCATAGAGATCTCCAAAATGACTTAAGAACTTTGCGTCACGATCTGAAACAATCGTATTCGGCACTCCATGTAGTCGAACGATTTCCCTGAAAAACAAATCCGCAACATTTGTGGCATCATCGCTCTTTTGACAAGGTATAAAATGTTCCATTTTAGAAAATCTATCCACGACAACAAAGATACTATCTCTCCCCTTCTTTGTTCTAGGCAGTCCTAAAACAAAGTCCATAGAAATATCCTCCCAAGGTGTGCTAGGAACAAGCAAAGGCATATATAAACCATGTGGATTAAGTCGTGACTTAGCTTTTTGACATGTAGTGCAGCGTACAACGTAGCGCTCGACGTCACGCCTCATTTTCGGCCAATAGAAGTGAACGGCCAAGATGTCTTCCATCTTCTTAACGCCAAAGTGTCCCATTAGACCTCCTCCATGCGCCTCCTGTAAGAACAAAAGACGAATAGAGCTAGCAGGAATGCATAGCTTGTTTGCTCGATAAACAAAGCCATCATTTATCACAAATTTATTCCAGCTTCTTCCTTCTTTACAATTCAGCAATACATCTTTAAAATCAGCATCATGCGCATATTGCTGTTTGATGGTTTCTAATCCAAAAATCTTGAAGTCAAGTTGAGACAACATAGTGTGATGTCTAGACAAAGCATCAGCAATAACATTCTCCTTCCCTTTCTTGTGTTTAATAACATAAGAAAAAGATTCAATGAATTCTACCCATTTTGCATGTCTACGATTCAACTTTCTTTGGCTTCTAATATGCTTCAAAGATTCATGATCAGAATGGATAACAAACTCTTTCGGCCAAAGGTAATGTTGCCATGTCTCCAAAGTCCGAACTAAAGCATATAATTCTTTATCATATGTTGAATAATTCATACTAGGTCCACTTAACTTTTCACTGAAATAAGCAACAGGTTTACCTTCTTGAATTAACACACCTCCAAGTCCAATTCCACAGACATCACATTCAAGTTCAAAAGTCTTACCAAAATCAGGAAGTTGGAGCAATGGTGCGTTCGTAAGCTTCTCTTTCAAAATGTTGAATGATTGTTCTTGTGCATGACCCCAAACAAACGGAACTCCTTTCTTCGTGAGCTCATGGAACGGTGCAGCAATGGTACTAAAATCCTTGACAAAACGTCTATAGAACCCACCATCCAAGAAAGCTTCGCACTTGGGTGACCGTTGTTGGAATTGGCCAACTTTGAATAGCTTCGATCTTGGCTTCATCAACTTCAATGCCCTGTGAAGTAACAACATAACTAAGAAACGAAACTCGATCGGTGCAAAAGGTGCACTTCTCAAGGTTACCGAACAAATGTGCATCACATAAAACCTTAAAAACAGCATGCAAATGTTCAAGATGTTCATCCAAGTATTTGCTTAGATCAAAATGTCATCAAAGTATACCACCACAAATTTGTTGATGAAAGGACGCAAAACCTCATTCATTAATCTCATGAAAGTGCTTGGTGCATTAGTTAAACTGAAAGGCATCACTAACCACTCATATAATCCAAATTTAGTTTTAAACGTTGTTTTCCATTCATCTCTAATTTCATGCGAATTTGGTGATATCCACTACACAAATCAATTTTAGAGAACACAACAGAGCCACTCAATTCATCAAGCATATCATCTAACCTAGGAATAGGATGATGATATCGAATTGTTATGTTATTGATAGCTCTACAATCAACACACATACACCATGATCCATCTTTCTTTGGAACCAAAAGAACAGGAACAGCACATGGACTAAGGCTTTCACGTACGTACCCTTTGTCAAGTAAGTCTTGCACTTGACGCTGAATCTCTTCAGTCTCTTGTGGATTGGTTCGATACGGCGCACGGTTGAGCAACGAGGCTCCTGGAATTAGATCAATTTGATGCTCAATCCCTCGAATTGGAGGCAGCCCCGGTGGTACGTCCTTCGGAAATAACTCAGCAAACTCCTGCAAAATGTTAGCAATAGCAGGAGGCAAAGAAGAAGGCATGTCCTCAAGTGAAAACAAAACTTCTTTGCAAACTAAATCATAGCAATCAGATGCATTAGGGTCTATCTCAGTTATTTCAGATTTGGTAGCAAGCAAAACAAAACCTTTCAACTTAATTTCAGCATGGTTAGGACTAGGTTCGTTCTTTTTCGGTTGAACAAGTTGTTTAGCTACGATCTGATTTTCACCTTTGTTATTCTCCTTTTCTCTATTAGCTCTCTCCAATTCATCCTTTAAAATTGCTTCAGGAGACATGGGTAGCAAAGTGATCTCTTTTTGTTTAAACATGAGAGTATATTGATTAGTTCTACCATGATGCAAAACATCTCTATCATATTGCTACGGTCTACCTAACAATAAGGAACATGCTTGCATAGGTACGACATCACAATCAGCATAATCATGATAGGAACCAATAGAAAAGTGTACTCTCGGTTGAATAATTGAATGTAGTAAGGGTGAGGGAGCTGATTCGTGGTCAAGCCAAGCTTCTCGACCATGTCCATGCTCGCTAAGTTGTTGCAACTTCCTCCATCGATGATCGTACGGTATGATCGATCCATGAGAACGAACTTTGTTTGGAACAAGTTGTGACATTGATTCTGTTCAGCACGCTCCATTTGTGTACTAAGCACATGCTTCACAATGATGCTCAAATATCGATCATTAATTTCAGCACCATATTGTTCATGCTCAGCTTGTTGCCCTTCACCTGCATGGTCAGTTGCAAGCATAGTATATTCCTCTTCAATACCACTAGCTGAAGTGTACTCACCATCATCCTTTATGAGTAGGGCTCGCTGGCTAGGACAGTCATGCATGATATGACCGAATCCCTTACAACGGTGGCATTGTGTTTCTCGTGCCCTACCGGTAGAAGCAACCGATGATGAACTTTGTGCGGGGGCTTGGACTGTACTCTTACTCATCTCGGTCACTCGTGAGGGTATTGTGGAAGCACTAGGACGTCGGTTGTTGCTGGAGAAACTCGGTGCAGGTGCTCAACTCGATGTGTTGTATGGAGCTTTCGGTTGGCCACCTCCGAAACTCCCTCTCGGCCTCAACTTCCGTCCCTGTACTTCTCTCTCTGCCTTACAAGCAAGATGAAATAGACGAGTGATAGAGTTGTATTCTTTATAGTCAAGAATGTCTTGAATGTCTCAATTTAAACCTCCCAAAAATCTAGCCATTTTAGCTTCATCAGTTTCTTCTAAACCACAACGTAACATACCAGTTTGCAGCTCTTGATAATAATCCTCTACAGAATTACTACCTTGGTTCAGATGTTGCAATTTATTCAGCAAATCACGAGCATAATATGAAGGCACAAATCTATGTCTCATGACTCTCTTCAAAGCATTCCAAGTTCTAGGTATGTTCTGGTTATTGCGACAATATTCACTCCACCAAACAGATGCAAATTCAGTAAACTTGCTAGTAGCAGCCCTAACTTTCTTATCTTTAGAAACTTCAAAGCAAGCAAATTTTTGTTCTATAGCTAATTTCCAAGTGAGATAGGCAGGGTCATACTTTCCACTGAATGAAGGTATAGTCAATTTAAGCTTACCGAATGAGTCATCATGACCACGTACCTCTCGTGGTGCAATTCTTCTCATATCGTTGCGATTGAAACGAAGACGCCGATGGTCACGATCATTGTTGATATTGAATCCTCCATCGGACTCCGTATCAGCAGCATATTGATTTCCTTCGGCATTGAAATCATCTTCGACCTCATCAGCCCATGCTTGGTGTCGAGGTACATTATTGGCAGTAGCAGCAACAGGGGCAACAGGGGCAGCAGCCGGGGCAACTGGGTCTTGTTTCTGCTCCAATTGCTCCACTCGAGTGGCGAGTGCAGCAAGCGCTTCGTTATTGCGGTCTAGAATCCCTTTGATATGCTCAGTGTGCGTATTCAGCAAGCGATTGAAGTGTTGTATGATGCCCTTCGTATGAGGTGTAAGTGGGCCGTCGTCCTCCTCGCTTTGATGACTTGAACCTGACATGGTTAGTAGCAAACAAGGAAACAAAATCACAGCGATATATCCCTATCAACTACTAGGTGTAGGTGGCTCAAACTCTCTCACAGTCAAGCTTCTTATTAAGCTCTTACCGATCCTTACCAAGCAGCAGGTGGTGATCGGCTGCTAGTAACAGTCTCAAATGCTCCAAAGATTGGTCAAAGCGATTGCAAGTGATTGGTACCTGTACGTCGGTAGAAAGTGTAGCTTGGACAAGCTCAAGTATGTAGCAAAGGTTAGCAATGATCAGTTCAGAGAGTGCAAAGTTGAAAAGTTGCTCAAAGTACTAGTCAGTAGTATGCTGGCCTACTTATCTAGCCCGCCGGTGATAGTTTCCCCGGTCGCAGGGGAACCACTACTTCTTTATTTGGCGACAACACCTCATGCGGTCAGCGCTGTCCTAATCGCAGAAAGAGAAGGTGTGCAACGACCCCTCTATTATGGGAGCGAGGTACTTCATGGTCCTAAGGAGCGTTACCCCGAGGTCCAGAAGATACTTTACGCGCTACTGATGGCTTCCCTCAAGCTATGACATTACTTTCAGGAACATAAAATTACAGTGCCCTCATCATTCCCCTTGGGAGATATTATCCGAAACCCAAAGAAATCTGGTCGAATTGCGAAGTGGACTGTGGAACTTGGAGCATCTGACATCCATTTCACCCCTCGTACTGCGGTCAAGTCTCACATCCTTGCAGATTTTGTGGTCGAATGGACTAACCCTGACCCTCCAAGGCAAGATCCGAAGACTTGTCGTGTACCGACCATTGGATGATGTATTTTGACGGCTCTCGTAGTTTCCAACACTCGGGGGCTGGAGTTGTCTTAGTAACGCCTCAAGGCGACCAACTCAAGTATGTCATTCAATTACATTTTGTTGCGACTAACAACGCAATAGAGTATGAAAGTCTTATTGCAGGGCTCTGGGCAGCAAAATTCCTCGAAGTTCGTCGATTAGTGGTGAGGGGAGACTCACAGCTAGTCGTAAACCATGTAAACAAGGAGTACATCACCTCCGATGAGACAATGGCTCATTACCTGGGGGGTGAGGAGATTGGAAAAACACTTTAATCATTTCAAAGTGCAATACATCCGGCAAAAGGACAATATTCTCGCAAACCAATTATCTAAAATTGGGTCCTCACGTACATCTACTCCGACAGGGGTGTTCGTCGAACACTTAGAGCATCCTTCGATCATGACTACAGTCGAAGATGACCAGGTAACAGTCATCGTTACCAACCTTGGACAAGAAGGGGATTGGACCCATCCGTTGAGGGTCTATCTCGAACATGGGACCTTGCCCAAGGATGAAACCAAAAGTGATCGGTTGATTCGGAAAGCGCGCCTATACATGCTTATAGAAGGAGTTTTGTATAGGAAGGGTACTCAAGGGGTATTCATGCGTTGTATTTCTCAAGAGGAAGGTAAATCCCTCTTGAAAGAAATCCATGACGGTGTGTGTGGTGCGCACGCGTCATTTCGCACACTGGTCGGGAAATCTTTCTGACAGGGTTTTTTCTAGCCTTCGGCACTCGATGATGCCAAAAATTTGGTCAAGACATGCCCCTAGTGTCAATTTCATGCCAGATAGATTCATCAGCACACATATGTCTTGCAAACCATCCCATTAACGTGGCCCTTTGCGGTCTGGGGGATGGATACTGTGGGACCTATGCCACAGGCGATCAATGGTTACAAATTTCTGTTCGTAGCCATTGACACGTTTACAAAGTGGATTGAGGCTGAGCCAGTCTGTAACGTCACCACTGCTGCGGTACAGAAGTTCTTTCATAAGAACATCGTCACTCGATTTGGTGTTCCAAGTCGTCTCATCACTGACAACGGTTCCCAGTTCGCTAACAGCCTCTTCCTGGACTATTGCGATAATGTTGGAACCAAGGTGTGCTTTGCTTCTGTAGCTCATCCACAGAGCAATGGTGCTATCAAACGCGCCAATGGACAGATATTACAAGGCATCAAGAAACATGTTTTCGATCGCCTTAAGATGTGCTCGGGGGCTTGGGTAGATGAACTCTACTCCGTTCTATGGGAACTACGCACTACTTGTAGTCGAGCCACCGGTGACACACCTTTCCAGTTGGTATACGGCGCCGAGGCGGTGTTACCTATGGAAATCCGTATTGGTTCTGTCCGAACAGATCAATTCAACCAGATTGATTAGATCGAACAGCGTACTCAGGATTTAACCTTCCTCAAAGAAAAGCGTGATTGAGCATTGATAAGGTCAACAGTATATTTGCAAGCTTTGCGAAAATATCACAGCAGGAGGGTGCGGCCGCGTAGTCTTCACATGGGTGATCTGGTTTTACGAAAAATACAAAACCAGCCTAACCGCAATAAGTTTTCTTCTCAGTGGGAAGTCTCTTACATTGTTGTTTCAGTACCGCGACCAGGATCGGCTCGGTTAGCAATGGAGGATGGTAGAATCTTATCCAATACGTGGAACATTGATCAACTGCGCAAGTTTTACGTGTAAGTTTCCCAATCTTTTTTCCTGTTCAATTAGCATGGTTTAACAAAAACTTCGTGAGTACTTTTCTTCGGCTCATGTTATGTTTGTTTTCTTTATTTGCCATACCTATACCGAGCCCGACTCAGGGGTTGGTCGCCGATAATCATCTTGCTACAATACCCTAACCGGATTCACTGGCTGATTTCATGGTCGCATCCAACTAAGACATCCCTCAATAAGCCGTTTTTCAATGCACACGGGACTTACTGGCATGTTCCTGATCATTCGAGTGGCTGCCAGTTCGTAATAAGGTCGGATGTTGTATTAAGGTCAGTATCGGTTTGATCGGATGATCATATCTAAGTTAAAGCATTTCTTGGTTATTCATAATGCCCATATTTTTCCAGAGATTATAATACTAGATCTTCAGTACTTATGATCTCAGGAGGGGGCTAAGAGAATATGGTCATAATATGAAACGAAGGAAGTATCACTCTTTTCCAAAAATTTAAGGCACGCATTTGCATGTTATAAATGTAATTTTACAGGTATAATTACTAAGAGAGATCATTACAAGGAATCAAATAAGGCCTAGCTCTTTCAGTAGATCTTCGACTAGAGGCTTGACTTCTTCAGAGATGGTCTCAAGTCGATCACTCTCGATCTCTGCGTTTTCTACTATCAGCTTCAGATTCAAATCTGGGCCGTTGTAATCTGCAGAGAATGGCAGAGGTTACCGATCCTACATTTGACTTCAGTACCTCTTCCTGTCGTTTTGTATCTCCAGGAAGATACTCGAGGAGTGATTCGACTTGGGCCGCGACCAATATGGCTAACTCGCTAAGGCTTGAATTGTCCCTTTGCGGCTCGATCACATCTGCTTTTAGCAGATTGACCAACATCTTCAGCTTTTTGAAGATGTTCGATTGAGTACCGCTGCAGGAGGAAATTGTTATGTTTAGACCTTCATTCTCCATGCTAGTAGTGTCAATTTTCGAGCTTCGTAGCTCGATGGTCGCCTGAAGGTTTCTTTTCTCTTCTGAAAGATGATTTATTTGATCCTCTTGTGCTGTATGAACACAGTAAACACTTACTATAAATATTTCATACGATGAGAAGATTTCTTCTGGTCGGAAGTATACTTATAAGAAAGCTTTGACTGTGCTTCGCGAAGTTCCTTCTCTAAAGAAGAATATCTCGTAGCTGCAGCTTCTTCTTGATTCACCCGATCAGCCATGCTCTTATTCAGAAAGGCATTTTCTCTGTAACAAGAAGGATGATCAGCTACGCTTAAATACGGATTCAAGTTAACACGAATAAAGAGCACCATGCTTACTGTTGCAGCCGACTGATCCCCCGTTGCTCAACCTCGATATGCTTTGCTATAACTATCGACTTGGTCGCCACCCGGGTCAAGTCCTGGAACACGATAAGAAATTGCTCTTAAGACTTGAATATTCCTGAATTTTTGAGAGTTTGAAAATAAAAAAAAAAGAAGAGTTGTTCATACCTCTATGTAATCGTTGAATGAGCCGCTCTCAACATCAGCGTGAGGTCTAACCTCAAGACTTGCTGTGTCCGCGGTAGGGGCAACAGATGATCTTTCCTGTTGATCCCCCTCTATGGCCGTGCCTGTGGTTTCAGTCCTTTGGGATCGGATTTCCACTGTCATTCCATCCACGATGGCCGAAAGAACTTCTTCGGCCATGGGAGTCGGCCTTGGCTCTCCCGCGACCTCTGCTATGGGTGTACCTTGGCTTGTCGAGGTCGCCGGGGTACTAGGTGCAGCATCCCTGCGCCAATAGACAGACAAACATATTGTAAGGCGAGATGCCTCTCGTTAGTCATATTTAGATGGCAATAGGAGAAGTTCTCACTTTATTCGAAACCCCACCCATGGTTTGGGTTTCGATGATGAGCTCCCAAGAGAAAGAAGCCTACTAGTTGCTATTGGGAAAGTCTTCTTCTGTCCTTGTTTTCCTTCTCTTAAAAAAGACAGTATCCTCTTCTCCCTGTATGAACATAATTCAATGGGTATGTACAGAGGAACGAAAATGTGTGAGATTGTGAGGATTCTTACCACAGTCACTCCCTCTATCATTAGGGGAGGTGTTGTTAGTCCTTGGACTTAACGAGTCTCAGGCACCAGGGTTCCACCCGAAACCACGGGATTGTCAATGGTCACAGGGCCCATTATAGCCATTTCTGTCCCTGCAGCCAGGGACAAGATTTCGTCCACCGGAAGGGAAGTCGACCTCTCTAGGATGCTTGTTCCCAAGAGGTCAGTCGTTTTCCTCTTGCGACGAACTAGAGTAATGTCGTCTTCCTCATCCTCGCTCCCTTCACCCTGTACAACGAAGAAGTAATTTTCACTCGTACTGAGTCTTACCGCAGTCTTTTTCACGGTAATGATTTTCTTCCACGAAGAAGTCTCTCCCAGAATCTTCTTAGGTTTTTTGGGAGCAAACTCCTTCACTTCGTGCTTTGAATGGGTCCTCCTCACCCTCTTCGCAGTCGGTCTTCCCGAAGGACCAATGTCCTCGTTTGGACGCATTGCCTCAGCAAATTTTTCCAGAAGCTGTATTATTCAACATGCTTTTGGTAATACAAGGCAAATGGATGGTTTCCAATAGAGCTTGTTTGAATAAATCATACCTTTCAACGCTCTTGCTTAAGATCGTCGCCGGCGTTAATTAAGCTCTGGGGGTGAGGCGATCCTTTAGCTCCCTCCACAGCGGCGTTATACGCCCGAAGAAGGTAGTTTGTCCATTTCTCAATCTCGGACAAGGATAGCGCTGTGTCACAAACAAGCATGTTAACAAATGCGACGTATTTTCATCAGTAAAAATGCATGTTTTGTTGACTAGAGGACATACCATTATTATAGTCCAGGGTGCTGTCCACCATGGACTCTACCTCCCAAGCCGGATGTGTCCTTTCACGCAGGGGGCTCATCCTGTTCTTCACGAAGTCGCGTATGATATCACACGCAGTCAAGCCTTGCTGAACTAAGTGAAGAATAGCTTGAGCTTGTCTCTTCTGTTCTACGCTCAGAATGGGAAGGGAGTCTAACTGGCTTTCTCCGGTTGGGTGTTCGCGAACCATAGTCCTCTCTCCGATGGAGGGGTGCAGTAAAACCACTTATGGTACCACCCAAGAACAGAGTCCCGTAGAGGCGGGAATAGGTACTCTTTCTTCTTCCGTATACGGAAGTAGATGCACCCAGTGGCATTGGCACTTTTTGACCATGCCAAAAAGTAGAAGCGTCGGAAAAGCTCCACGGTTGGAAGCACTCCGACAAAGGTTTCATAGAGATGTTGGAAAATCGCCAGGATAAGGACTGCATTTGGGTGGAGATTTACTAACTCCAACACGTAATGGTCCAAGATTCCCCTCAAAAATTCGCTTTCTGGGAATCGGAACCCGCAGCGCAAGTATTCCTCGAAGATCACCAATTCGCCCTCTTGGATGATTGGGGTTTCTTGATCTTTTTCTGCTGGCAGCCAGTTGATCAGTAGCCGTGGGGGTCTTTCTTTAGTTCCACCAGGCTCTCTTCTGTATGGTGGACGGATCAGCTCCAGGACGTCATTTCTTATGAAGAATTGAGAAGAAAAGTGGTGGCTTTGGAGACGACGAAGACGAGGAATGCAAAAGAGGGGTTTGTGCGGCAGAAGGGTCTAAGGAAAAGAAGGGTTTTTGGCTGCTCCAGTAAGCTACCTCTTCCTTTTACATGTCTGAGACAACCCTTCGCCGACTATTTTATTAATTTCCCATAATGGGTGTCTTTCCTCTTGGAACCCGTTATCCATACCCAGTAATGAATCCGAAATGAAATGTGTTTTTATCATTTTATTTCTCATTCGGGGGCTATGGTACAGATAAAAATATTGAAAATTCCTAAATCTTTATTTTTGAATGGAAGGCAATAGGCAAGAAGCCTACTGCTAGAATATATATATATATAGAGAAGAAGAGTACAAGATTACAAAGGACCAAAAAAGAAAGCAAATTACAAGATGCAGATTACAACATATTCAGCCAAGAAAAAATTTTGATTTTAATACTATCCGGAACTCTTTGAGCTAAGAGGAACAGATCATCCTTGAAGGCCAGCTTCCAAATCAAAAAACTTAGGAGACTGAAATTGGAAAATTTTCTTGTTTCTAATCTTCCAGATGTTCCACAAGGCAATAATAACAATCTCCGAGATAAACTCTTTAATGGAAGCAGAAAAACCATGCAAGTTTCGAATGATATCTAGGAGAGAAGGATTCACCGACCAGTCCACAGCCCAATTTAATCCAATGAAATCCCAACATTGTTTAGCAAAACCACATCTAAAAAAGATATGAGAATGAGATTCAATACTTCCCTCCTCACATAATTCACAGTCCAAGGAAGGAATAACCATATTTCTCCTGAATAACCTCTCCCTAGTATTCAGACATTCCCTAAGAAAGAGCCAGAAAAAAACCTTGAGTTTCATAGGACAATGATTCTTCCAACATACTTTGAAAATGGGATGTATAGGACAAACACCCATCAAACTTCTGTAGACCTTGCTTGTTTGAAAACTCAGGGAGTCGCTAGATAACAAGAACCAGCCATCATTTGAATGATTATTTTCCACATGATTCTGTTGTAGAAGGGACATTTGTTGGAATTGTGAAAAAGCCAATTCAGAGAGAGGAAGATGAAAACAATCAACCTCCAAGTTTAAATTCCGAAAATCCTGAACTTTGAAGTTTCTGGAAGAGAAAGAGTATAATTTCGGCCATTTATGTGATAGAATTTCTGAGCTCCAAAGATCATTCCAGAAATCACAGTTATCTCCTCTTCCTAGAGAATAGGAGAAAAGACCTTTAAAAAAGACCAAAAGATGTAAAATGTCCTTCCACCAAAAGGACCCAATCATCCAAGAATCTGAAGATAAACCTTGAAAGTAATAAGCATTCCAAAGAAGCTGAACCCAAGGAGCTGAATCTTTATTAAAAAATTTAAACAAGAACTTCAAAAGAAGGGCCATGTTTTGAGTTTTCAGGTTAATAACCCCATGACCACCATTCTTCCTAGGTCTGCAAATTTTATCCTAAGCAATCAGACAATGACCTCCTAAACAACTGGATTGACCTTTCCAAAGAAAAGCTCTTCTGATCTTATCAATTTTATTGATGAAAGAAACAGGTATTCTCAAGGTTGACATAAGAAACATAGGACGAGAAGAGAGCACCGAATTAATAAGAGTTAACCTTCCTCCTAAAGAAAGGAAGGAAAATTGCCATCCGGATAATCTCTTGTTAATACGATCAATGACATTATCAAAATGTTCAACCCTTGGTTTAGTCACTCCAAGTGGAAGTCCCAAGTAAGAAAAAGGGAAGGAACAAATTTGACATCCAAGAATGCCAGCCAAGTTCCTGGTCAAATCTTCAGAACAGTTGATCGGGATTAAAAAAGATTGAACAAAATTAACTCTTAAACCAGTAGAACTGGCAAAAGAGTTAAGAAGAGCTTTAAGCAAAAATAATTCCTTAGCATCCGCTTTGACTATAATGAGAGTATCATCAGCATATTGAATAATGGGGAAATCTTCAAACTCCACAATAGACGCTGGAAGACTAAGCAGACCCAAATTCTTTGCACAATTCAAAATAGATTGTAACAGATCAGCCACTATGACAAACAACAGTTGAGAGAGAGGATCACCTTGCCGAACACCTCTTCTACAAATAATTTGTTTGCTAGGAACTCCATTTAACAAAATTTTTGAGGATCCAGAGTTCAGGATGAGAAGTTTCCAACTCAACCATCTATCTCCAAAACCTTTAGATTTTAATACCTTCAAAAAAATTCATGCTCAATCAGATCGAAGGCTTTTTCAAAATCAAGTTTCAATAGAACAGAGCTCCTCAAAGAAGTCTTGCAAATATGAACATATTCATACGCCCAAGCAGTATAATCCTGAATGGTTCTAGATTTAATAAAACCATATTGATTACTATGAATAATCATTGGAATAACTGATTGAAGACGATTGGCAAGAAGTTTGGTAATAATCTTCAAAGAGCTATTTAACAATGAGATAGGCCTGAAATCAGCAACCCTTGCAGCTCCCTGTTTCTTCAGAATTAAAGCAATAAAAGATGCGTTTAATATGAATAATTCAGAATCACCATAAAAAAAGCATCTAACAAGGTCATAGAAATCATGCTTAATGACAGGCCAAGCAGCTCTGAAAAGTTTCCATTGAAGCCATCAGGACCCGGACTTTTATTTTGAGGCATGGTAAGTACCACATTGTCAACTTCCTAGGGAGAAAAATTCTGCTCAAGACAAGAAAGCTCTTCAGGGAAAGCATAAACCAACTCTTGATTAAACCACATATTTGTATATTCTGAAACATCAAATCTGTTTTTGAAAGAAACCCAAATATGGTTCGCCATATCTGCTTGATCAAGAAGATCCCTACTATTGTCATCCTTCAAGGAAATAATGTAATTTCTTGTAAAACTATTCGAAGCCACAGAATGAAAGAATCTAGTGTTCTCGTCTCCCAATCTCGCCCATCTAATACGTCCCCTTTGTTTCCAAAAGGTGTTTCTGATTCTGAGAATTCCACAAATGTGTTTTTTGAGGATACTCCGGAAATTACATTCCTGCCTGAATAAATCTCTCTGTTCTTCTAGACCATCCAGTATACTAAAAGTGCAGTAGCAATAATCCAGCAAGGCTTGAGAGAATTTGAACTTTTTATTCCACTGCTTCAACTCTCTACGCAAAAGCTTAAATTTGGAATTGATTCTTCGGGCCACATTGGAGTCTATGACACGTGAATTCCAAGAACTTTGCACAAATTTAAAAAATCAGGAGAAGAAGCCCAAAAGTTTTCAAATCTGAATATCTTCGACGATGGAAGAGAAGAAGAAATCAAAAAATGGTACATGGCATATGATCGGAGACCACCCTGGAAGAAGCACTAACAATCGTGTTGGGAAAAACATTAAGCCAAGCACCATTAACAAAGAACCAATCAAGCTTTTCCATGACTGGTTGTGCTTGCATATTTGACCATGTAAATTTATTTCCTTTAACAGGCAAATCCTCCAAAAGAAGATGATTAATAGCTTCATTAAAAAGATCAGCTTCCCCATATTTGAATAAACCTTTGTTTTTGTTAGAGGAGAAAC
Organism: Pharus latifolius; assembly: GCA_019359835.1. Classification (NCBI taxonomy): domain Eukaryota; kingdom Viridiplantae; phylum Streptophyta; class Magnoliopsida; order Poales; family Poaceae; genus Pharus; species Pharus latifolius. The sequence goes on along the minus strand of CM033323.1, from coordinate 23,357,029 downwards.
GCAAAAGGTTAAAATCACCCATGATTAACCAGGGAAAATCAGAGGGAGCTAATGAGCTACGGAACTAGTTCAAAAATTCAATTTCTTCCTGGGGCAACAAGGGCCATAAACATTAGAGATCATCCACACCTTTTCAGAAATTTTGTTCATGAGAAATTTCAAAGTGATTCACACTCACTTTTTGAAAAAAGGAGCAATTCCAAACAGTCAGAATCCCCCCAGAGTTGCCCCGAGAGGGAACATAGTCAAAATCCGTCCAAGACTTAGGGAAAAAAGATTTAATCACAAACAAATTAATGTCCTCTAATTTGGTCTCTTGAAGACAAAGAATGGAACATTTTTCATCTAAAATTTTGGAGCGAATAGCAACCTTTTTATCCAGAGCATGTAAACCTCTAATATTCCAATTGAGGATACTGAATTTCTTAAAAGTAGTCATCAGTTAATAAGTAAAATACATGCAAGTCATGAACTCGAAACGAGAACATGTTGACCCAATCATCAAAATATCTAAGAAAAACATTCAGCAAGCTGTAGAAACAAGCCATCCAAAAAATTGTCCAGAAGGAGGAAATTAAACAAGACTTAAGCTCCCGGTTCACTTCACTAAACATCTAAGTCTTGGATAATTGGTGCCATCATTTTGTCCTTGGAGATTAACTCCATAGGGATCCCACAAAATGAACCAATGGCTTTGGAATAAGTTTATGACCTCTATACTGATCGCAACGTAATCCTGTGATCACAACGGATATGTGTGATCATAACAGCTGTGGTCGCCGTTTGGTCAAGATACTGTTCTGTGATCGTTCTTATCACAGTCTACAATCTCAATGCTATTTTGAGGCCAAAAAACTATTTTGTGATCATTACTCTAGTTCTAATCGCAGTCTACAGCCTTAATGCTATTCTAAGACCGAAGAATTGAGCCAGCTTCGGACAGAAGTCTACCTATGTATTTTTGGTCACAGAAGCATTCTCATGTAACTATTTTTCACAAAATATAAAGAACCTTAATTCGGATTATAAGTTCTACATAATCCTTTTAAGAGATCAAGTATGTAAGGAAAAGAAATTCTTTATCTCTGACAATCTTTACATACAAAAGGGACACAGGCGACCAACGCGTCAACCTGGCCTGATAGCCTCTTACAAAGTTCTCCCAGGGACATGTTAACATCAGTGGGATCAACACTGGCTGCCCCTAGAGAACTGGCTATGGCTCTAAGCCTATCTACATCATCCCGAATCAAAGAAGCGCTATTATTCCTTATTGTATCAGAGAGTTCTCGCTGCTGTCGAGCATAATCCCACTCCAAGTGGAATTGGCGCACCTCTTCGTGGGAGTTGTCATAACATTCTGCCAGATGCAAAATTGCCGAAGACATCTCATCGGTCTTCTTCTCCAGGGCCTCTTTTTCTTTTTGGAGAGTTCGCTCGAGGGAAACACTCTCACCAAAAAGAGGCTGGACTTCAGCAGGCTGATCGTTGGGGGCTCCAGACATTTTCGTCTCCTGCACATGTATGCGTTAGTTTTAAAAGATAAAACGACCAGCAAAGAGAATGAAAATAACTACCAATCCTCGCAGTAAGATTGGATGGGAGGATGAAGCACTTCCCCCAGGAAGTAGATCACCCAACAAAAGTCGAGGACCATCTGGTCATGGGAATGCAACCTTCCCACCAAAAAATTGATAACCCAACAAAAGCTAGGGATCGCTTGGTCACGACAGGGAAAGTTGATCAAAAGAAGAAAGCTTTAAAGTATTATTAGGAATCTCCAAAGGTGGAAATGAAGGTTCAACCTGCCGAGTTGCATGGACCAGGAGAACTATATGGGACACAGAAAGAGAGTGCAATGATGCATCTCCAACTTTTGCACCCGTGAAAGAAGCTCCACTGGAAGATCCCTCGTCAACCTCTGGTTTCTTCTTTGGAGGAATCAGTTCCTCAATCATCTGCAAGTTCCCAAAATGCATTTGGAAAATGATCAGGATATGAAATGACAACCTGAACCAGAGTCCCAGAAAAGTCTTACCTTCTGGAAGTCCTTGTCGAGTTCGGGTATCACTTTCTCTTCATCACTCTCAATCTCAATAATGTTCTTGGGGTCTTGATCTGCCATCAAAAAAAGGATTGAGGCTTAGAGGGAGAAACTGGAGAGGAGAAGTAGCATTTGAGAAAAACTTTTGGTTCGTTTCCACACACGTCTCGGGTTCTTAAACCTCACTTACAATTGCCATCACGATGAGTTGCCTAAGTCATCATTACCTGTCAAGAAAAACTCAAGGTTTTTCTCAGGGTATGAACCGTCACACGGCGGAACAGTTTCAGTTGAAGTTGAAACGTTGGGTTCATAATTCAATGCAGGATAAAAATTTGAAGTAAATATTTCCTTTCATTTTTCTTCAAATTTGGGGGCTAGCTGACAAGGATTATCACCCGAGCTAGTTCAAAATAATACACGTCTGGTTTAAGACAGAATCAGATTAGACGTGTGTCTATAAGTCCGTCACTATGGTCTCAGACGACCAGAAGGGCGTGGACACAGAGATAATTCATGATCATAGCCCTTGCGCGGTCAGAAGACCGCAGACAATGTGCGATCAAAGGGTCGTTGACTATCTGCGACCAGAATAATTCGGGAAGGCCTAACTCTTTGAACAGGCATATCCCAAGAATCACGAAGATCTTTCCACGTATGAAGACAACTGCTAGGAGATTAACATGTGTGGTTCTCCCTTGATTGCACGTGTTAAGCCTGCGTGGAAGTTAAGTGCGGTTAACGAAACTGCATCCTAACAACTGTCCAAGGCCGTTTCGCATTGGCGCCCTTTTGTCCAGTATAAAAAGGTAGTCAATGCACGTTCTAAGGACAGTTAATTATTCAGTCAAGCCTACAAGCACTACCAGGCATCCAACAAACCTGAAGACTTAGATATAGTTAGATAGACAGTAACATTGAAGAGATCTTCGCCTGTGATCATCTCTTCTTCCCTCTTGTAAACATCTTATTTGATACAGTGAAACCACAACAGGACGTAGGGCTGTTACTCCCACCATTGAGGGCCCGAACCTGTATAAAATCCTTGGTGCGCATACAGACATTACTCATCCTACCTTCCCGGAGGAGCGCCCTGAAAGGCCCCGCAACTCACAAATTTGCATAAGAACGACGAAGGACCCCGAGTCCAAATCGTCAATAATGTGCATATGAGTTGGTATCAGAGCTCACGTTGCTGGTAGGAATTCATTTATCCCTAGTTTAGTAGTTTGATTTTTTTTTACCTAGAGTCCAGAAAATTGCCAGTCGAAAAAAAAAAGTTTCCTAGCCCATTGTAGCTCTCAATTTGTTAATTTCAATTTGCTTAATTGAATTTTCATTCCGTTGAGTCATGTCTATTTGTTGGTCTTAATTTTGTTGGACGAAAAATCCAAAGATAGATTGATACCTTGCTGTGAGTCAGTAGATTGCATCTTACCATAAATCCGATAACAAAAATACCAAAAGGAGGCAAGCAAGTATAAAAAAAAAGTGTCAAAAAAAAGAGAGAAACCAGAGCCCGGCCAAAACCAATTATTTCTCCAGATTTGCAAATCAGTTCAAAACCAAACTTCTGAAATTACATTTCAGTCCAGATTTCTTTTCTCAGCTATTTTCGACCAACCCCAGCTGCTGTTTTCAACCATTGCCCGGCCAACCGTTTTTGACCAGCACACCGCCGTGACTTCTTCGCCGCTGGCCATCGCCTATGCTCGCATTCGCCGTGTTTGCTTGTGCCTGCTCATGCACCCGTGCTCGCGCCAGTTTCAGCCATCGTGGCAACCCTTCGACCAGCAACAACAGCTTCAGCGCGCGCCCGCGGGAAGAGTTAGTTTGCATGCCCATATGTGTCGTCGCCAGGAGCGTTTTGTCGCCTCCACCTCTGCACTAGCCTAGACCAGGTTCCAACAACCCCGACCGTTATTGGCAAAGCTGGTTAGCCACCTACACACCGTCGCATCACCGTTCGCCGTTGTTCGTCCTACGCCCAACCAATCTCGTCCCCGGCGCAAGTTTCATTGCTGTTCCCCCTCACAAACATTGTCACTCGCCTATTTAAACCCCCCTCGCCCAAAGCTATCTTCACACCACCAAAAAACAGCTAAGTCTCAGTTCTTCTCATTTTCTTCTTCTTCCCCGATGAGCCGCTGTTGAGGCTATCGTCGCTAGAGCAATGCATTGTCCCAAACTTCAAATTGAGCACCCCAGTAAGTTCCCTATGCTTACTTCTCTGTCCCTTAGCAACCAATTGCCCTCCGGTGAACCTCACCTCCAATGATCGCCGAAATACTCAAATGCCCTATTTCTGAAATCAAAGTCATTCCTGCTATTTTCAATAAACCTTTATGTGGAACAAATCAACCCTTTGTAGATTCTAAGCAAGCCTGTGAAGCCAGTTTTCAAATTGATGCTCAATTTGTGAGTTCCCCATTTCTTCAAGCGTTGCCGTGGACTGTTCACGTCGCCGGCACAACTCGCCGTACCTCCAGCCAAATTGACTCAACCTACACCTTCCCTATATCCCCTAGATGGTGTAGCCCAAGCCAATTGTCCAGCATTGCCATGTATCAACAGCGCCCCTTTCACCATCATTCCCGAGCCAGGCGTCAACGCCGATAGGCCTCCAAACACCTCTGCAGCCAGATTCCTCACTCCAACACCATCAGTGTAGTCCTAGGAGCAAAACCCCTCAATCAACTTTAAGAATCTTCAACCCCAACTCTCTATCACCGTAGCCCATCTCTGATTCTAAGCGGCCGACGATTTAAACTTCGCTGTTCGCCGCCGTCAAGCCACCTCTGTCCAATTCACTTCACCAACAATCTCATCTTGATCTCGCCTACATGTTTGACAGGGTTAGCGAAGCAGTGCATGCGTGGATTGCCCAGACGCGCAAGCCCTAGTGTGCTGCAGTACACTGACATTCAATTTTTCCTGTGCCAGTGGCTTTGCTGTAAATTCTTCTAATCCCTGGACTTTTCTGTTAAAACTAATTTGTCAATTAGATGCCTTACTGTGTTTGGCACCTAATGCTTCAGTTTGTACTCATTTTGTCCTTTTGGAAACTCCAGATCAACTCTATGCATTCTCAGACATTGTCAGGCCGTGAACCGAATGTCAGCCTGCAGACATTTGTCGTGTCTGAATCAAATCTTGTGAGCCAAACCCTAGTATCTTATCCTCCACTATGTGTTATGTTGTTTCGTTGTTTGCGTGCGAGAGCAGAACCAGAAGCGAAAGGTTTGGAAGCAATCTTTGACGACCCAGCGGAGTAGTCAGAACCCACATTGTAAGGCAAGTCTCATTCCGTTGACCATATCTCTCCTAATATTTTAAAATGAACTAGATTAAATTCTGTTTTGAATATATGCATGCTTTATCTTCAAGTTAAGTGCTATGTTGAAAGAATGTGAATAGATATGACCTAATTTCTTGTAAAGCGCCTCATGTTTGTGTATCTCATGCACCCTTGTCACTCTAGGATATCATGCTTAGATTATGCTTATACTTAAATGTATACGTTAAGTGTTAAATGGTCAATTGTATGAGATAAGAGCTTAAAACCCTTTTTGTGAAAGAAAATGTGAATTAGAATCAATAGTGAGGATGGTTTGAATGGTTGGCTACTGTGTGCGCATCGTGAATGTGAATGTCTCCTCACTATTGGTTCATAAGGACAAGAACCTTGTGTTGTGCTTCTATGCGGCATGAAAATCATACCGACCACTTTCCTGGTATGGGACAGGCACAACTTAGTAGCTTTCTTGGTATTAACCGTTCCCTGCATGGTATCTCGGTCCGGTTTCTTACGAGGAAACTGGTGGGCCACAGAGGGCCATGAGTGGTGTGAGATCAAAAAAATTATGAGAGGATAAGGTGTAAGAAGGAAGTCGCCCTACGCTTGGATTTGAGTTGTGCGCGGCTACATCCATAGGCTATGTGTCTTGCGGGGACCATAGGCCAAGGCTAGGTAGTTTGGTAGTAGGGAGGACCCACAATGGTATTTTAGACTTAACTGTCTATTTACCGGGCAGGGATACTGTTAATACTAGACTGCAAAACTGTTGTGTGATCTCGGCCTTGTCACATGCGTAAAAGTCGCATGGAGAGGTACCGACTTGAAAGTCGAGTGAAGAAGTGGATTTAACACTAGTACAGAAATGCACTCTACTAACCCCTATCTTCTATCGATTATTAGCGATTTAGTTGAAAACCGATAGAAAATGTGCCTCGCGGTCATAAAAGGGCGACGGGTGTATTTTTCCTATCGGTTTATAAGAAACTTACCGATAGAATAAATAGTATGATTTACTCTAGCGGTGATGAACATATTTGCCGTTAGAAGAGATGCATAAGTACTGACAGGAGAATGTTGTGCGCCGATAGGACTGGTCGACTTCTACAACTAGACTTATTCTATCGGTACTGTATGAATATACCGACAGAGTATATTAAAAATTCCTATCGGCAATATGTAGTGCGCCGATAGAATAGTTGGCCTTCTACAAATATTTTTATTCTATCGGTAATGGATTCTTTTACCGTTAGAATATATAGAAAATTGCTTAGAATTGTTCGTCTTCAAATAGTTTTATTCTATCGGTAATGAATATTTATACCGGTAGAATATTGCAAAAAATATCTTAGAACTGTTGGCCTTCTACAACTAGTAATATTCTATCGGCAATGTACGTACACACCGATAGAGTATGTACAAAAATTCCTATCGGTAATATTTATTGTGCTGATAGAACCATTCGCCTTCTACAGATGTTTTTATTACTAACGGTATTCTGTTTTCGTACAGATAGAAAATATATATTTGTATAAATACACGGGTATGTCTCTTTCATTCTCACAGTTCATCTGGGGCTCGTAGTCCTAACCCGTAAGCTCCATGGACGGCCGGCGCACCTCTACAGGGGACCGCTGCACCTCCGCACCTCCATCGACGCCCTCTAGACGTCAGCATCCCAAGGAAGGTACGTAAAATTTCTGCAATATTGTTAGATTATTCTAATCCGATTATGGCAATAATTCTGCTTTTTTTGTATCCTTCATTTTGATGTGTCTTCTTTTCAATATGATTATGATCTGTTCAAGTCCTTGGATGATGCTCATGAGGGGCAACGTATTTCACGGTTCTTCATCGCAGTACGCTGCCTACGTTAGCTTGTTGGCGAAAGAAATGGTGAAGATCACTGTCGAGAGCTGGAAGGACGTGAAGGGCGACATCTTGGTTGGCTCAGTCGAGAAGATGCTTAAGCCCGGCGTGTTTCTCAAATCAGGACCTATAGAAAGCATCTTACATTTTTTTGCATGCACCAGCTTGTGGCCAGATGCTTACCTGCTTGGAGAAGAAGAATTGTTGTTATTTGCACAGCCATTCTACACCATCACTACACAGAACAACATCTTGGAAGGTAGGTTCTTTTTGTTATTGGAGTTGAGTTGAGTTGAGTTGAGTTGATCGAGTTTGAGTCCGAGGAAATCACCAATACGTACAAATGTATGTCGACGGCAGTTCCAGCTCCTCGGGCGTCTTCGAACTGAACTCCTATGGTTAAGTCCAATGTGGTTTAGACATTTGCTGTTTTGGATGAATGGATTTGTGATGTATCAGGTCTAACTTGTAGTCGGTAGTTGCATTGTGGCAACCTGCAAAGGTTCTCTTTTATGTAAAATGTATGGGCCACTGGGTCCTCGTCGTGATCTGTTGTTAATTTCAGACGTGGCTTTTCTAATATACATCGAATATGTGAATTGTTGTATTTGTATATTGTTGTATATTTGTGTATTTAATTGTATTGGTAGGTAGGTGTGTATTTGTACTACTGTTTCAGACATGCACTTGAGTTTGTGAACTGGCATGTGTATGTTTGTACCTGAATTTGTATTGGTGAACTGGCATGTGTATGTTTGTGCCTGAATTTGTGAACTGGCATGTGTAATTTCTTTGGCAAGATGAGGTCCCAAGTACCTAAGAAAATTATTTTTGTGTCTCTTAGTTAATCCACAAATTAGCATTTCTTGAAATATATTGCTTTATCTTCTAGTTAAGATCCGTTTGATGTAAGATCTGTTTGATGTTACATTGATATGATTCCTTGAATGTGAGAAATGGCATGTGTATGCTTGTCCCAGTTTGGTACCAGTACCTCCTCTAACGGTAAGTACACATATTTACCGATAGGAAAACACATATATTTGCTCAGTCATGCATATTCTAACGGTAAATACACATATTTACCGATAGAAAAACTCTTGCTCGTGTGTCATTCATCATCTAACGGTTCGTACATATATCTACCGATAGAAAAACTCATGTGCGTGCTGTGTCATGCATGATCTAACGGTCAATACACATATTTACCGAAAGAAGAAGTCCTGTACTTGCTCGGTAATGCACATTCTCTAACGGTATGTGTGTGTTTTTACCGATAGAATATGTGAGCGGCAAATTACCTAAGTTAGTCTAACGGTAATTTCATGTATTTACCGTTAGAAAAATGTCCATTATAAGGAAAACCCCACTCGTGCATTGCTGTGCTACTCTTTAATTTGTTCTGTTGCACTCTGTGTCCCTCTGTTTGTGACGAAAGTTCCAGCTACACTGCTAGGGTGATCAGCGCAGGCTGGAGGGAAGTTGATTGCGCCCCTCTCTTTAAGGTACGCTTAATCGTCGACACTTATCTCTCTCTCCCTCTAGATCTCCCTTCCTCTCTACTTGCAAGCTAGCTGTATTGTGTAGTTCCAAGTTTGTAGCTCTAAGCTTGGGAGCTTGGTAGCTGGAAATGCGTCATGTTTTAGGAGCTAACTAGCTTGTATTGTGTAGTTAGCTAGGTTAATTAGTGTTAATTTCGTCAGGCTAGGGTTCAACACATGTATCTGTTGTAAGAAGCTATACATGTACATATACATAACTTAATCGGGCAGGTTTCATGCATGGCTTACTCGTTAAATTTTGTTAATTGTAGATGGACAGGAAATATTGGATGTATGGAATAAAACGTACTACTCTTGAATATTTGGATGGTGTGAATGAGTTTATTAAATTTGCTGAGCAACAAAAGGAGAGGAAGGGAGAGAAAAATATGCTCTGTCCTTGTACAGATTGTATGAACTTGAAGAGGTTTAGCAACTCTGATCAAATTAAGAGTCATTTGATTCGTCATGGTTTTAACGCGCGATACACCCGTTGGATATGGCATGGCGAAGATCTTGAGGAAACAAGCACCACTACTACCAATCAGCACGACTCGGATGTGGATTGCAATAATATCGATGATCATCCCAATTTTGGTAATGTTCATTCCGATGTGCACGTAGATGATGATGATGACAATCTAGATGAGATGTTACGTGATGTAGAGGAAGATTACAACGAAAATGACTTCTGTGAATTTGAGAAACTGATTGCTGACTCTGAGAAGCCTCTGTTCCCTGGATGTGCAACATTTACAAAACTGTCTTCTGTGCTGAGATTATATAACTTGAAGGCAGGAAACGGTTGGAGTGATAAGAGTTTCACGGCACTATTAGATCTTCTAGCGGACATGCTTCCAGAGGGAAATGAGTTGCCAAGATCTACTTACCAAGCCAAAAAACTGTTGTGTCCGTTGGGAATGGAAATCGAAAGAATACACGCATGCCCAAATGATTGTGTGTTGTACCGTAACGAGTACTCCAGTTTGCATGTTTGTCCAAGATGCGGTGCATCGAGGTATACGCGTAGGGACCGGATTGACAGTGAACGTCACGAGGTAAAGAAAGGACCCCCGGCAAAAACTGTGTGGTACGTGCCTGTGATACCTAGATTGAAGCGGCTGTTTGCAAATCCGAAAGTCGCGAAGCACTTGCGTTGGCATGCTGAAGCCCGGAAACAAGACGGAAAACTGAGACACCCAGCTGATTCTATTCAATGGAGAAACATCAACAGAACATTTGCTGGGTTCGACGGTGAACTTAGGAATGTAAGGTTCGGGCTGAGTACAGATGGTATGAACCCACATGGTAATATGAGCAGCCAGCACAGCACTTGGCCGGTTCTTTTATGCATCTACAATCTTCCTCCTTGGTTATGCATGAAGCGCAAGTACATCATGATGGCGTTACTAATCTCAGGATCCAGACAACCCGGAAATGATATTGACGTGTTTCTAGCGCCTTTAATCGAGGACTTACAGAAATTGTGGAGCGAGGGTGTGCAGGTGTAGGATGCATACCAGAAAGAGAATTTCATCTTGCGGGCCCTGATATTTTGCACCATAAATGATTTTCCGGCCTACGGCAATTTGTCGGGGTATAGTACGAAAGGAGCCAAGGCTTGCCCTATTTGCCTAGATGAAACTGAGAGCATGTGGCTGCGAAATTGCCGGAAAACAGTGTACATGGGTCACCGCAGGTTTCTTCCAGTGCATCACACGTATCGTAAGAAGAGGAAATCATTTAGCGGGAAGCCTGAGAAGGGATCAGCTCCAGTGTTTCTGACCGGTAAGGAGATTTACTCTCGCGTGAATGACATCAAAGTTGAGTTCGGTAAGCATTCTAAACCTCGAGAAAAAAATGTTTGGAAGAAGAGATCGATTCTCTGGGATCTACCGTACTGGGAGCACTTACAAGTTCGACATTGCATTGACGTCATGCATGTAGAGAAAAATGTCTGTGACAGTTTGATTGGTTTGTTGTTGAACATTCCGGGAAAGACAAAGGATGGTGTGAAAGCTCGTCGTGACATGGTGGAAATGGGGATAAGGACTGAGCTTGCACCTTTAGAGAATGGAAAGCGTACATACCTTCCCCCGGCCTGCTATACGTTGTCCAAGAGCGAAAAAACATAACTCTGTCGGTGCCTGCACGGTGTTAAAGTTCCATGTGGGTACTCCGCGAACTTGAAAAAACTTGTGTCTATGAAGGACCTAAGACTGGTTGGCATGAAGTCCCACGACTGTCATGTCTTGATGTCACAGATGCTTCCCATTGCTATCAGAGGCATTCTCCCAGTTAAAGTCAGAGAGATAATCACAAACCTATGTTATTTCTTCAATGCAATATCTTGCAAGGTAAGTACGTGCACTCGTACTACAAGTTCATTACCTCCATTTGTGGAGCTTAATTAGAGGATTTTTCTGATATGAATGTTTGGCACAACTGTGTCCTCGTAGGTAATTGATCCCGATGGACTGGACGCTTTGCAACGCGACGTGGTTACAACTCTTTGTCAGCTCGAGATGTATTTCCCTCCATCCTTTTTTGATGTTATGGTCCATCTGATTGTTCACCTTATCAGAGAAATTAAGTTTTGTGGACCCGTGTGCCTGCGCTACATGTATCCATTTGAGAGATTTATGGGTGTATTGAAGGGATACGTAAGGACTCGTCGTCGACCCGAGGGGAGTATGATGGAAGGTTAAGCCGCCGAGGAGGTGATTGAATTTTGCACAGATTATATGGCCGGGGTTGACCCAATTGGCGTTCCTAGGTCCCGACACGAGGGTAGGCTTCAGGGAATCGGAATGATTGGATTCAAAGCTATCATCCCCGCTCGTGATGTGTACTCAAAATCACATTTTTGGGTCTTACAACACATGACGGAGGTCGAGCCATACATACACGAGCACAAGGTAATGTTACGGTCACAGAATCCTTCGAAGTCAGACGTTTGGGTCAGCAGAGAACATAACAGGAAATTTGCTGAGTGGATCCAAGAAAGAGTCACGCGAGCTGCCGAGGGCTCCGTAAGTGAAACTGTGACATGGTTGGCTAGAGGCCCAAGATTCACTGTAGGGACTTGGCAGGGGTACGACATCAATGGGTATTCATTTTACACAAGAGCTCAAGACGCCAAGAGTAGCACGCAATGTAGCGGAGTGACACTGTTTGCTATTTCCGAGGATGCCAGGTAAGTAAGTGCGCTGAACTCATATTACGGTGCTATTGACGAAATATGGGAGCTCGATTACGGATTACTTAAGATTCCCTTGTTTCGATGCCAATGGGTTGAAATCCCTCGAGGTTTTCAAGTTGACAGTTACGGGTTTACTCTCGTCGATCTTGGTAGAGTCGGACACAAAGACGATCCATTCATACTTGCAAAGCAAGCCACACAGGTATTCTACATCGTTGACCCGGCCAATCCAAACTTGCATGTTGTCCTCCACAGCAAGAGACGTATTGTTGGGGTCGAAGATGTTGTCGACGAAGAGGAGTATAACCAATTCGATGAAATACCTCCATTTTTAGAGGACATTCAATCTATCCGTACTGAAGATATCGATGAAACAACGTATCTGCGAGATGACCACGAAGAAGGATTATGGGTTGAGAACCATTGATGATTAATTTCTATTTCAGGGATAAATGCCAAGCAAACAGCCCACAAGTTCTGCAGCAAGGTGAGGAACTTATCATTAATACATCAGGCAGTACATTTTTATTTAGAACTTAATGATAAGCTAGTTCACAGCATTAATACATCTCAATTTTACTCCACAGCATGAGTTCTAACATGTACAGTACCTTTATCCTGTAAATACTTAATTCTTCCCTTCAAATAGCACTTGCAAAAATCTCATCGCAGCCTCTTGCTTCTTCAAATTAAGTTCTGCAAAAATCCCTTTTTTCTGACGGTATTTTGTTATTTATACCGATAGAAAAGGACATCCGCTACTTTCATGTGTCTCAGGCACTTCTCTCAGGCACTTCAAAACTTTTCGAAAAGTTTACTTTTTCTATCGGTATTGTTCTATTTTACCGTTAGAATAAATTCGTTAGTCTCACGGTATTTGTTGTCTGACGGTTTTTTCCTGTTTTTACCGATAGAAGAATACTCTGCCGCTTTGAATTCTCAACCATGTCGCCATGCGTCGCCTTGGAAACTCTATAAGTATCTTGCCATGCGTCGCGGTATTTTGTTGTTTTTCTAATTCTCGAACGGTTCGACTCCTCATCTTCTCTTTCACAATGGCAACCTCCATGGGATCGTCAGCCACGCCCTCCCCGGTAAGAACTCTAAATCTCCTCGGTTTACCCCTGTATTGTTAATCCATGTTCAGTTCATTCTTGACCTGTTGATTTGCACAGGGAATGGTAGCTGTGGAAGACACTGCCAAAGTGAAGGTCGACCTGAGGGCCCTCCAGGAGGAGCACAAGCTCCTTACAGACAAGCACACTCAGCTACGGCTTGACCTTGACGATCTCTTCCAGCGCATTAAGCGCATGAAGACGGATGGTGACAATGCTAGGGCGAGGACGAGGCGTCTTCGCGAGGAGAAGAAAGCCGCGGATATGACCATCGCTGGCTACAGTTTGACTATGAAGGATACCATAGCGAAGCTGAGGGAGGTCGCAGGCCTTCTCGACGCGGTAGTAGTTCATCCTAGGGACAACTTGTCGCTAGAGGAGTCCTGCGTCCTGGCTGCAAGTCTAACTGACTCTATTCTACATGCAGCCAGGGCTAAGACCACCCCTTGACCTAGCATTTTGGGTTTTATTTTTTTTTTGTAAGTGATAAAACAACAATGAATGAACAATTTCTTTTTATGTCAATTTTCCAATTTTCCAGCTATCTTCCCTCTTTCTTTATCATTCTGCAGCTTTCAACCACGGTCTGTTTGATGTTAAATTGTGTGTACCTTTTCATTTCTCTGACGGTATTTTGTTGTTTTTACCGATAGAAAAAGGGCACCCAATACTAGAATCTCAAGCACTTAATTAAAAATTTTTCTGGGGAAAATTGGTCTCACGGGATTTTATTGTTTATACCGATAGAAAAAAGCATCCACTACTTCAAATATTTTTCCGGGAAATTTGCTTGTTCTATCGGTACTATTTTGCTGTACCGATAGAAAAGTACATAATTCTATCGGTATCAATTTGTTGTACCGATAGAAAAGTTCCTCCACTACTTTATTACTCGTACACGGCCCTTGGGTTTCCCTCCACTCGAACAGTTCCACCTTAGAGCACTGCGTCTCTTCGAGAGGGAAGAAAACGACAACCTCCGCCGTGACCACTCACTTCCTCTCTCCCACACGACGATCGCCGGCTGGACACTGGTTCGCCACTGCCACCGGTTCTTATTTTCGTCCTTCACCGGCCGCCGCTGCGTTCTACACCGCCTCTCCATCACCAGAACTGATCGCCGCCGTAAATACCCTAATTCGTCGTTCTATTTCCAGCATCTTCCTTATTTGATCCTAGTGTTTTGCACGTACTAATTCTTCAAGTTTTGCAATTACACTAGGGTTCCCTACTGTGTTGGATTATGTGCATTCCGCAGGCAATGTTGATTTAAATTAGGGTTTACATAATATGTTCTAGTGCTGTAATGAACCTGTTTTGAGATTTTAACTTATCTATACTGCTGTATGTGTGATCAATTGTATCCAACTGCCATATAATGAACATTATATGTTGGAGGTGTTCTTACACATATTCTATCGGCAGCTCATGTCTTTACCGATAGAAAATATTTCTGAAGAGTTCAGGAAGTAATTTATGCATGTCTTTCTTTTTGTATTATTTTCCCTTTTGCCGCCCTAGTTAGTCTCCAGTCCTGGGCTGAGTTATGGAACTCCAAGGCGAATTAATGGCCATATATATGGTTTGTTGAAGGTTTTGTAGGGGAAGACATGTCGTCGTCTTCATCGGATGGTACTAGTGGTTCGACTAGGGCCAACCCCATCGTAACTACTGAAGATGCAGCTATTACATCCCAGCGCAAGAGGGTGGGGCGAGGCGCGACGACGTTGGGGCGTTTGGCCAAACGCACGGATCTTTCTTGTGAGTTCAACCAATTTGGGAGGCCGATTGGAAAGAATGCTGGGAGGTACGCGGCCTACATTGGGCTGTTGGCGAAAGAAAGGGTGAAGATCACCGTCCAGTGCTGGAAGGACGTGACGGCGGACGAGAGGGATAGGTTGTGGGCGGAAGTGAAGGTTAAATTAACTGAAATCGCTGAACTCTTTCGTAATCACATTCTCTTGGCTTATACTAAAGTTTAACTAACTCGTGATTAATTGTATGCATTTTTTGGAAACAGGCTAAGTGGAACATCCCCGACGATACACATAGGACTGCCTGCTTGAAGGACATGAACGGAACATGGAAAACCTTTAAGAGCTGGCTCGTCAGTAACTTCCTCGCTGCGGGGAAATCTCCTTGCGAGAAGTACCCCTTCATATCAGAGGAGGTATGGGAGGAATTCACCAATCAGAAGGGGACTGAGGAGTTCAAGGCCCTTAGCGAGAAGAATAGGGCGATCCAGAAGAGGAACGACCACCCGCATCGGCTCGGATCCCGGGGCTATGCGGGGAAGGAGGAGCAGTGGAAGAAGGAAGACGAGCAAAATCCTGTCATCGACACCGCTGAGTTGCCGCTCTCCGAAATCCGGGATGAGAGGTGCAAGCGATGGTGGAGGGGGAGGGGGTCTGTGCAGTTCGCAACCCCTGGGGACGCCGACGTTGTGAGGCGAATGGTAAGTTGGCTAACCTCGTAAACTGTGTGCGCACAAGTGTATATAAGGCAATTTGTCTCACAAGGTACCTTTAAATGTAACAGATCTCTTTTGAGAAGGAGGCAGCGGAGGGATTGTTTACCCCACAGAGGGAGAACGACATCCTCACCCGGGCTCTAGGAAATAAGGAGCATCCCGGGCGGACACGGGCCGTGGGAGCCATTGTGTCGTGGAAGGCCGATTTCGTAGATCCGGCTCCACCGAGGAAGAAGGCCCGCTCCTTTTAGGAAAAGGAAGCTGACCTCTCCGATAAGATACGGGCTGAGGTACGGGAGGAGATACGGGCGGAGATGCGGGCTGAGATACAGGCTGAGGTACAGTCTGAGGTGCAGTCCGAGGTCGCACAAATGAGGGAAGAGTTTGCACGGTTGAGAGAAGCATTGCTGGCCAAGAGTGCAGATGCGGATCCCCAGGACGACGGTACCCCGCGGGGTCGGATAAGCAGTTGCGCTTCGAAGGTACTCGCGGATCCAGTGGATCTACTTGAGGTACTGCAAGCCTTCATCTGTGCACTTAAGTTGATGCCACTCCCATTCTGTTAGAGTTGTTTCGCTAACCTTTTTTAATTCTTACAAATTTGCAGGGGCCGGAGGGCTGCATCCTACAGAATCACGTAGGCGCCGGGCAGGAAGTGGTTGGACACGGCTTCGTATATCCGTCTGGGCCGGATGTCCGGGTCCACTGTGTACCTTTGCGGTTGGGTTTCGCAAAGGTACAGGTGGACATGGCCATGCCGGGCTACAACGATTCTCCGTTGCCAGTCCCAACAGAGGAACTGCAGACACTTGCTGAGGCAGTGGGCTCCTACGTACAGTGGCCCAAGAAGTGTCTTGTAATACAGCCGGTAAATCCTACACATTTTAGATTACATCCTACTCAGTACACTCAACTTGCATAATCTAACATACGTGCTCATTAATTGAAGTGGCCTGCTGCTGGGCTACCAGGGGACTGCGCCCCCAACTCGGGGCATGAGGCCCGATCTCGTGCGACCCTGGACACATCAAAGATGGCCTCGACCCCACCCAGCGCATCCACGCCTTCACCTCGGAAGAAAGCTGCCATCACCTCGCCCTTGCCTTCGAAGGTACGCGCTCAGTCCCCAGCAAAAGGCAGGGCAAAGGCAAGGGAAAAGGGCGACAGGGACAGTCGGAGAGGTTCAAGAACGGGTTCCCACTCATGTCGGAGGCAGCTTTGCGCAAATCGGATCGATCAACCAGAGACGTCCACGAGTGGTACCTACACTGAGCTCGGCGCAATCTGAACTTCTTAGTTCCCTACAGGCCTGGGCAGTTCCACCGTGAGCCCGGGAGTATATCCGTGGCACACGAGGATCTGTTCGACCTCTACAACTGGCGGGAGCTCGATATGTCCATCATACGGACTGGAGTCCTGTGAGTTTGCTGATGCTATGTATTGCTGTTTTGTAACTCTGTTTGCTAACTCTTCATTGTTGTAGTTTATTTGAAATGTAGTAACTTTCTGTGCAATACTAATGTCGTCCTTTGCATGCAGGTGCATGTACAGGCTAGCATCGGAGGCTGCGTGTGACAAGGTGGGTTTCCTCGACCCAGAGAAAATAAGCCTCACGATGCTAGAGCACGACTCCGCGCACGCTGAGCTGTACATATCCAAGGCGCTGATGGCGCAGCAGGACAGGGAGTTCATTCTGGTGCCGTACCACCAAAGGTTAGTGCATTTCGTACTAATTTAACTCGATCTTGTATGTTACACCTGAGATATACTTTGAGCTAGCGGTCCTCTTTTACGTACAATGCAGGGGCCACTGGATCCTCATCGTGATCTGTCCGCCGAGGAACGAGGTGTACTACCTCGATTCGATGCGTGACAGATTATCGATCGAATATGTGGTCAAGGGGAATATGGAGGCGTAAGTAACTTATATGTTTGATTTAAATTTTCACCTCACTAGCTAATGATAATACATTAACGGGCAATACTAACTGAAATGCAGGGCTTTTGATAAATATACGTTCGCTGGAGGGAGGCATGCTGCACCGCAGGGCTCCCTACTAGCTTGGAAAGAATATGAGGTACTCACGAGACTTTTTGTTTATGCTTAATTAGTTTATGGAAACAATAGCTAACATGTCTTCGCATATGCAATTATCTCAGTGCCATCAGCAGCCGCAATCGATAGCTAACTCAAATTTGAAAATTGGGTGTCACGTTCTAAATTAGGAAGTTAGTTACTAAGTATTCACACATGCTTGCAGATCGCCCTGTCGAAAGACTCATACGAAAATGCAAAGATTAGAGATCTTCGACAAATCTAGGCTCAATATGTCATGGAGGAAGTTGCGCCCAACCATCCGCCATGATAATTTTCTCTTTTCCGTGTACTCTGTGCATAGACTGTTTATATACATGTGAATAAATATATATGTCAATAAATGTCCACATTGGATTGCAATTTGTATTTGTCCATATATATGTGAATAAATGTGAATAACTGTCTAATGTGTCAATCTGTTCTGTGAATTTACCCTTCTTTGCATCTGTACTGTATTGTGTATCCAATCTATAATGTATTGCATCTGTACTGTATATGTGAATGTACTGTATTGTAAATGTAAATGTACTATATATGTGAATGTACTATATTGTAAATGTAAACGTACTGTATATGTGAATGTTCTATCGGTAAATTCATTCACAGCCGACAGACCACTACAAATTTTCTATTGGTAAACTCATCCACAACCGAGAGACTACTACCCATTTTTCTATCGGTAAACTTAAAATTAACCGTCAGAATAGTGTGACTTTTCCTGCCGGTGAACTCATCCACAACCGAGAGACTACTGTGATTTTTTCTATCGGTAAACGTATAATTAACCATTAGAAGAGTGTGATTTTTCCTGCCGGTGAACTCATACACAACCGAGAGAGTACTAAGATTTTTTCTATCGATAATGTCATTTCCAACCGAGAGAGTGCTACACTTTTTGTAACACCCTGAGTTAGGGGTGAAAATTTCCTTTTTCATCAATGGCATGCATGCATGTATCAGTAGTAGTAGCCAGATCAGTATCTATCTCAAGCCCTAAAATCTCCAAATCTTTCTTGTGAACCCCAAATCAAGATCAGATTGCTCAGGTGTAATCTATTAGTTATCCTGAATTTAAAAGTCTTCAGAAGCCAGATTCAATTCCATCTCTAAATCCCAGATTTATCAACTCCATTCTGTTTTCGAAAACAGAAATATTTTATATTACCCTAAATACTCTGAATCCAGATTTAATCCAAATCTTGACCAAGTTCAGACCAGATTATTCCTGGAACATGATCATGGGTATGCCAATACCTTAAACCAGAAAGTTGGCAGCCAGATTTTATCATCTAGACTCTTTTCACAAATCAGTCCAAGAGTTATTGCAAATTAGTCCTTATCTGATATCTGAAAACCCAAAAAGGCTAAAATCTCCAGATTAACTCCAAATTCAGAATTTCTTCGGCAAATCTTCTCAAAATGCTATTTGTCACAAGTTTCTCTTCTGTTCAGGTTCCAAAATCTCATCCTAAGTGCCAGAATTCAAAATCAAATGAAATTCAAATTTCAATTACCCTAAAGTACCCTATTTTCAGTTCATATCAAAAACTATTCAGATGTGCCAGATTTTACCAAACATCTTTACCAAATATCCTGTTGAATATAATCTGCCAGATCAGTGAAATCAATTTCAGTCTAAACCCTCTAAATCATCAGATTTACAGATCAGTCCAAATCAAGAAATTGAAATTGCAACTCAGCCCTATTTCGACCAGAGCAGCAGCAACTGTGCGCACAACCGGAAACCGCCGTGCTTGTGCGCCGTGGTTGCTCGTCGCAGGTGAGGCTTCGCCGCGCTCGTGACCGTGCATGTTGTGTGTACGTGTCCTCGCTCCAGCTGGTGCCGTGGCAAGGTCGCTGCTACGTCGACGACCAGCGCCTGCTCCCGCGCGCGATCAACGGCTTTTTGTCAGCAACTCCTCGCCACGTCGCTTTGCCGCGCCAGTAGTTGTCGCCACCGCTTGCTACAGCTTTGCCAGGTCCCGATGAGGCGACACAGTGATTAGCTGCAACTTGTCGCCGTCGCATCACCGGTTATTGCTGTGTCTTCGCCGCTGATGCTCAGCACGCAACCGGTCTCATCCCCAGTTGCCAATCACTTCACTGTTTCCCCCTTGCAAGCTTCGCCTGGCCTATTTAAGCGCTCCTGTGTTCAGCAGCTTCTCCACACCTCACTGGAAATCAGCCAAGTCTCGAATTGTCTGGTTTTCGTTTTCTTCTCCGGCGAGCCGTCGAGGAGGCTCACGGTGCCAGAACGACCTGCTGCATCAATCTTCGAATTAAATCCATCAGTGAGTTCCCCTACTCATTCTCTCTGTGTAGTATCGTTTAATTGCTCCCCGGTGACCTCTAACGCCGGCGATCACCGGAATTGCCAATTGCCCTGTTCCTGCAATGTAGCTTAATTCAGCCCGAATTAGCTTTCGATTTTGTAAACAAAATTGATCAGTGAACCTTTTTAAGCATGCCTGTGAACTTAGAACAATCAATTGATCCCAATTTGAAGCTATTCCCGATTTTGCAATTTGACAGCCGCTGGCTCACGTCGCCAGGCCATACCGGCGATCCTCCAGCCAAATTGACGTCGCCAGTAGCTTACTTATACCCTTCTATCACTCCTAGAGCAAGGCATCGAGTTCAATCGGCTTGTGTTGAAAATGCCCAAATCCAGAGCTTCTTCTCCGGCGCCGATCACCGGAAAGCTTGTTCCAGCCATTTCAGCCCTCGAAACCTTGTCCAGTGTGTGTGCTTTGACCTCCTGAGCATTTTTGTCTTCTAGCCCGACACCTAAATCGGCCTAAATTGGAAGATATAGCCATGCCAAGATTGTGTCCAGAAATGATCTAGTGCAGTGTGTTCACCTCAGTTCATCATCAGATTTCTTGCTGTCCAGCCATTTTCAGCCATAGATCCTATTGTAACTTTTGTTCCTGTTACTCAAGCCTACCTCCTAGACAAAGTTAGCACATCAGTTGAGCCCTTGAACAGCATTTTATGCTAAGCCCTAATTTTTGGCATTGTCAGCTCAATGCCAGAGCTTGTCAGCCAGTGGCATTGGCCTTGTTTACCCACTTCTGGTTGTGTAATTTGAAAACCACTTTGTCCACTGAATTTGTAGAGTTGTGATCTACATTTTCTTCTACTACCACAACTTGAGTTAAGCACTCTAGCTTTTCTTAAAGCCATGTCCAAGCCTTGATCCGAATGTCAATCTACTGACATTCGCTGTTTTGATTAAACCAGCCACAAAATTGTTATCCCTATTGTAATCCTGAAACCCTAAGATTATCTAATCACCATCCTTAGCCCAAATTCCTTGAAACCCTAGAATCTCGACTCAGTTCAGTTTGCAGTTCAAATTATCTCCAGTTTAATTCAATCATTCTTGTTGAGCATTTCTGCATTAAGTCATAAAACATTTTAATATTATAAGTAATCATTTTGTGTTTGTTTGTCGTCGAGCAGATTCAGAAGCTGACTTTGAAGATTTTGCTGTTGACCCGTCATCAACTGCTGTATCTTACGACGCGGAAGGCAAGTCATATTCTTGGTCATCTTGAACCTATATTTTAAATGTTGCTATAATATAACCTTGAATATAGGCAATATTGCATGTGAAAGATTGAGAATGGTTGATTTAGGAATTGGCAGTACTAGACTGATTATCTGTGAAATGTGAAATAAAAAAGTTTTGAGCTATGAACTATTATGTATGTATATATTTATATTCATGAAATAAAACCCCTAGCCGTGACCAGAAAAATGGTGTGGAATGGCTGTAGCACTGGAGGTGCTAGACTGCAAAGGATATGCAGGCACTGAAGGTGCAGGGTTGTGGATGGTCTGGTCACTGGCATATAAGGACTAGAACCTTGTGTTGTGCGTCTAGTGGCATGAACAACGTGCTAACTGCAAGCCTGGTATGGGACAGGCCTGAACAAGTAATTATGTGGATCGCACATGAAACCCCTGCATGAGATGTGTAGTGATGCACGATAAACACGGAGTACGGCTCCCACACATATCACTGAAGGTGATCAAGCACGCTGACCCAGTAATGGGAATAAGCAAAGGGGTGGAGGTTAGGATACAGCCTACCACAACTGTGTCTCGCGGAGAGCCACAGGGTCAGGGGTGAATTGTAAGTGATGCATAACAAAAGTTCTTGTTATCTCCACCTTGCCACTCACACATGGTTGTGAGGAGGGGTCTAATCATTTTGATAGGATGGACTTGAAAGTGGAATATCTTGCGGGTAAATTGGTACCTCTCTGCAAAGTTAAAAACGTATTCGAATACTCCGAGCTCCCGGGTTTATAGGAGTCTGCTGCGGTGGATTAAATCCACGGGGTGTGACACAAGTACTATTTTCTAAATAAAATGTGTTAAATCAAGATTACCCAAATGACATGTGTTGTCATGATAAGGAGTGCTACCATGGGCTGTCGTGTGTCGACATGTCGCAGTAGTGCTATAATCTAGTGAACATATTGATGATGTTATATTATGAAAAGTGCTGCCATGAGCTGAAATAAGATGAGATGAGAAAGAAAAAGATTAATTTACAAATATCCATAATTCTTGACTAGTCTAGGTTCATACCATCACTACTATATGTATCTATTCTTATCTATGACTTGCTGAGTACGTAAGTGCTCACCCTTGCAACATTCAACTCAATAGATGGAGCCTACCTTGATCAAGATGATGGCATGGAGTACTTCGTGGATCCAGAAGGAGGAGAATCAGTTCCGCCAGAGCCCTGAAGTGTGTTGTTCTGCCGTCAACTTCTTTTGTGGGAGGGTCACCTATCTTCTGCTGTGTAGTTAATATTTTGCTAAACCCTGAATGCCTTGTAGGCATTGTAATCCTCTTTATGTAATATTAAGGCCAGCAGGCCACACTGCTTAATATTTTGTTAGTACTCTGTTGCAATGTAATATACTCCTGTGTTTGACTCATCCTGGGAAGTCAAAGGTTTGTGAGAATGGGACTAGCTGCAGCGAGCTAGGTCTCTACAGGAGTAGTCGTAGTCCCAGTTTCGGGGCACGACACTTTTTTCCGTCGGTAAACTTATAATTAACCGTTAGAATATGGGTATCTTTCCCAACGCTAAACGTCAGACGACGACGGGTGTTCTATCGGTACAATCATAAGGTGCCGATAGAATAGTAATATTTTCCTGTCGGTAATCATGTAATTAACCGTTAGAATAGTGGTACTTTTCCCACCGTTAATCGTCAGACTACGACGGGTTTTCTATCGGTAGACTCCTAATATGCCGATAGAATAGTTAATTTCTTCTGTCGGTTATTTATTGATAGAAAATGTTCTGTCTTGTTCTATCGTGTCTATCTCTATCGGTACGAAAACCGATAGAAGAAGGGTTTTTTTTACCGATAAAAGAAAGCTTTTATGTACTAGTGTAAAGTGGTACACCTTTGCAAAGTTTTAAAAAGTATCGGATACTCTGAACTCCCAGGTCATGGAGTCTGCTCGCGGTGGATTCTATCCATGTGGTCGCAGCACAAGTAGCTTTTGGAAGATTTTCTAAATGTTGGTTAATGAAAAGTGGTGACTCATGAAAGACCGCCACACAGAACGTTTTCTAAAGTATAATTTTAAGATTTTCAAAGTCTTGCTTTTGGAAATAAAACCTCCTTTAAAACTTTAGAGTGAAAATCTATTCTACTCTTATCTATGAGACAAAGACCTCATTTCTTGAGAATTCCCCCTCATCTATGTATCTGCATTTATAATACGAGACTTGCTGAGCATCGTGTGAAAACATGCTAACCCTTGCCTTTGCATACAAACTTAGAAGAAGGTTTTGTTGATCCCCACTCTTTTGGTTTTGAATACCAAGAAGAAGAAGGAAGCGCTCCAGATGATTCAACCTTCTAGAAGGGTCATGCGCCGAGTTGAGTCAGATGTGGTGAAAGCCCCTCCTACGCCGCGGTCGACTAAAGTGAAGATCTTTGTCGTTGCTTTTTGTGTTGTTCTTTGTGTTCGGTACCTTGATACCGATTCTTGTATTGAGAAACTCATTATTTTTGTAGCAACTCTAATTAGTGTTATCCTTGGCGTTATGATATTTCAATATTGGTCCTCATGACCTTGTACCTGTTTAATTATCTCTATTGCAGCTTTATGTGGTTTTTTGTTGTTGTGAGCTTATAATGTACCTTTCTGAGTGCAATCTACCTGGGCGGTTGCCAATGGATTCCTCAAATGAGGGTCCCCACATTATATATGCCTCTTCCTATTCCAAAAGTACCTTGGGAGGATATTTCTATGGATTTTGTGTTGGGATTACCAAGGACTAAGAAGGGGAGGGACAGTATATTTGTCGTCGTTGATAGGTTTTCTAAAATGGCTCATTTTATACCTTGTCATAAGAGCGATGATGCTACCGACATTGCTGATTTGTTTTTCATCGAGGTCGTTCGCCTCCATGTAGTGCCGAAGACAATTGTTTTTGATCGTGATACCAAATTTTTGAGTCAATTTTGGAGGACGCTTTGGGGGAAGCTTGGAACGAAGCTATTGTTTTCAACGACCTGTCATCCCCAGACTTATGGCCAAACTGAGGTCGTCAACCGAACACTTGGTACAATGCTCCGGGCAGTTCTGAAGAAAAATTTGAAGCTTTGGGAGAAGTGTTTACCACACATTGAATTAGCATACAACCGTGTCGTGCACTTTACTACCAACTTTTGTCCATTCAAGGTCGTCTATGGATTTATAAATCCCTACTACGCCAATTAATTTGTTACCTCTACCACTTTCCGAAAGAGGTAATCTTGATGCCGAACAGCGTGCTAAGATGATTCGGAAGATATATAAGACGACCAAAGAAAATATTGAGAAGATGCAACTTCAATATAAGAAGCATGTAGATAAAGGCAGAAAGGAAGTTGTGTTCAAAGAAGGGGATCTAGTTTGGTTGCATTTTCATCATGATCATTTTCTAGAACAACGCAAGTCCAAACTAATGCCGCGAGGTAATGGTCCATTCAAAATTCTGCCAAGATCAATGACAATGCTTACAGGTTGGAGCTACCTGAGAACTATGGAGTGAGTGATACATTCAATGTTGCTGATTTATCTCCATACTTGGGTGAGAACGATGGGCAAGAGTCGAGGACGACTCTTCTTCAAGAAGGGGAGTATGATAAGGACATCACGACCACACACTCACATGTTTTAACTCGAGCGCATGCGCGTCGCCTTGGACATTAGGTGAATTCATTTCTTGGGCGAATTGATTATTCAATTACTAAACAAATGATATTACCTAATCATTGTTCTTTGCTTGTTGTTACATGTGAGGGAGTTCTGGACGAAATTGTTGATCCAATTCATAACCAAGGAAGAATGAACACTTTTTTGGCAACTTCGACCAATGATCACTTCGACCTCATCAATCAGAAAGGCTCAAGGTTGCCGCATCACCCAAGGTCGCAGCCCATGATAGGAAGCACAAGGTCACAACCCATGGTCGGAAGCACATGGTCGCAGCCTGAGGACCATACAGTCTGCCGACCAAGCATGATTGTTCAGCGACTTCAACCAAGCGCCAATTTCAACATAGATGTTCAAGTCAATCATGTGAGTACTGGTTGGAAATAGATTCTAAAGAGCTTTCCAACGCATCAAGAATCATCAATATCCGACATCGTATGCAACCAGGAGACCCGAAAGAATGGCAGGTGCACGAGAGGAAAGAGTCTTGTCCGAATCCGCAAAAGTTAGTTCCGGATTTCCTTTTATAGTTTGTTAGAATTTGATTCTGTTTCGAATTAGATTAAGATTAGAATTCTAGTTTTCAAACCTTCTATCATTTCTAGACACCATCCTCTATAAAAGAGAAGGAATGGTCTTAGTTTTAGGTAGACTTCGTTGATATACAGATTGTATGCTCGTGCCTTTGCCGACTTGTACAATTCGGAGTGTCAATGTTCAACTCATAATTCAGATTATTGAGTGTTGGTATCCTTCCACTGTTGCTCTTACTTTTCTTATGGATTTGCTTGAGTGTTCTTCATGAACAGGTCAATCTAGCTTTGCTAGGTTGATAACCAATTGAGGAGTGGTGTAGCGATTGTGAGATTGCTGGTCGTGTGTTGAGTCATGGTTAGCCGCCTCTTTGTCAAGGTCACAACTCGTATTTATTCACGGATTTCTCCTACGACGGAAGATCGGGACCAAACTACATGCACGCATCTTAAGGTGAGGCGTGTGCATATCACCTTTGGTATGTCCATATCTGTGTTTGGTCATCAGATGAGTAGTTGGGGCAAATTTCAATTTAGTGGTTAGCTCTGGTGACTGATTGTTATCCATTAGACTCCCCTATAATGGCATTCTGCCGAGAATGATCAATGAGTTGCTGCTGTTCTCAGGTTGGACTATAGGTTGGAAAAGCTTTAAAGCAAGTGGAGTTCTTAGTTTCTACTTTGCGCTATGATATTTCGTTGATATACACAGAGATTAGTGTTCGATAGTCATCTACACATTTCTCTTTGCTAGACCTCTACTCGATTAAACTATATACTACACATATTTACAATCGTTGCGAAGATCAAACACTATCGACGGGCTATGATCCCACGTCTCTTTCTTTGCACTTCTTCTAATATATCTCTTTCTCTCATCTATTTTAGTTTTATTATTCATCAATTTAGTTTAGTTTTATGTGTTTCGCTTCTCTAGTCTTTGAGGAAAGAACGACAGAATACTCGCCTTTACAGTACTGGACTTGACTTTTTCCTCTCGTACATTCGCTACTCTTTTTAGTCTCCTGGTTGCATATGACATCAGAATTTAATGATTCTTGATGTGTTGGAAAGCTCTTTTGAATACCTTTCCAAAACATTCTCACAAGATCAAATTGGATATCTTTGCTGAGAATGGTGCTTGGTCGAAGTTGGACTATCATTTGGTCGGCAGACTGCATGCCGAACAAAATTCTTTTGGTTGAATCCATCTTGGGCTGGTCTAACCACACGCAAACAAGTGTACAGAAGCTCCTCTTCTCTTCTCTAAAACTCTTATGCATTGGTTCCTCTCCCATTTACCTAAGTAACACAAAAGAAGAACATACCGGCAGCACCGCTAAGTCATTAAAATCAGAAATTAAACTCAAGTTAGCTTTCACCTGGTTTTGGATTTGGTTTAGCACGACTGCGTGTAATTGGACCACGGTATGCTTCCTTTGAATTCTCCAAGCCAATATCACCATGTGTATGTGTAGCATCACCATGCATAGGCGCTATTTGTGAAGGTGTATATGTCCTTGGGATGTCCTCATCATCCTCCCCCTCTTCAAAAGAGTCGTCCTCGTCTCGCTCAACTCTCCAAAGAATGGGGATAAATCAGCGACATTGAACATAGCACTTACACCATACTCTCCTAGTGGCTCAATGTTGTAGGCATTATCGTTGATTCTTTCTAGCACTTTAAAAGGACCATCACCATGGGGTTGCAACTTGCTCTTGTGTAACTCCGGAAAACATTCTTTTGGAAGGTGCACCCAAACAAGCTCTCTTGGTTCAAACACCATCTTCTTTCGTCCTTTATTTGCTTGTTGCACGTACTTTCTTGTCATCTCCTCTATATTGGCCTTTATTGTCTCATGAATCTTCTTAACGAAGTCAAGATGCTTACTAGCATCCATGTTTGCTCGCTCCGCCCTGTTATAAGCAAATTCCACATGCGGAAGTGTAACGCCCTGAATTAGGGGTGAAAATTTCCTTTTTCATAAATAGCATGCATGCATGTATCTGTAGTAATAGCCAGATCAGTTTCTATCTCAAGCCCTGAAATCTCCAAAATCTATCCTGTGACCTCAAATGAAGATCAGATTGTTCAGATATGATCTATCAGTTACTTTGAACTTAAAAGCCTTCAGAACCTAGATCCAATTCTATCCCTAACTCTCAGATTTATCAGCTCCTTCTGTTTTCAAAAACAGAAATACCTTCTATTACTTAAATACCCTAAGTTTCAGAAATACAGATTTAATCTGAATCTTGACCAAGTTCAGACCAGATTATTCCTGGAATATGATCATGGGTATGTCAATACCTTAATATAAAAAGTTGACAGCCATATTTCACCATCTAGACTCTTTTCACAAATCAGTCCAAGAATTATCGCAAAATAGTCCTTATCTGTTATTTGAAAATCCAAAAAGGCTAAAATCTCCAGATTAACTCCAAATTCAGAATTTCTTCGGCAAATCTTCTCAAAATGCTATTTGTCACAAGTTTCTCTTCTGTTCAAATTCCAAAATCTCATCCTAAGTACCAGAATTCAAAACCAAATGAAATTCAGATTTCAATTACCCTAAATTACCCTATTTTCAGTTTGTATCAAAAACTATTCAAACGTATCATATTTTATCAATTATCATTGCCAATTAACCTGTTGAATATAATCTACCAGATTAGTGAAATCAAATTCAACTCTAACCTTCCAAATCTCCAGAATTACAGATTGGTCCAATTGTGAAAATCAAATATTGCAAATCAGCCCATTTTCGACCAGGGAAGCAGCCAGTGCACGACCAGAAGCTCGCCGTGTTTTCTTGCGCCGTGCACGCTCGCCGCCGGCCAAGCTTCGCCGCACTTGTGACCGTGCATGCCAGTACGCACGTGTCCTCGCCTCAGCCGTCACCGTGGCAGCGCCGTTGCTACGTCGACGACCAGCGTTTGCTCCCGCGCGCGATCAGCAGCAACTTTGTCAGCAATACATCGCCACGTAGCCTCGCCGCGCCAGTACTTGTCGCCACCGCTTGCTACAAGCTTTGCCAGGTCCCGATGAAGCGACATTGTGATCAGCTGAAGGCTTGTCGCCGTCGCATCACCGTTCTTCGCTGTGTCTTCGCCGCTGTTGCTCCAGCACGCAACCAGTCAAGTACCAGCAGCCAATCTCTTCATTGTTTCCTCTTCGCATGCTTCGCCTGCCTATTTAAGCATCCTTGTGCTCAGCAGCTCCCTCAAACCTCACTGGAAATCATCCACGTCTCAGATTTTCTGTCTTAGTCTTCTTCTCCGGCGAGACCAGTTCGAGGCCTCACGGTGACAGCCTCAACCGCAGCCTCAACCACCAAATTGACAGCACTAGTAAGTTCCCCTCGCCTCCCTCATCGTGCTGTACTATTTAATTGCTCCCCGATGACCCCTAACGCCGGCGATCACCGGAAATGGCTGAAAATCGAAGATTGCCCTGTTCCGGCAATGCAGGCCAAATCAATTCGAATTAGCCCTCGAACCTGTGAAGCAAATTGATCAGTGGGTTATTTCAAGCAAGCCTGTAAGCTTAGAATCCCTAATTAAACATCATTCGAAGCTTTTCCCAAATTCAAGCTCTACCAGAAAGCCGGCGATCGTCGCCAGGCTTCTCCGGTGATCCTCCAGTCAATTTGATGTTACCAGAAGCTTCCCTATACCTCCTAGATACTCTCCAAGCAAGGAATTTAGTTCTCTCGGCCTGTAGCAGAAACCCCCAACTGGCAGTGTCTCTTCTCCGGCGACGATGATCGGAAAAGTGATTCCGGCCATTTCAGCCCTCGAAACCTTGTCATTTAGATGTGCCCTAGTCTCCTGAGTATTTTTGTCTTCTAGCACGACACCTAGATCGGCCTAGATTGGAAGTTACAGCCATGCCAAGTTTGTGTCCAGAACTGCTCCAGTGCAACCAGTTCATCTCTGTTCATCATCAAATTTCTTGCTTTCCAGCCATTTTCAGCCCTAGAACCTATTGAATGATTTATTCCTGTTATCAATGCCTACCTCCCAGACAAAGTGGTGCATCATTTGGGGCCCTAGATCAAAAGTTATGCTAAGCCCTAGTTTCTGGCCATGTCAAGATTAATGCCAGGCTATGTCAGTCAGTGGCATTAGCCCTTTTCACTGTCTTCCAGATATGCATCTTGAGCATAACTTTGTCCCTTAGATTCCTGAAGTTGTGATCCACAATTTCTTCTTCTACCACAACTTGAGCTAAGCACTCTAGCTTTTCTTAAAGCTATGTCGATGCTTTGAACCGAATGTCGACCTAAAGACGTTCGCTGTTTTTGAGCGAACCAGTCGCAATCTTGATATCATTCTGATATTTTGAGACATTTGGAACCTTGTAAACCTTTGATAGCTAATCTTAATATTGGTTTCCTTAACTTAACCCTAATCAGCCTCTAAACCAAATCATTTCAGAATCATCAAGACTTCATCTTGCATTATTGCATATAGTATAATAATGTATGGAAAAGATTATGATTATTGGTTGTTTGTTTGATTGGAGAGCAGATCAAGAGCCCGAGTTCGAGGACTTCACTGCGAATCCGACGTCAACTGCTGTATTTTACGACGCGGAAGGCAAGTCATATCCTTGGTCATCTTGAACCTATATTTTAAATGTTGCTATAATATAACCTTGAATATAGGCAATATTGCATGTGAAAGATTGAGAATGGTTGATTTATGAATTGGCAGTACTAGACTGGTTATCGGTGACATGTGAAATAAACAAGTTTTGAGCCATGAACTATTATATGTATTTATATACTTATATTCATGAAATAAAACACCTAGCCGTGACCAGAAAAATGGTATGGATGGCTGTAGCACTGGAGGTGCTAGACTGCAAAGGAATGCAGGCACTGAAGGTGCAGGGTTGTGGATGGTCTGGTCATTGGCATATAAGGACTAGAACCTTGTGTTGTACGTCTAGTGGCATGAACAACGTGCTAACCGCAAGCCTGGTATGGGACAGGCCTGAACAAGTAATTATGTGGATCGCACATGAAACCCCTGCATGAGATGTGTAGTGATGCACGATAAACACGGAGCGCGGCTCCCACACATATCACTGAAGGTGATCAAGCACGCTGACCCAGTAATGGGAATAAGCAAAGGGGTGGAGGTTTGGATACAACCTGCCACGCTGAGAGCCACAGGGTCGGGGGTGAATTGTAAGTGATGCATAACAAAAGTTCTTGTTATCTCCACCTTGCCACTCACACATGGTTGTGAGGAGGGGTCTAATCATTTTGATAGGATGGGCTTGAAAGTGGAATATCTTGCGGGTAAATTGGTACCTCTCTGCAGAGTTAAAAACGTATTCGAATACTCCGAGCTCCCGGGTTTTATAGGAGTCTGCTGCGGTGGATTAAATCCACGGGGTGTGACACAAGTACTATTTTCTAAATAAAATATGTTTAAATCAAGATTACCCAAATGACATGTGTTGTCATGATAAGGAGTGCTGCCGTGGGCTGTCGTGTGTCGACGTGTCGCAGTAGTGCTATAATCTAGTGAACATGAATGATGATGTTATATTATAAAAAGTGCTGCCATGAGATGAGGTATGAAAGAAAAAGGATTATTTTACAAATATCCATAATTCTTGACTAGTCTAGGTTCATATCATCACTACTATATGTATTTACTCTTACCCATGACTTGCTGAGTACGTAAGTGCTCACCCTTGCAACATTCAACTCAATAGATGGAGCCTACCTTGATCAAGATGATGGCACGGAGTATTACGTGGATCCAGAAGGAGGAGAATCAGTTCCGCCAGAGCCCTGAAGTGTGTTGTTCTGCCGTCAACTTCTTTTGTGGGAGGGTCACCTATCTTCTACTGCGTAGTTAAATATTTTGCTAAACCCTGAATGCCTTGTAGGCATTGTAATCCTCTTATGTAATATTAAGGCCAGCAGGCCACACTGCTTAATATTTTGTGAGTACTCTGTTGCAATGTAATATACTCCTGTGTTTGACTCATCCTGGGAAGTCAAAGGTTGTAGTTTGGGACTAGCTGCAGCGAGCTAGGTCTCTACAGGAGTAGTCGTTGTCCCAGTCTCGGGGCGCGACAGGAAGGCACTCTTCCCACATCTTCAAATTACGCTTAAGAACCGCTCGCAACATCATAGATAGTGTACGATTCAGAACCTCAGTTTTTCCATATGTTTGGGGGTGACATGTAGTAGAGAAAAGCAGCTTTGTACCAATTTACCCCATAACATCTTCCAAAAGTAGCTTAGGAACTTTGTGTCACGGTCTGAAATAATAGTCTTTGGAACACCATGCATGTAGATGCACAATTTCCCTGAAAAATAAATCATCAACATGTGAAGCATCATCGCCCTTATGACATGTAATAAAATGTGCCATTTTACTAAAATGATCAACTACCACAAATATCGAATCCCTCCCCCTCTTAGTCTGTGGCAATCCTAACACAAAATCCATAAAGATATCTTCCCACGGAACACTAGGAATAGGTAAAGGCGTGTGACAAGGATTATCACCAGAGCTAGTTCAAAATAATATACATTTGGTTTAGACGTGTGCCTATAAGTCCGTCGCTATGGTCTTAGACGACTTGAGGGGCGCGGACACAAAGATGATTTATGATCGCAGCCCTTGCAGGATCATGAGGTCGCAAACAGTGTGCGGTCAGGAGGCTGCAGATGATGCGCGGTCAGAAAGTCAATGACTACATGCGACCAAGACGGTTCGAGGGTGTTTAAGTCTTTTACAAACACATCTCCAGGATCAAGACAACTTCTCACGTATGAAGAAAACTACCAAGAGGTTAATATGTGCAGTTACCCACTAACTACACATGTTAAACTTGCATAGGAGAAGAGGAGTGGTCATACAAACTGCATCCTAGCAACCGTCCAAGGCCGTTCCGCATTGGGACCCTTTTGTCCAGTATAAAAAGGTAGTCAATGCACGATCTAAAGGACGGTAAAGCATACAAGCATTACCAGGAGACAGAATAGCCTGAAGACTTAGACATAGTTAGATAGACATCAATATAGGAGAGATCTTCGCCTGTGATCATCTCTTCCTCCCTCTTGTAAACACTTTTTCTCATATACTGAAATCATAACTGGACGTAGGGCTATTCCTCCCACCATCGAGGGCCCGAACTTGTATAAATTCTCTTGTACCCATACTGACATTACTCATCCTACCTTTCCGGAGGAGCGCCCTGAAAGGCCTCATGACTCACAAATTTGCATAAGATGGATTGAGGACCCCGAGTCCAAATCATCGACAGCTGCCGCCCACCGTGGGGCTTTTTCTCAAGGTGCTTTCCCTTCATCCGGAGGTTTGGTGAGCCATGTTTGGGGCATATAACTTCGAGAACGACTTCGATCTCGACGATTATGCTCACATACGAATGCCTTCTCCTAGCGATCCCATTCCAATGGAAGAGATCAGTTGCAAAGACATTCCGAAGGAACGTCAGGAGGACACGTCTTCCCCTACCCAAGTCATGCCCATTGACCAAGGGATGGAAGAGACAGGTCCGGAACTTGATGTCAGTTCCACCATGTGGGAAATCAAGTCTCAGTCACCATGCGTCCCCGTCGGGGACCAAGATGGCAGTGACCAAGAACTCAGTCCGGGGAGGTTTGATCGTGACAACCTCCACTCTCCCTTCGATTTCGAGTCCGACTCGGAACAAACAGAGATGTTCTCTCCTTCTTCAACTTCGCTCCCCAGAGAATTCGCTACCTTGTCGGAGGAAACTCCCGATCAACGGATTGCTAGGGAACAACAGGAGCGCAGACAAAAGAAGGAACAAGAATGCAAACAAAAGGAGGATCAAGACCATGAGTGACGAGATAACGAATTCAGCAGAACAGCCTTAGAGGCTCTGCAAAATGCGCAGTCTCATTATGACGCCGCCCCTGGTTTCTCCCGTCGCCCACATGGTCGCAGGCACGACCAGACGCCTTCTTTGCCCCCGGAATATTCACCGGCGGACGAAGAAACAATGACACCGGGCGCACCAAAGAGAAGTACGCATGCCGACTTCGATCTATCGCGGAGGTCTTGCGTAATTTTCCTCCTACCCTCACCGACGCCGAAAAACCGGCTTTTGCTAGGATCCTGGCAGAGAAGGTGGATGAGGTCACATTCGATGCAACCCCTAAAGCTTCCTCCCGGTCTACGATACGTTCCCATGAAAAGGAGTATTCTTACTCTAGTCATGGTAGGCATAATCGACTACCATCCGGATCACTTCGGCACGACAAATCCAGACGCTGGGAAGTTCTCGTGATCGGGATCGAATTCCAGTGCATTCTCGTCTGGGACCACGCGGCGCATCTCCATCGTGTGAAATCACTAGTGGTCATGCTGAAAATCGCAGAACTCTCCACAGTCCCTATGTTTGCTGTAAAGCTTTTTCGCCAGGCCTCCGTGCGGTCGTCTAGCCGGATAAATTCAAGCTTGGGGCTATTGAGAGGTTTGATGGGACCCAGAATCCGTCGAAGTTCCTCCAAGTTTACATCACCGCTATCCAAGCGGCGGGTGGGGATGATCGCGTCATGGCCAATTACTTGCCGACAGTCCTTGAATGACCAGCAAGGACCTGGCTATTCAATCAGCCCAAGGGTTCGATATATAAGTTGGAAATGTTGTGCGACGCCATCCTCAGAAATTTCCTGAATTGTTATCACAAACCTAGGAAAGAAGATGATCTTCATCTTCTATGGCAAACCTCTACGGAGACTCTTCGCCAGTTTGTCAAAAGGTTTGTCGGGGCGAGAAATACCATCCCAAACATATCCGATAACTCCGTTATCAGTGCATTTAAACACACCGTTCGGTATCAGAGGTTCACAGAAGATTTACTTATCCGCCCTCCTCAGTCAGTGGCCGATCTCTTTGATATGGCTGATCGCTACTCTGACGCGGCTGAGGCCATTGAGTGGAATAGGATGGTGGATAAAGGGAATTTACCGCCCCAACTAGGTCTCAAGGACGTGAAAAAAGAGGATACAGGCAAGAAGCCGGAGTCTTCATCAAGCGGGAAATCAAAGAAGTCTAAAAAGAATCGAACCAGACACTACCGGGAGGTCGCAGTGGCGGAAAAGCCTGCACCGGCGACAGGTAATAAGTTTTCATTTAAAAATAAAACTGCTTCTGGTGGCTGCAACATTGACCAGCCAGAAAAACGGACTAACTCGCAGGAAGGCAAGAAGTGGTGCCTGATCCACAACTCTCCGGGACACGACCTCAAGAACTGCCGGAGCTAGTTGAAGCAACTAGATGACTTCTACCAGGGAATAGGGCCGATGCCAACTTTGCCACCAAAAGAGTAGACTTGCGGGCTTAGAGACACCGACGGGGACGAAGAAATGTCCTACCAGGTACCTTGTAATTATGTTAATGTCATTTTTGGAGGTTCCTTCTCTTTTTTTTTCTAAACGTCAGTTTAAAGCATTTTATCGAGAAGTAAACCAAGCGGAAGCTCCCCTTCGCAAACATCAATACCCCCGTTGGTCAGATACTCCTTTGACATTTGATTGCTCTGATTGTCCCGTTGGGCTTACTCGACCATTGAGACTACCTATGGTCATTACCCAAATTATCAGTAATGTGAGAGTCGAAAGGGTCCTGATCGACAGAGGTAGTTCCTCGGACATTTTCTTGGTCAAGGCATTAGACGAGATGCAAATCCCTCGTTCAAAAATCAAACCTATAATTCATCCGTTTTATGGGATAATTCCCGGTCCCTCGATGATGCCGATGGGATAGGTGGTGCTCCCAGTGACACTGGGTGAACCGGATAATTTTCGAATGAAATTGGTTACTTTTGACGTAATTGATTATGATTCGGCTTATAACGTGATTTTTGGCAGGCCAACTCTCACTAAATTTATGATGGCGATGCACTATGCTTATCAGTGCGGCAAGTTACCTGGCCCCAAAGGCGTTATCTCGGTCCGAGGCAGCCGCAACGTGGCATTGAATTGCGATCAGTCATCCCTGGAGCTGGTAGATCA
Source organism: Pharus latifolius (assembly GCA_019359835.1). NCBI lineage: Eukaryota > Viridiplantae > Streptophyta > Magnoliopsida > Poales > Poaceae > Pharus > Pharus latifolius. The sequence continues at coordinate 23,321,577 of CM033323.1, read as the reverse complement.
ACTCACCTTCGGGATGTCAAGATCACCACCACAGCTGCGGATACGATCAAGGTCTCCCCTCGACCAAAGGAAAAGCTGAAACTAGTTCCATTATGCCCAGATGATCCATTGAGAACAATTCAATTGGATCAGGCCTGGATGACAAATAGGAACTCGAACTCATTACTTTCCTCCGAGCTAATGCAGATGTGTTTGCGTGGAAACCATCCGACATGCCCGATGTCCCAAGGGAGGTAATTGAGCACAGGTTAGAAATTCGATCTGGACAGTGACCAATAAAGCAGAAGCTCAGACGCTTTGCTGTTGATCAGCAGGAAGATATTCGCGTGGACTTGGATAAACTCCAAACGGCCGGATTTATTCGCCAAGTCGATCATCCGAAATGGCTTACAAATCTAGTCATGGTCCATAAGTCAAATGGTAAGTGGCGCATGTACGCCGATTACACCAACCTAAACAGTGCCTCCCCGAAGGATGACTTTGCCCTTCCCTGCTTTGATCAGTTGGTCGACTCTACTGCGGATTGCGAACTGATGAGCTTCTTGGATGCTTACTCAGGGTATCATCAAATTAGCATGGTAGAAGAATATGAAGAGAAGACTACCTTCATCACACCATTTGGCACCTACTACTATGTCAAAATGCCATTTGGTCTCAAGAACGCCAATTCCACGTACCAGCACTTGATACAAAAGACCTTTCTTTTCCAGATAGGGTGTAATATGGAAGCTTACGTAGACGATTTGGTTGTAAAAAGCTTAAAAAGCTTGACTCATTTAGATGGTCTTGCTGAAACCTTCTGTAATTTAAACCGATTTGGAGTAAAATTAAACCCAAAAAAATGCTCTTTCGGGGTTTCATCTGGTAAACTTCTAGGTTTTCTCGTTTGTTCTAGAGGAATCGAGGTTAATCTCAAAAAAATAAGGGCCATCAAGCAAATGAGGTCTCCTTCGACCATGAAGGATGTCCAGTGCCTAGCAGGTCGCATGGCGGCTCCAAGTCGATTTATATCGAGACTAGGCGAAAGAGGATTACCTTTTTTCAAAGCTCTTCGAAAACACCGTGGTTTTACCTGGTCGAATGAAGCCGAGAAAGAATTCCAGGAGGTTAAAGCATACTTATTCAGTCCGCTAGTGTTGGTTTCTCCGATCACAGGGGAACCACTACTTCTTTACTTGGCAGCCAAACCCCTCGCGGTCAGCGCGGTTCTGATCACAGAAAGAGAAGGTGTGCAACAACCCGTCTATTACGTAAGCGAGGTACTTCATGGTCCTAAGGAGCACTACCCTGAGGTCCAGAAGATACTTTACGCGCTACTGATGGCTTCCCGCAAGCTACAACATTACTTTCAAGCACATAAAATTATAGTGCCCTTGTCCTTTCCTTTGGGAGATATTATTCGAAACCCGGAGAAGTCTGGTCCAATCGCGAAGTGGACTGTGGAACTTGGAGCATTTGATATCCATTTCAACCCTCGCACGGCGGTCAAGTCTCAGATCCTTGTAGACTTCGTGGTCGAATGGACTAACCATGACCCACCTATGCGAGAATCTAAAGACTTATCATGCATCGACCACTGGACGATGTATTTTGATGGCTCTCGCAGGTTCAATACTCAGGGGCTGGGGTGGTCTTAATCACGCCTCAGGGCGACCAACTCAAGTATGTCATTCAATTACATTTTGTTGCGACTAACAACGTAGCAGAATATGAGGGTCTTATTGCAGGGCTCCGGGCAGCAAAATTCCTCAGAGTCGTCGATTAATGGTGAGGGGAGACTCACAGCTGGTCGTACACCAGGTAAGTACAACACCTCCGATGAGACAATGGGTCATTACCTGGGGGAAGTGAGGAGATTGGAAAAACACTTCAGTCATTTCGAAGTCCAATACATCCCGCGAAAGGACAACATTCTCGTAGACCAATTATCTAAAATTGGATCCTCACGTACATCTGCTCTAGCAGGAGTGTTCGTCGAACACTTAGAACGTCCTTCGATCATGACTACAATTGAAGATGACCCGGTAACAGTCTGTGTTACCAACCTTGGACATGAAGAAGATTAGACCCATCCATTGAGGGTCTATCTCGAACATGGGACCTTGCCCAAGGATGAAACTGAAAGTGATCGGTTGATTCGAAAGGCGCGCCTATACAAACTTATAGGAGTTTTATATAGGAAGGGTACTCAAGGAGTATTCATGCATTGCATTTCTCAAGAGGAAGGTAAGTCTCTCTTGAAAGAAATCCATGACGGTGTATGTGGTGTGCACGCATCATTCCGCACATTGGTCGGGAAAGCTTTCCGACAGGATTTTTACTAGCCTTCGGCACTCAATGATGCCAAAAACTTGGTCACGACATGCCCTCAGTGTCAATTTCATGCAAGATAGGTTCATCAGCCCGCATATGCCTTACAAACTATCCCTTTAACGTGGCCCTTTGCAGTCTGGGGGATAGATATTGTGGGTCCTATGCCACAAGTGATTAATGGGTACAAGTTCATGTTCGTAGCTATTGACACATTTATGAAGTGGATCGAGGCTGAACCAGTCCGCAATATCACCACTGTTGCGGCACAGAAGTTCTTTCATAAGAACATCGTCACTCGATTTGGTGTTGCAAGTCGTCTCGTTACCGATAACGGTTCCCAATTCGCTAGCGGTCTGTTCCTGGACTATTGCGATAATATTGGAACCAAGGTATGCTTTTCTTCTGTAGCTCATCCACAGAGCAATGGTGCCGTCGAACGTGCCAACGGGCAGATATTACAAGGCATCAAGAAGCGGATTTTCGATCGCCTTAAGATGTGCTCGGGGGCTTGGGTAGATGAGCTCTACTCCGTTCTGTGGGCATTACGTACTACCTGTAGTCGAGCCACTGGTGAGACACCTTTCCAATTGGTATATGGCGTCGAGGTTGTACTACCTATGGAAATTCGTATTGGTTCCGTCCGAACAGATCAATTTGATCAGATTGATCAAGTCGGACAACGTACTCAAGATTTAACCCTCCTCGAAGAAACATGTGATCGAGCGCTAATAAAGTCAGCAGTATATTTGCAAGCTTTGCGGAAATATTACAGCAAAAGGGTGCGGCCGTGTAGCCTTCACATGGGTTATCTGGTTTTACGAAAAATACAAAAGTAGTCTAACCGCAATAAGTTCTCTCCTTAGTGGCAAGGCCCTTACACTATTGTTTCAGTACTGCGACCAGGATCGGCTCGATTAGCTATGGACGATGGCAGAATCTTGTCCAACACATGGAACATCGATCAACTACGCAAGTTTTACGTGTAAGTTCTCCAATCTTTTTTCCTGTTCAATTAGCATGGTTTAACAAAAAAATTCGTGAGTACTTTTCTTCGGCTCATGTTATGTTTGTTTCTTTATTTTCCATACCTATAACGAGTCTTGCTCGGGGGCTGATCGGCAATAATCATCTTGCTACAATATCCTAACCAGATTCACTGGTCGATCTCATGGTCGCATCCAGATAAGACATCTCTCAATAAGTCGTTTCTCAACGCACACGGGACTTACTAGCATGTTCCTGATCATTCGAGTGGCTGCCAGTTCGTAATAAGGCCGGGTGTTGTATTAAGGTCAGTATCGGTATGATCGGATGATCATATCTAAGTTAAAACATTTCTTAGATATTCATAACGCCCATATTTTTTCTTGAGATTATAATACTAGGTCTTCAGTACTTATGATCTCAGGAGGGGGCTGAGAGAATATGGTCATAACGTGAAATAAAGAAAATATCACTCTTTTCCAAAATTTAAGGCACGCATTTGCATGTTATAAATGTAATTTCTCTGGTACAATTACTAAAAGAGATCATTGTTCATTACAATGAATCAAATAAGGCCTAGTTCTTTCAACAGATCTTCGACTAGAGGCTTGACTTCTTCAGAGATGGCCTCAAGTTGTTCACTCTCGATCTCTGCGTCTTCCACCACTGGCTTCAGTTTCAGATTTGGGCCATCGTGAAATCATAACCTGCAGAGAATGGTAGAGGATATAGATCGTACATTTGACTTCATTTCCTCTTCCTGCCATTTTGTATCTCCAGGAAGAGACTCGAGGAGTGATTCGGCTTGGGCCGCGACCAATGTGGCTAACTCGCTAAGGCATGGATTGTCCTTTTGTGACTCGATCACATCTACTTTTAGCAAAGTTGCCACCATCTTCAGCTTTTCGAAGATGTTCAGTTGAGTACCGCTGCAGGAGGAAATTGTTCTATTTAAGCCTTCATTCTCCATGCTGACAGTATCAATCTTCGAGTTTTGTAACTCGATGGTCGCCTGAAGGTTTCTCTTCTCTTCTGAAAGATGGCTTATTTGATCCTCTTATGATGTATGCACGCAGTAAACACTTACTATAAACAGTTCATATGATGAGATGATTTCTTCTGGTCGGAAGTATACTTACAGGAGAGTTGCAATTGCGATTTCTGGAGTTCACCCTCCAGAAAGGAAATCTTGGCGATTGCTACCACCTTTTGGTTTTCCTGATCAACCAAGCTCTTGTTCAGGAAGGCATTTTCTCTGTAACAAGAAAGACAATCAGCTACGCTTAAATACGGATTCAAGTTAGCACGAATAAGAAGCACCAGACTTACTGTTGCAGCCGGCTGATTTCCCATTGCGCGACCTCGATGTGCTTTGCTATAGCTATCGACCTGGTCGCCACCCGGGTCAAGTTCTGGAACACAATAAGAAATTGCTCTTAAAACTTGGATATTCCTAAATTTCTGCGAACTCAAAAATAATAAAAAGAGTTTTTTGCATACCTCTATGTAATCACTGAATGAGCTGCTCTCAACGTCAGCGTGAGGTCGAGCCTCAAGACCTAATGTGTCCACGGTAGGGGTAGTAGAAGATCTTTCCTGCTGATCCACCACTGTGGCCCAGACTGTGATTTCCATCCTTTGGGATTGGATCTCCTCTACCATTCCCTCCACGATGGCCTGAAGAACTTCTTCGACCATGGGAGTAGAACTTGGCTCTCCCGTGACCTCTACTATAGGTGTTGTGCCAAGGCTTGTCGAGGTCGCCGGAGTGCTGGGCGCAACATCCCTGCTTCTAAAAACAAACAAACAGATTGTGAGGTAGAATGCCTCCTGTCGATCATCTCGAGACACTAGTACAGAAAAGCTTTCTTCTATCGGTAAAAAACACCCTTTTACTATTGGTTTTTGTACCGATAGAGATAGACACGATAGAACAAGCCAGAATATTTTCTATCAGTAAATAACCGATAGAAGAACTTCACTATTCTATCGTCATAGTAGGAGTGTACCGATAGAAAACCCGTCGTAGTCTGACGTTTAGCGGCAGGGAAAGTACCACTATTCTAACGGTTAATTACAAGTTTACCGACAGAAAAAGGCTTAGTACTCTCTCGGTTGGAAATGAGTTTACCGATAGAAAAAACTATTGTACTCTCTCGGGTGTAAATGAGTTCACCGGCAGTAAAAATCACACTCTTCTAACGGTTAATTTCGAGTGTACCGATAGAAAAAACTACAGTAGTCTCTCAGTTGTGTATGAGTTCACCGGTAGGAAAAGTCACACTATTCTGACGGTTAATTTCTAGTTTACCGATAGAAAAAAGCTTAGTACTCTCTCGGTGGAAATGAGTTTACCGATAGAAAAAGTTGTAGTGGTCTCTCAGTTGTGAATGAATTTACCGATAGAACATTCACATATACAGTACGTTATTTACATTCACAATACAGTACATTTACATATACAGTACAGATGCAATACAGTATAGATTGGATACACAATACAGTACAGATGCAAAGAAGGGTAAATTCACATAACAGATTGACACATTAGACAGTTATTCACATATATATGGACAAATACAAATTGCAATCCAATGTGGACATTTATTCACATATATATTTATTCACATGTATATAAACAGTCTATGCACAGAGTACACGAAAAAGAGAAAATTGTCATGGCGGATGGTTGGGCGCAACTTCCTCCATGACATATTGAGCCCAGATTTGTCGAAGATCTCTAATCTTTGCATTTTCGTATTGGTCTTTCGACATGGCGATCTACAAGCAAGTGTGAATACTGAGTAACTAACTTCCTAATTTAGAACGTGACACCCAATTTTCAAATTTGAGTTAGCTATCGATGCTTACCTGGGGGAATTGGGCAAAGTTTGTCTGCACTAGGTCGTACATGTAGCGCAGCACATAAAACCCGCATTCCCACGATTGCAACTGCTGATGGCACTGAGATAATTGCATATGAGAAGACATGTTAGCTATTGTTTCCATAAACTAATTAAGAATAAAAAAAAAGTCTCGTGAGTACCTCATATTCTTTCCAAGCTAGTAGAGAGCCCTGCGGTGCGGCATGCCTCCCTCCAGCGGACACATATTTATCAAAAGCCCTGCATTTCAGTTAGTATTGCCGGTTAATGTATTATCATTAGCTAGTGAGGTAAAAATTCAAATCAAACTTATAAGTTACTTACGCCTCCATATTCCCCTTGACCACATATTCGATCGATAATCTGTCACGTATCGAATCGAGGTAGTACACCTCGTTCCTCAGCGGACAGATCACAATGAGGATCCAGTGGCCCCTGCATTGTACGTAAAAGAGGACCGCTAGCTCAAAGTATATCATAGGTGTAACATACAAGATTGAGTTAAATTAGTACGAAATGCACTAACCTTTGGTGGTACGGCACCAGAATGAACTCCCTGTCCTGCTGTGCCATCAGCTCCTTGGATATGTACTGCTCAGCGTGCGCGGCGTCGTGCTCTAGCATCGTGAGGCTTATTTTCTCTGGGTCCAAGAAACCCACCTTGTCACACGCAGCCTCCGATGCTAGCCTGTACATGCACCTGCATGCAAAGGACGACATTAGTATTGCACAAAAAGTTACTCCATTTCAAATGAACTACAACAATGCAGAGTTAGCAAACAGAGTTAAAAAAACAGCAATACATTGCATCAGCAAACTCACACGACTCCAGTCCGTATGATGGACATATCGAGCTCCCGCCAGTTGTAGAGGTCGAACAGATCCTCGTGTGCCACGGATATACTCCCGAGCTCACGGTGGAACTGCCCAGGCCTGTAGGGAACTAAGAAGTTCAGATTGCGCCGAGCTCGGTGTAGGTACCACTCGTGGAGGTCTCTGGTTGATCGATCCAATTTGCACAAAGCTGCCTCCGACATGAGTGGGAACCCGTTCCTGAACCACTCCGGCTGTCCCTGTCGCCCTTTTCCCTTGCCTTTGCCCTTGCCTTTTGCCGGGGACTGAGCGCGTACCTTCGAAGGCAAGGGCGAGGTGATGGCAGCTTTCTTCTGAGGTGAAGGCGTGGAAGCGCTGGGTGGGGTCGAGGCCATCTTTGATGTGTCCAGGGTCGCACGAGATCGGGCCTCATGCCCCGAGCTGGGGGAGCAGTCCCCTGGTACCCCGGCGGCAGGCCACTTCAATTAATGAGCACGTATGTTAGATTTTGCAAGTTGAGTGTACTGAGTAGGATGTAATCTAAAATGTGTAGGACTTAGCGGTTGTATTAGAAGACACTTCTTGGGCCACTGTACGTAGGAGCCCACTGTCTCAGCAAGTGTCTGCAGTTCCTCTGTTGGGACTGCCAACGGAGAATCGTTGTAGCCCGGCATGGCCATGTCCACCTGTACCTTTGCAAACCCCAACCTCAGAGGTACGCAGTGGACCCGGACATCCGGCCCAAACGGATATACGAAGCCATGTCCAACCACTTCCTGCCTGTCGCCTAGGTGATTCAGTAGGATGCAACCCTCCGGCTTCTGCAAATTTGTAAATATTAAAATAGGTTAGCGAAACAACTCTAACAGAATGGGACTGGCATCAACTTAAGTGCACAGATGAAGGCTTGCAGTACCTCAAGTAGATCCACTGGATCCGCGAGGACCTTCGAAGCGCAACTGCTTATCCGACCCCGCGGGGTACCGTCGCCCTGGGGATCCGCATCTGCACTCTTGGCCAGCAATGCATCTCTCAACTGTGCAAACTCTTCCTTCATTTGTACGACCTCAGACTACACCTCAGACTACACCTCAGCCCGTATCTCCACCCGTATCTCCGCCCGTACCTCAGCCCGTATCTTATCGGAGAGCTCCGCTTCCTCTTCCTTCCAGGAGCGGGCCTTCTTCCTCAGTGGAGCCGGATCTGCGAAACTGGCCTTCCACGACACAATGGCTCCCACGGCCCGTGTCCGCCCGGGATGCTCCTTATTTCCTAGAGCCCGGGTGAGGATGTCGTTCTCCCTCTGTGGGGTAAACAATCCCTCCACTGCCTCCTTCTCAAAAGAGATTTGTTACATTTAAAGGTACCTTGTGAGACAAATTGCCTTATATACACTTGTGCGCACATAGTTTACGAGGTTAGCCAACTTACCATTCGCCTCACAACGTCGACGTCCCCAGGGGTTGCGAACTGCACAGACCCCGTGGATGACACGGACCCCCTCCCCCTACACCATCGCTTGCACCTCTCATCCCGGATCTCGGAGAGCGGCAACTCAGGGGTGTCGATGACAGGATTTTGCTCGTCTTCCTTCTTCCACTTCTCCTCCTTCCCCGCATAGCCCCGGGATCCGAGCCGATGCGGGTGGTCGTTCCTCTTCTGGATCACCCTATTCTTCTCGCTAAGCGCCTTGAACTCCTCAGTCCCCTTCTGCTTGGTGAATTCCTCCCATACCTCCTCCGATATGAAGGGGTACTTCTCGCAAGGAGATTTCCCCGCAGTGAGGAAGTTACTGACGAGCCAGCTCTTAAAGATTTTCCATGTTCCGTTCATGTCCTTCAAGCAGGCCATCCTAGGTGTATCGTCAGGGATGTTCCACTTAGCCTATTTTCAAAAAATGCATACAATTAATCACAAGTTAGTTAAACTTTAGTATGTATAATCCAAGAGAACGTGATTACGAAAGAGTTCAGCGATTTTAGTTAATTTAACCTTCACTTCCGCCCACAACCTATCCCTCTCGTCAGCCGTCACGTCCTTCCAGCTCTGGACGGTGATCTTCACCCTTTCTTTCGCCAATAGCCCAACGTAGGCCGCGTACTTCCCAGCATTCTTTCCAATCGGCCTCCAAATTGGTTGAACTCACAAGAAAGATCCGTGCGTTTGGCCAAACGGCCCAACATCGTCGCGCCTCGCCCCACCCTCTTGCGCTGGGATGTAACAGCTACATTTTCAGTTACGTTGGGGTTGGCCCTAGTCGAACCACTAGTACCATCCGATGAAGACGACGACATGTCTTTCCGTACAAAACCATCAAAAATTTAATGGAAACACAAACCAAATCATTTTACAAAGAAAAAGGACCTATTTTATATATTTTTTCCATCAGTAAACACAAAAGCTACCATGCAATACAAGATAAGATTCTATTTCTCAGCGTTTTCGTCTACACATTTTCATATAGGAAGCAGGCAACATATGGCAATTAATTCTTCTTGGAGTTCCAGAACTCAGCCCAGGACTGGAGACTAATTAGGGCTGCAAAAGGGATGTCCGAAGAAAATAATACTAAAAGAAATACATGCATAACTTATTTCCTGAACTGTTCAGAAATATTTTCTATCGGTAAACACATGATCTGCCGATAGAACATAACAATTTTTCTATCGGCAAACACGTGAGATACCGATAGAACATAACAATGTTTTCTATATATGGAATTTTGTTGATAAGCCACTATTCACTATCATCACATAACTGTCGACGATTCAGACTCGGAGTCCTCAGCCGAACTTATGCAAAATTTGTAATTGTGAGACCTTTCAAGATGACCCTCCTGGAAGGTATGTAGAACAATGGTGAACAGGAGCACAGAGAAATTTATACAGGTTCTGGCCCTCGATGGTGGGAGTAATAGCCCTACGTCCTGTTAGAATTTTGCTATAGGTGATAAAAGGTTACAAAATGGTAGAAAAACCCCTTCACAGGCGAAGGGTTTTTCCTATGTAAATGTACAGAATAAAGCCAAGAAGGCTTGTAAGAACTATCTAATTTAGGCCGTAGACTTGGCTGTTTTTAGTGGTTGAGATGCGTTGTGTCTCACTTGTATCAGAAGTCCTGTTCTTCCAAATGGATCGAATCCCCCTGTTTGATGTACTTCGCCACCCTTTTATACTGGTCGAAAGGGTGCCATGTCGCAACTGCATCGAACAGTTATTTGGACGGTTGGATGCGGTTTATCAAACCGCTCTTAACTTCCAGGTAGGTTAAGCACGTGTTATTTGTGAATAACTGCATGTATCAACCTCCTGGCGGTTAGTCTTCTACGTGGAGGAATCTTCGAGATACTTGGAATATTCCCACTATAGGGATAACCGGACAGATAAATTCCAAGTACCTTGGTCGAGAATGTTCTGACCGCGGGATGTTGGCTGACCGTGCAACATCTCCAATATTCTGTTCGCGCATAGCATACGAACTTCTGACCGCGCAAAGCCTGCGGTCTGATCGCACGAGGCTTGCGACCTGATCGCGCAAAGCCTGCGACCTTAGGCTGATGCTTCTCAGAATGACTTGAGTTCACACCGCCGGGCACGTGTCTGACTCGAATCTGTCTTGAACCAACAGTGCATTTATTTGAACTGACCCGGGTGTCAATCCTCGTCAATAACATTCTCCATGATTTTCTATACTAATATTCATGGGCCAGCATTATTATTTCACACATAAATATACACACAAGCATCTAAGTGCCACTATGCATAATCTGACAAACCTAATGCTAGTGGAATATAAAGATATTGAAGTAGCACAGAAAGTAGGTCACAACCAAAAAAGGAATAATATGGTCTATAGCACCCTCTCTTGGTTATCTTTAGCATTACCTGTATGCAAGTCATCAGGACTTCATCACATCTATTAGTTTGGGAAAAGTCATATATGTATATGCATTTGAAACATATACATCGAAGACCCATCCACATTGCCATATATTCATACCAAGTGAGTAAAAATTCCCAACCAAACTAGTACATTGCATGCCTCATGTCCTTCCAGATCCAAAGTTTTTATACTTGTTCAGAAATATTTTCTATCGATAAACACAAGAGCTGCCGATAGAGCAGACAAATTGTTTCTATCGGCAAATACAGGAGATACGATAGAATATGTGTAAGAACAACTCCAACATATAATGTGCATTACATGGCAGTTGCATACAATTGATCACACATACAGTAGTATAGATAAGTTAAAATCTCAAAATAGGTTCATTACAACACTGGAACATATTATGTCAACCCTAAATTAAATCAACATTGCCTGCAGAATGTACATAATCCAACACAATAGGGAACCCTAGTGTAATTGCAAAACTCGAAGAATTAGTACGTACAAAACACTAGGATCAAATAAGGAAGATGCTGGAAATAGAACGACGAATTAGGGTATTTACGGCAATCAGTTGTGGTGATGGAGAGGCGGTGAGAACGCAGCGGCGGCCGGCGAAGGACGAAAATAAGAACCGGTGGCAGTGGCGAACCAATGTCCAGCCGGCGATCGTCGTGTGGGAGAGAGGAAGTGAGTGGTCACGGCGGAGGTTGTGGTTTTCTTCGCTCTCGAAGAGACGCAGTGCACTAAGTTGGAACTGTTCAACTGGAGGGAAACTCAAGGGCCGTGTACGAGTAATAAAGTAGTGGATGACCTTTTCTATCGGTAAAACAAAATAATACCGATAGAATTATGTCCGTTTCTATCGATACAACAAAATAATACCGATAGAACAAGTAAATTTCCCGGAAAAATATTTGAAGTAGTGGATTCCTTTTCTCTATCGGTATAAACAATAAAATCCCGTGAGACCAATTTTCCCCAGAAATTTTTTTTAATTAAGTTCCTGAGATATTGTGTGCCATTTTTCTATCGGTAAAAACAACAAAATACCGTCAGAAAATGAAAAGGTACACACAATTTAACATCAAACAGACCGTGCTTGAAAGCTGCAGATGATAAAGAAAGAGGGAAGATAGCCAAAAAATTGGAAAATTGACATAAAAAGAAATTGTTCATTCATTGTTGTTTTATCACTTATAAAAAAATCAAATCCAAAATGCTAGGTCAAGGGGTGGTCTTAGCCCTGGCTGCATGTAGAATAGAGTCAGTTTGACTTGCAGCCAGGACACAGGACTCCTCTAGCGACAAGTTGTCCCTAGGATCAACTACTACCGCGTCGAGAAGGGCTGCGACCTCCCTCAGCTTCGCTATGGTATCCTTCATAGTCAAACCGCAACCAGCGATGGTAATATCTGCGGCTTGCTTCTCCTCGTGAAGACACCTCGTCATCGCCCTGGAATTGTCACCAGCCGTCTTCATGCGCTGAATGCGCCGGAGGAGATCGTCCAGTTCAAGCCATAGCTGAGTGTGCTTGTCCGTAAGGAGCTTGTGCTCCTCCTGGAGGGCCCTCAGGTCGGCCTTCACTTTGCCAGTGTCTTCCACGGCTCCCATTCCCTGTGCAAATCAACAGGTCAAGAATGTACTGAACATGGATTAACAATACAGGGGTAAACCCAGGAGATTTAGAGTTCTTACCGGGGAGGGCGTGGCTGACGATCCCATGGAGGTTGCCATTGTGAAAGAGAAGATGAGGAGTCGAAGCGTTCGAGAATTAGAAAAACAACAAAATACCGCGACGCATGGCGAGATACTTATAGAATTTCCAAGGCGACGCATGGCGACACGGTTGAGAATTCAAAGTGCCAGCGTATTTTTCTATCGGTACAAACAACAAAAAACCGTCAGACAACAAAATACCGTGAACTAAAGAATTTATTCTAACGGTAAAATACAATAATACCGATAGAATAAGTAAACTTTTCGCAGCGAAACTTTTGAAGTGCCTGAGATACGTTAAACTAGTGGATGTCCTTTTCTATCGGTAGAAATAACAAAATACCGTCAGAAAAATTGATTTTTGGAGAGCTTAATTTGAAGAAGCAAGAGGCTGCAATGAGATTTTTGCAAATGCTATTTGAAGGGAAGAATTAAGTATTTACAGGATAAAGGTACTGTACTGTTAGAACTCATGCTGTGGAGTAAAATTGAGATATATTAATGCTGTGAACTAGCTTATCATTAAGTATTATTGATAAGTTCCTCACCTTGCTGCACACTTGTGGGCTGTTTGCTTGGCATTTATCCCTGAAATAGAAATTAATCATCAATGGTTATCAACCCATAATCCTTCTTCGTGGTCATCTCGCAGATACGTTGTTTCGTCGATATCTTCAGTAGGGATAGATTGAATGTCCTCTAAAAATGGAGGTATTTCATCGAATTGGTTATACTCCTCTTCGTCGACAACATCTTCGACACCAACAATACGTCTCTTGCTGTGGAGGACAACATGCAAGTTTGGATTGGCCGGGTCAACGATGTAGAATACCTGTGTGGCTTGCTTTGCAAGTATGAATGGATCGTCTTGGTGTCTGACTCTACCAAGATCGACGAGAGTAAACCCGTAACTGTCAACTTGAACACCTCGAGAGATTTCGACCCATTGGCATCGAAATAGGGTAATCTTAAGTAATCCGTAATCGAGCTCCCATATTTCGTCAATAGCACCGTAATATGAGTTCAACGCCCTTACTGACCTGGCATCCTCGGAAATAGCAAACAGTGTCACTCCGCTACATTGCGTGCTACTCTTGGCGTCTTGAGCTCTTGTGTAAAATGAATACCCATTAATGTCGTACCCCTGCCAAGTCCCTACAGTGAATCTTGGGCCTTTAGCCAACTATGTCACAGTTTCACTTACGGAGCCCTCAGTAGCTCGCGTGACTCTTTCTTGGATCCACTCAGCAAATTTCCTGTTATGTTCTCTGCTGACCCAAACGTCTGACTTCGAAGGATTCTGTGACCGTAACATTACCTTGTGCTCGTGTATGTATGGCTCGACCTCCGTCATGTGTTGTAAGACCCAAAAATGTGATTTTGCGTACACATCACGAGCAGGGACGATAGCTTTGAATCCAACCGTTCTGATACCCTGAAGCGTACCCTCGTGTCGGGACCTAGGAACGCCAATTGGGTCAACCCTGGCCATATAATCTGTGCAAAATTCAATCACCTCTTCGGCAGCACAACCTTCCATGATACTCCCCTCGGGTTGACGACGAGTCCTTACGTATCCCTTCAATACACCCATAAATCTCTCAAATGGATACATGTAGCGCAGGCACACGGGCCCACAAAACTTAATTTCTCTGATAAGGTGAACAATCAGATGGACCATAACATCAAAAAAGGATGGAGGGAAATACATCTCGAGCTGACAAAGAGTTGTAACCACGTCGCATTGTAAAGCGTCCAGTCTATCCGGATCAATTACCTACGAGGACACAGTTGCGCCAAATATTCATATCAGAAAAATCTTCTAATTAACATAGGTTTGTGATTGTCTCTAATTAACACAGTTGCGCCAAATGGAGGTAATGAACTTATAGTACGAGTGCACGTACTTACCTTGCAAGATATTGCGTTGAAGAAATAACATAGGTTTGTGATTGTCTCTCTGACTTTAACTGGGAGAATGCCTCTGACAGTAATGGGAAGCATTTGTGACATCAGAACATGACAGTCTGGGACTTCGTGCCAACCAGTCTTAGGTCCTTCATGGACACAAGTTTTTTCAAGTTCGCGGAGTACCCACATGGAACTTTAACACCGTGCAGGAACCGACAGAGTTATGTTTTTTCGCTCTTGGACAACGTATAGCAGGCCGGGGGGAGGTATGTACGCTTTCCATTCTCTAAAGGTGCAAGCTCAGTCCTTATCCCCATTTCCACCATGTCACGATGAGCTTTCACACCATCCTTTGTCTTTCCCAGAATGTTCAACAACAAACCAATCAAACTGTCACAGACATTTTTCTCTACATGCATGACGTCAATGCAATGTCGAACTTGTAAGTGCTCCCAGTATGGTAGATCCCAGAGAATCGATCTCTTCTTCCAAACATTTTTTTCTCGACGTTTAGAATGCTTACCGAACTCAACTTTGATGTCCTTCACGCGCGAGTAAATCTCCTTATCGGTCACAAACACTGGAGCTGATCCCTTCTCAGGCTTCCCGTTAAATGATTTCCTCTTCTTACGGTACGTGTGATGCACCGGAAGAAACCTGTGGTGACCCATGTACACTGTTTTCCGGCAGTTTCGCATCCACATGCTCTCAGTTTTATCTAGGAAAATAGGGCAAGCCTTGTCTCCTTTCGTACTATACCCCGACAAATTGCCGTAGGTCGGAAAATCATTTATGGTGCAAAATATCAGGGCCCGCAAGATGAAATTCTCTTTCTTGTATGCATCCCACACCTGCACCCCCTCACTCCACAATTTCTGTAAGTCCTCGATTAAAAGTGCTAGAAACACATCAATATCATTTCCGGGTTGTCTGGGTCCTGAGATTAGTAACGCCATCATGATGTACTTGCGCTTCATGCATACCAAGGAGGAAGATTGTAGATGCATAAAACAACCGGCCAAGTGCTGTGCCGACTGCTCATATTACCATGTGGGTTCATACCACCTGTACTCAGCTCGAACCTTATATTCCTAAGTTCGCCGCCGAACTCAGCAAATGTTCTGTTGATGTTTCTCCATTGAATAGAATCAGCTGGGTGTCTCAATTTTCCGTCTTGTTTTCGGGCTTCAGCATGCCAACGCAAGTGCTTCGCGACTTTCGGATTTGCAAACAGCTGCTTCAATCTAGGTATCACAGGCAAGTACTACACAGTTTTCGCCGGAGGTCCTTTCTTTACCTCGTGACGTTCACTGTCAATCCAGTCCCTACGCGTATACCTCGATGCGCCGCATCTTGGACAAACATGCAAACTGGAGTACTCGTTACGGTACAACACACAATCATTTGGGCATGCGTGTATTCTTTCGATTTCCATTCCCAAAGGACACAACAGTTTTTTGGCTTGGTAAGTAGATCTTGGCAACTCATTTCCCTCTGGAAGCATGTCCGCTAGAAGATCTAATAGTGCCGTGAAACTCTTATCACTCCAACCGTTGCCTGCCTTCAAGTTATATAATCTCAGCACAGAAGACAGTTTTGTAAATGTTGCACATCCAGGGACCAGAGGCTTCTCAGAGTCAGCAATCAGTTTCTCAAATTCACAGAAGTCGTTTTCGTTGTAATCTTCCTCTACATCACGTAACATCTCATCTAGATTGTCATCATCATCATCATCTACGTGCACATCGGAATGAACATTATCACAATTCGGATGATCATCGATATTATTGCAATCCACATCCGAGTCCTGCTGATTGGTAGTAGTGGTGCTTGTTTCCTCAAGATCTTCGCCATGCCATATTCAACGGGTGTATCGCGCGTTAAAACCACGACGAATCAAATGACTCTTAATTTGATCAGAGTTGCTAAATCTCTTCAAGTTCATACAATCTGTACAAGGACAGAGCATATTTTTCTCTCCCTTCCTCTCCTTTTGTTGCTCAGCAAATTTAACAAACTCATTCACACCATCCAAATATTCAAGAAACAAAATTTAACGAGTCAGCCATGCATGAAACCTGCCCAATTAAGTTATGTATATGTACATGTACAGCCTCTTACAACAGATGTGTTTAACCCTAGCCTGACAGAATTAACACTAATTAACCTAGCTAACTACACAATACAAGCTAGTTAGCTCCTAAAACATGACACATTTCCAGCTACCTAGCTCCCAAGCTTAGAGCTACAAACTTGGAACTACACAATACAGCTAGCTTGCAAGTAGAGAGGGAGGGAGATCTAGAGGGAGAGAGAGATAAGTGCCGACAATTAAGCATACCTTAAAGAGAGGGGCGCAATCAACTTCCCTCCAGCTTGCGCTGATCACCCTAGCAGTGTAGCTGCGAGCGTGGAACTTTCATCACAAACAGAGGGACACAGAGTGCAACAGAACAAATTAAAGAGCAGCTCAGCAATGGTCGAGTGGGGTTTTCCTTATAGTGGACCTTTTTCTAACGGTAAATACATGAAATAACCATTAGACTAACTAAGGTAATTTGCCTCTCACATATTCTATCGGTAAAAACACACATATACCGTTAGAGAATGTACATTACTAAGCAAGTACAGGCCTTTTTCTATCGGTATATATGTGTATTTACCGTTAGATGATGCATGACGGAGCAAATATTTGTGTTTTCTATCGGTAAATATATGCATTGACCGTTAGATGATGCATGACACAGCACGTACATGAGGTTTTCTATCGGTAAATATGTGTATTAACCGTTAGATGATGCATGACACACGAACATGAGTTTTTCTATCGGTAGATATGTGTATTTACCATTAGATGATGCATGATTGAGCAAATATATGTGTTTTCTATCGGTAAATATGTGTATTTACCATTAGAGGAGGTACTTGTAGCAAACACACATGACACCAGTTCTCACATCCAAGGAATCATATCAATGTAACATCAAACAAATCTTACATCAAACAGATCTTAACTGTAAGATAAAGCAATATTTCAAGAAATGCTAATTTGTGGATTAACTAGGAGACACAAAAATACTTTTCTTAGGTACTTGGGACTTCATCTTGCCAAAGAAATTACACATGCCAGTTCACAAATTCAGGTACAAACATACACATGCGAGTTCACCAATACAAATTCAGGTACATGTCTGAAACAGCAGTACAGATACACACCTACCTACCAATACAATTAAATACACAAATACTCCCAACACATTCAAGTTCATGTCCCAATTAGCAATACATAATACACAAATATACAACAATTCACACATTCGATGTATATTAGAAAAGCCACGTCTGAAATTAACAATAGATCACGACGAGGACCCAGTGGCCCGTACATTTTACATAAAAGAGAACCTTTGCAGGTTGCGACAATGCAACTACAGACTACAAGTTAGACCTGATACATCACAAATCCATTCATCCAAAATAGAAAATGTCTGAACCACATTGGACTTAACCATAGGAGTTCAGTTCGAAGACGCCCAAGGAGCTGGAACTGCCGTCGACTTACATTGGTACGTATTGGTGATTTCCTCGGACTCAAACTTGATCAACTCAACTCAACTCAACTCAGCTCCATTAACAAAAAGAACCTACCTTCCAAGATGTTGTTCTGTGTAGTGATGGTGTAGAATGGCTGTGCAAATAACAACAATTCTTCTTCTCCAAGCAGGTAAGCATCTGGCCACAAGCTGGTGCATGCAAAAAAATGTAAGATGCTTTCTATAGGTCCTGATTTGAGAAACACGCTGGGCTTAAGGATCTTCTCGACCGAGCCAACCAAGATCTCACCCTTCACGTCCTTCCAGCTCTCGACGGTGATCTTCACCGTTTCTTTCGCCAACAAGCCAACGTAGGCAGGGTACTGCGACGAAGAACCACGAAATACGTTGCCCCTCATGAGCATCATCCAAGGACCTGCACAGATCATAATCATATTGAAAAGAAGACACATCAAAATGAAGGATACAAAAAAAGCGGAATAATTGCCATAATCGGATTAGAATAATCTAACAATATTGCCGAAATTTTACGTACCTTGCTTGGGATGCTAAAGTCTAGAGGGCGTCGATGGAGGTGCGGAGGTGCAGCGGTCGCCTGTAGAGGTGCGCCGGCCATCCATGGAACTTACGGGTTAGGACTACGAGCCCCAGATGAACTGTGAGAATGAAAGAGACACCCATGTATTTATAGTACTAGTTAATTTCTATCGGTACAAAAACTCATACCGTTAGTCATTTTACATATATTCTAACGGTATGCAAATAAATTACCGATAGAATAAAAACATCTGTAGAAGGCGAACGGTTCTATCGGCACAATATATATTACCGATAGGAATTTTTGTACATACTCTGTCGGTATATACGTACATTGTCGATAGAATAAAAATATTTGTAGAAGGCGAATGGTTCTATCGGCACACTACATTTTGCCGATAGGAATTTTTGTGATATACTGTCGGTAGACTCATACATTACCGATAGAATAAGTCTAGTTGTAGAAGTCGACTAGTCCTATCGGCGCACAACATTCTCCCGTCAGTACTTATGCATCTATTCTAACGGCAAATATGTTCATCACCGCTATAGTAAATCATGCTGCTTATTCTATCAGTAAGTTTCTTACAAACCGATAGGAAAAATACACCCGTTGGCCTTTTATGACCGCGAGGCACATTTTCTATCAGTTTTATACTAAATCGCTAATAACTGATAGAATATAGGGGTTAGTAGACTGCATTTCTGTACTAGTGAGATGGCAATAGGGGAATTCTTACTTTATTCGAAACCCTACCCATGGTTTGGGTTTCGATGATGAGCGCCCGGGAGAAAGAAGCCCGCTGGGTGCTCCTGGGAAAGAATCGTCCTCTGTCCTTGTTTTCCTTTTCTTAAACAGGACAGTGTCCTCTTCTCCCTGTATGTACACAATCCTATGGGGATTCTTACCACGGTTGCTCCCGTGATCAGTAAGGGAGGAATTATCAGTCCTGGGGCTTCACAAGCCTCAGGCGCAGGGGGTTCGCACGTAACCACAGGATTGTCAGTGGTCGCGGGGCCCATTGTAGCTATCCCCGTCCCTGCAGTTAGGGACAAGACTTTGTTGGTTTGAGGGGAGGGTGACCTCTCTGGGATTCTTGTTTCCAAAAGGTCAGTCGCCTTCCTCTTGCGACGAATTAGAGGAAGGTCGTCTTCCTCGTCCTCACTCCCTTCACCCTGTACGACGAAGAAGTAATTTCCACTCGTACCTGGGAATACAGGGGGTACGGAAAATCTTATCACAGTCTTTTTTGCGGTTATAGTTTTCTTTCATGAAGAAGCCCCTCCCAGGATCTTCTTAGGTTTTTCGGAGCAGGCTCCTTCGTTTTGCGCATCGAGGGGGTCCTCTTCGCCTTCTTCGCGGCTAATCCCCCGAAGGAGCAGCGTCCTCGCTTGGCCGCTTCACCCCAGCAAATTTTCCCAAAAGCTGTATTATTTAAAATGCCCTTGGTACCACAAGTCAAATGGATGATTTACAACAGAGCTTGTTGGGAAAGATCATACCTTTCGGCGCTCTTGTTTAAGATCATCGCCGGCATTAATTAAGCTCTGGGGGTGAGGCGACCCATTAGCTCCCTCCGCCGCGACATTGTACGTCTGCAGGAGGTAATTTGTCCTTTTTTCGATTTCGAACAAAGACAGCGCTGTGTCACAAACAAGCATGTTACTTGATACGACATCTTTCATCAGTAAAAATGCGTATTTTGTTGACCAGAGGACATACCAGTGTTATAATCTAAGGTGTTGTCTCCCATAGACTCCACCTCCCAAGCCGGATGTGCCCTCTCGCGCAGGGGGCTCATCCTATTCTTCACAAAGTCACAGATGATGTCACGCGCGGTCAAGCTCTGCTGGACTAAGTGAAGAATGGCTTGAGCTTTCTTCTTCAATTCTGCGCTCAAAGAAGGAATGGAGTATAAATCACTGTCCTTCTCCGGTCAGGTGTTCGTGAACCACAATCCGATCTCCGACGGGGGGTGCAGTAGAACCATATGTGATGCCACCCGTGCACAGAATCCCGAAGAGGCTGGAATGGGTACTCTTTCTTCTCCCTTATGCGGAGGTAGATGCACCCAGCGGCGTTGGCACTCTTCGACCACGCCGAGAAGTAGAAGCGTCGGAAAAACTCCATGCTTGGAAGCACTCCAACGAAAGCTTCACACAGATGCTGAAAAATCGCCAAGATTAGAACCGCATTTGAGTGGAGATTCACCAACTCCAACCCGTAGTGGTCCAAGATTCCCCGCAGGAACTCGCTCTCTGGGAATCAGAATCCACATGGCAAATACTCTTCAAAGATCACCAATTCACTCTCTCGGACGACTGGGGTTTCTTCATCTTTCTCCATGGGCCACCAGTTGATCAGCAGCCGTGGGGGAGAATTTCTTCCTTCTCTAGTGCCACCAAGCTCTCCTCTGTGTGGTGTACAAATCGGCTCCAGGATGCCATTACTGCAGAGGATTGTGAAAAAAGGTGATGGCTTTGGAGACGATGAAGATGAGGTGTGCAAAAGAGGGTTTTGTGCAGCGAGAATGTCTAAGGCAACGAAGGATTTTTTATTATGAGGCTTCTCCAGTAAGCTACCTTTTCGTTTTATATGCCCGAGACAACCCTTCGCCAGAAATTTTATTAATTTCCCATAATGGGTGCCTTTCCTCTTGGAACCCGTTATCCATACCCAGTAATGAATCCAAAATGAAATGTATCTTTATCATTTTATTTCACATTCGGGGGGCTATGGTACAGATAAAAATATGAGAAATTCTTAAAATTTATCAAGGAAGTGATCCCTTATGACTTTGGAATTAACATATGTCTTGTATACTGATCGCAATGCAATTCTATGATCGTTGCGATATAGGTGATCGCAACATCTGTGGTCGCCGCGCGGTCAAGATATTGTGCTACGATCGTAACACTGATTCTGATCGCAGTCTACGATCTCAATGCTATTTTGAGATCGAAGAACTGTCCCGAGCCGGTCTCAGATAGAAATCTACCTGTGTATACAGTCTACTTGTGTAACCACTTCTTCGTACAGAATATAAAGAACCTTAATTCGGATTATAAGTTTTACATAATCTTTTTAAGGGATCAAGTATCTAAGGAAAAGAAATTCTTTATTTCTAGCAATCTTTACATACAAAAGGGACACAGGCGACCAAAGCGTCGACCTAGTCTGATAGCCGTTTACAAAGTTCTCCCAGGGACATGTTAACATCAGTGGGATCAACACTGACCACCCCAAGAGAACTGGCCATGGCTCTAAGCCTATCTACATCATCCCGAAGCAAAGAAGCGCTATTGTTCCTTATCGTATCGGAGAGTTCTCGCTGCTGCCGATCATAGTCCCTCTCCAAGCGGAATTGGCGCGCCTCTTCACGGGAACTGTCATAACATTCTGCCAGATGCAAAATGGCCAAAGACATATCATCGGTCTTCTTCTCCAGAGCCTCTTTTTCTTTTTGGATAGTTCGCTCGAAGGCTACACTCTCACCAAAAAGAGCCTGGATTTTAGCAGGCTGGTCGCTGGGGGCTCCAGAGATTTTCATCTCCTGCTCATGCATGTGTTAGTTTTAAAGATAAAACGACCAGCAGAGAGAATGGAGATGATTACCAATCCTCGCAATAAAGTTGGATGGGAGGATGTGGTACTTCCCCTGGGAAGTAGATCACCCGACAAAAGTCGAGGACCATCTGGTCGCGGGAGTGCAATCTTTCCACCAAAAAGTCGATCACTCGACAAAAGCTGATGAGAAGGCGTTGATGGGGTGAGACTTTCCCCAGAAGCAGATAGAAACTTTGAAAGATTATTATGGATCTCTAAAGGTGGAGATGAGGGTTCAACCTGCCAAATTGCATGGATAGGGAGAACTATATGGGATAAGTAAAGAGAGCACAATGATGTGTCCCCAACCTTGGCACCCATGAACGAAGCTCCACTGGAGGATCCTTCGTCAACCTTCAACTTCTTCTTTGGAGGAATCAGTTCCTCAGTCGCTTGTAAGTTCCCAAAATGCAGTGTTTTGGAAACGATCAGGATATAAAACAATGACTTGAACCAGAGTTCCAGAAAAGTCTTACCTTCTGGAAGTCATGGTCGAGTTTGGGTATCACTTCTTTTTCTTCTTCATCACTCTCAATCTCAATAATGTTTTTGAGATCTTGATCCGCCATCAGGATAAGAACAGAAGATGAGAGGGTGTAACCAGAGAGGAGAAGTGGCTCTAAACGACTTAGTCGAGATGTAAAGCTTGTGAGTTCAAAGAACCAAAAAGCTCTTCTATTTATAGAGCCAGAAGGCGTCGGTTCATTTACACACACGTCTCAAGTTTTTAAATGCACTACTGGCTTCAAGGGTCAGTAATGTCATTATTACCTGTCAAGAAATACTCAGGATTTTTCTCGGGAAACAAACCATCATACGGCGGAACAATTTCAGTTGAAGTTGGAGCGTCCGGTTCATAATTCGATGCAGGATGAAAATTTGAAGCAAATATGTCTCTTCATCTTCTTCAAATTTGGGGGCTAGCTGATGAGGATTATCACCCGAGCTAGTCCAAAATAATATACATTTGGTTTAGACGTGTGCCTATAAGTCCGTCGCTATGGTCTCAGAAGACCTGAGGGGCGCGGACACAAAGATGATTTATGATCGCAGCCCTTGCGCGATCATGAGGTCGCAAACAGTGTGCGGTCAGGAGGCTGCAGACGATGCGCGGTCAGGAAGTCCATGACTACATGTGACCAAGACGGTTCGAGGGTATTTAAGTCTTTTACAAACACATCTCCAGGATCAAGATAACTTCTCACGTATGAAGACAACTGCCAAGAGGTCAATATGTGTGGTTACCCACTAACTACACGTGTTAAACCTGCGTAGGAGAAGAGGAGCGGTTATACAAACTGCATCTAGCAACCGTCCAGGGCCGTTTCGCATTGGCACCCTTTTGTCCAGTATAAAAAGGTGGTCAATGCACGATCTAAAGGACGGTAAAGCATACAAGCATTACCAGGAGTCAGAATAGCCTGAAGAGTTAGACATAGTTAGATAGACATCAATATAGGAGAGATCTTCGCCTGTGATCATCTCTTCCTCCCTCTTGTAAACACTTTTCTCATATAGTGAAATCATAATAGGACGTAGAGCTATTACTCTCACTATCGAGGGCCCAAACCTGTATAAATTCTCTTGTGCCCATACCGACATTACTCATCCTACCTTTCCGGAGGAGCGCCCTCAAAGGCCTCGCGACTCACAAATTTGCATAAGATCGACTGAGGACCCCGAGTCCAAATCGTCGACAGCATGTATAAACCATAGGGACTAAGGTGGGACTTAGCTTTGTGACATGGCACACATTTCAGCATGTAGCGCTCAACGTCACGCCGCATCTTTGGCCAAAAGAAGTGATCGGCCTGCACACTCGCGGTCTTTTTAGCACCAAAGTGACCCATGAGGCCGCCAGCATGAGCTTCCTACAATAAGAGTAATCGAACCGAGCAATCTGGAATACACAATTTGTTAGCGCAAAATAAGAAAGCATCATGCAAATTATACTTATCCCATCCTTTTCCTTCTCCACACTTAGAATAAGGTTGAGAAAAGAACACATCAATAGCATACAACTCTTTTATACTCGCTAATCCCAAAACCTTAGCATCCAGATGATTAAGCAAAGAATGTCGCCTAGACAATGCATCCGCCACAACATTATCCTTCCCATTCTTATATTTAATAATGTATGGAAAGGATTCAATGAACTGCTCCATGTCTATGGTCAGAATGAATAACAAAGTCTTTAGGCCATAAGTAGTGCTACCAAGTTTCCAACACACGCACTAATGCATACAATTACTTATCGTAAACTGAATAATTAAGTGTTGGACCACTTAGTTTCTTGCTGAAATAAGTAATTGGCCTACCTTCTTGCATAAGCATGCCAGCAATACCTACACCACTTGCATCACATTCAATTTCAAACATCTTACCAAAATCCGGCAGTGCTAGCAGTGGTGCCGATGTAAGCTTATCTCTCAACTCATGGAATGCTTGGTCTTGAGCCGGCCCCCAAGTGAAAGGAAACTCCTTCTTCGTTAATTCATTAATTGGGGCAGCGATGGTACTAAAATCTTTCACGAACCGGCAGTAGAAACCAGCGAGTCCTAGAAAGCTCCTCACTTGACTTACGTTTTGTGGAGGTGGCCAATCACAAATTGCTTTGATTTTCTCCTCGTCCACCTCAACTCCATTTCCTGAAACAACAAAGCCAAGAAACACAACCTTGCCTATGCAAAAGGTGAACTTTTTAAGGTTAGCATATAAGCACTCTTCTCGCAAAATAGCAAGCACGCATCGTATATGCTATATGTGCTCTTCTAAAGTTCAGCTATAAATTAAGATATCATCAAAGTATACCATGATGAACTTTCCAATGAATTCCTTAAACACATGATTCATAAGTCGCATGAAAGTACTAGGTGCGTTAGTTAAACCAAAGGGCATGACTAACCATTCATATAAACCAAACTTAGTTTTAAACGTTGTTTTCCATTCATCACCCTCTTTCATTCGAATCTAATGGTAGCCACTACGAAGATCAATCTTTGTGAATATGGTAGTACCACTAAGTTCATCGAGCATGTCATCAAGTCTAGGTATTGGATGTCTATATCTAACAGTGATATTATTTATAGCTCTACAATCAACGCACATTCTCCAAGTACCATCTTTCTTTGGAACTAAAATAACCGGAACAGCACAAGGAGAAAGACTTTCCTTTACATAACCTTTGTCAAGAAGTTCTTGAACTTGACGCTGAATTTCCTTAGTCTCCTCTGGGTTTGTGCGGTAAGGTGCCCGGTTTGGCAATGGAGCTCCTGGAACTAAATCGATTTGGTGCTCAGTCCCGCGCTTCGGTGGCAGCCCTGGTGGTACCTCATCGGGGAATACGTCCTCATATGCCTGCAAGAGATCAAAACAAACACTAGGCAAAGTAGAGGATAAGTCGTCAGTCGAAATCAAATATTCCTTGTACATGAGTACAAAGAATGTGCTATTAGGTTCACTCAATTGTTTTAAGTTCCCCTTCCTAGCCATCATAACTAATCCCTATTTTCCCTTTGGCTTGGATATATTTGACTTTGGAGTTTTTGGCTGTGGTACCACTCCCTCATGTTTATTGTGGCTCACTCTAGATTGTTTTCCACTCGCTCTCTCCTGCTGAACTTTCCTTCTTGTCTCATCTAGACAAACCTGCTCGGGTGTCATCGGTAGCCATGTGAACTTCTCTCCTTTATGCACAAAAGAGAGACGATTTGCATGGCCACTGATTTGTACATCACGATCAAACAACCAAGGACATGCCAGCAACAAGTGACAAGCATGCATGGGCACTACATCACACTCGACCACATCATGATAAGTGCCAACTGAGATAGTGATCCTAACCATGCGTGTAACTCGCATTGAACCGCAGCCATTAAGCCATTGCATATGATAAGGATGTGGATGCCGCTTAGTTTGAAAACCTAACTTCTCCACCATCTCTGTACTACCAATGTTATTGCAGTTGCCATTATCAATAATGATGCGACAAACCTTGGAGTTCACCAAACAGCGTGTATGGAAAAAATTATGCCGCTGCCCCTTGTCTTCCTCCACAACCTAGGCACTAAAAGCATGGCAACTACAACCAAGGATTCACCTCCAATATGACTGTCCCAAAACAATACCATCCCCATCCTGCTAATTACCATCATTGGCTGCAATCTCATTCTTAGCATCGGCATCACATTCGGGGTCGCTCTCGGACTCCCACTCACCGTCTTCGGTTACAAGTAGCACCCTCTGACTAGGGCATTCCGAAGATATGTGTCCTCTCCCTTTACACTTGAAGCACTATATGTCACGGCTGCAAGAAGAAGATGGTCATGCCGGTGTACTAGAAGGCATCCCTGCCGATGCAGCAGGGCGCCTATCACCGGGGCGAGATGCCGGCGAAGATGCCGACGAAGCCGCTGGCCGACCAGCAGGCACGATCAATGCCGGCCTAGAGACAGGGCCTCCTCCAGATGTGGCAGATGAGCGGGTGCCGGTTTGCTCTGATCCACGGCACCAACTCGGTGCAGTAGGACGATTGAAAAAATAGTGAGACCACCCTTGGCCCTGATTTCTCTTCTCCACTCACATGGCTTGGTGCACAAGTTCCTGCATAGTGTTATAGGGATACAACTCGACATCATCAGCAATGTCATCATTTAAACCACGCAGAAACCTTGCCATCTTAGCTTCATCACTTTCTTGAACTCTCGCACGAATCAGTAATACTTCCTTCTCTTTATAATACTCATCAACTAAGAAAAAACCCTGAATAAGGCACTACAATCTATTATGAAGATCTCTTGGGTAATGTTGAGGAATAAAGCGGCGTCGCATAGCACGCCTCATCCCTTCCCAGGTGGTGATGTAATCATTGCTTGCTACATATAGGGTCTCCTATAACTAATTCCACCATGTTAGTGCATAACTGAAAAACTCAACGGAAGCTAACTTTACCCTCTTTGCATCAGAGAAATCGTGAATGCAAAAAATCTGATCGCACTTCTCCTCCCAATCAACATAAGCATCCGGATCCTCCTGTCCGGTAAATGAGGGCACATTGAGCTTGACTTTCGCCATGCTGTCCAGATCATCACAGTTATGATAGCCACGTGGGCAACCACCATCACTGTAATACCCACCACGTCGAGGGGGTGGCAGTTGCACAAAGGAGTGAAATGCATCACGTGCATCGTCACCATTGTCGTAGTCTTCATCGAACATGTGGTTCGCAGCAGGGGCAGCATACCCACGCTGATCATCATCATGTGCACGGGGGCCTAAGCCATGCCCACGTGCAGCGCCACGGCCCTAGAACGGCCGAGCACCTCCTCCATAGGCGCCTCTCCCATGTCCAACACCGTTGGGCAGTGGGGCAGCGAGGTTGGGGTTTTGTGGGACCCCGTTGCCTGCCGTGGGAAGATGCTCATTGAGCATCCTCACAAAAGATCCTTCCAAGCGCTCTTCTAATGCCACAATTTCATGGTTGAGCCTCTCTTCCTGCTGCTACGTATGACGTTCGAAATCACGCCGCATCACACATTCGAGGTCAGCATCCTCCTATACAGTGTTGAAAACAAACTCCCTCGCTACATGGGCAGCGCCAGCATCATGTCCTCGTACACTGTTCGACGAACCTGCCATGTTAGTGGTACTCAACAATCTCACGAAGTGTATATGTGAATTCACACAACTCACCTCTTACTTACCACGTTCTTATGCTCCTCAATGAATGCACGTGTGCAACAGTGGTAGTAAATCAGACATGGACAAACGATTGTTACGGGAATGCTAACGATGTTTTGTGGAGCTTGGTAAGTGAATATATAACAAGAGAGCAATACTGAAACTTAGTAGTAGCAAGAATCAAATAGTAATCCAACTAGTAACGATGCCCAGATTGACGGTCTAACACCAAAACCTAGTAGAAAAAATCTGAAATTTGCTACATGTATGTGTATGCACACTGCAACATCACAGCTATCATGTCCTTGCAAATTCAAACAGCAGTTTACGTGTGGTTTCTCAAATTCACAAACTGAAACACACTCTTTTTCTTTCTTTGTTTTCTTTTTGTCCAGAACTATTCTTTCTCTGTTTTCTTAGAAGCACGTAGTGGTCTGAACTAAGAAACTAGGATTCAAACATGACAAACAGATGACCAGCAATACTAAACTCGATACGAAGGATTAGAACTTGATAACTGCACTCTAAATAACAGAACTAAAACAAAGGGCTTGGTTTTTTTTTGGGGTTTTTTTTTGTTTTTGGACGCTACGACAGAAATCAAACTACTGACAAAGTGAGAAACACAACTATCCTAATACTGGAATAAGGGTAAATAATCCTACCGTGCGAACATAGCTCTGATACCAGATGATATGCACCAACTTTGTGAGAAATCAATACACGGGATTTCCGATCTTCACGGCGTAGGATTCTTGGATAACTTGGTGGAATTGTAACCCGACGACGAGTAAGCCAAATATAGCCTGCTATCTAAACAATCGCTAATCCACAAACCAAAAAACCAATCCACACAAACAACGCTCGAAGGCACAGTAGCACAGATTAGGTGCAATTCACGAGGAATCACAAAAACATGGCAGCAAGAACTCTCTCTTTATTCTTAGAAAAATTCATATGGTGTCTAACCAAAATTATCCAATATTCATGATCTACATAAAATCATGATCATGCCTCTCTTTTATAGAGGATGGTGTTTACAAAAGATAGAAGGTTTAAACTAAAAATCAAATCCTAATATAATTCAAATCCAAAATAAATCCTAACAAACTATAAGGTCCTGTTTGGAAGCCCAGGAATTGGCCCATTTCTAGGTGGATTTTGTGGGTTGGAATTAGGATCCTAAGTAGATTCAAGAATGCATTTGGATGGGCTAGGATCTGGAATTTCAAACAGGCCAAGAAGCCCAATCCGGGGGGAATTGGAAAATGTGCATGGGAGGCCCGGCAAAGAATCCTGGCCATTTCGTGTCGTCCTCCTCGCCCGCATCACCGCTCTCCACATCGTGTTGCCCTCGAAAACCCAGTGGAGATTGTGCGACAGTAGAGGGGTGAGCCGGCCAGATCTCACTGCCGGTCCTGTGCACCACCTCCCTCTTTGCCTCTCTCCTCTCTCTCATCTTTCTGTCCCGCGTAGCCTCACCCACATCTCCTACCCTTGCCGTGCTCCACTGCCACGGTCTCCACTCTGGTCCCTCTTCGCGTGCGCCACCAGATCCGCCGAATCTGGTGCGCCTAAGCACCGCCTCCACTCTCGAGCCACAGTCGCCGCCGTAGACCAAATCTGCGCCCTCGGCTCCCGCCTCCGCTGCTCTCCCTCTCTTCTTCTTCTCTCTTCCTCCTCAATCTCCCCTGTTGCTTCTCCAACATCGACAATCTCCGGTATCAACGATCTCCACAATCCTTCTTCACCAGCCGAGCTCCAGCTCTCCAGCATCATCGACGAGGTATCTATATCTTTGTATATGTCGCAGATCTCCTCTCTATGCAGTTTCTTGGTTAGATGGCTAGATCTGTGTGTATGTGTTTGTTTGATTGTATTGTATGTGTGGGTGGATGCTGAGTTTAGTGCAACACCTGACGTCGGAGGAGTTGAGCATCAACAAGATCAAGTTCAAGGTCTTCGATCTCAGTGGCCACCAAATCGCCCACCACTCCCTAGTTGTAAGTACACCACCACTACTAGTTTTAGATTACAGTTGTACAAAAGTTCATTATTGTGCTATCAATTTGAAGTTCATTGCTGTGCTATCAATTTGAATACTAGATTGCATACACATACCTATTCTGCTGTTCATAGGATTGGATTGCCTGGATTGCAGCCTTGCAGGTCAATTACACGATTTTGTATGTCGAGCATGTTTTTGTTGTTTTCTATTTTTGTTACAATTACACATTTTGTATGATCACTATAGGTCAATTACACGGTTCTGTATGGTGTGGAAATAGTAAGGATTAGCAACATCTTAAAATGATATGAAGCTCTAATTAATTGCCGAGTTGATTAATTTGTGCCGTCGTTTACCTATAGTGATCATACTTAGATGTAGTTATGTGGTTGGTTTAATTCAAAGGCCAGATAATTTTATTTTCCATCTTTCTTATCTTGTACCAAGAGAGCAGAGCAGATTAAGAATCTTGTTATCTCTAGAACAAGTATAGTAGTAGTGGTAATTTGCAATAGAAGAGAACCAATCTAATTTTGAACAGTCAGATCAATTAAATTGGGTCACCAACAACCCCTCCATCTCATACTGTGGCAAGTTCTTTTGCAACCATAATATAGCGGGACAATCGTGGATGAATCTTTTTAAGACCTTATCCATATTCTAATCTCAACATCCTTATTTGTTTGTTGCTTGTTTTTTACTAATCTCACATCCACCTTGTCTTCTAGTACTATTATTTATGGTAGACAGTGGTCTACTTTTTAATCATTTTAGTAAAAGAGGTGAGAGTAGAATGTCCAATCTTTTTTCTGCTCTTCTAGTACTATGATAAATATATCTTTCTGCTCTTTTTCTACCTGTCCAATCTTTTTTCAACAGCACTCATTAGTTATTAACGTTAGTAATGAATGTGACTGAATATAACCTTGAACCTCTAGAATAGATTCCGAAGAAGATATTAGTGATCATGAGGAGTCGGAAGATGACGAAATGATGTTGTTTGTTCTATCTAGTCTATACCTAGCAGCAACTGAAGAAAAGAAGCCATGCTATACATCACTCTTATCGGGTGCACACTGGATTCGTGAAATCATTGAGGGGCATGAGAATCATTGTCACACAGAACTTCGAATGGAACCAAAAATATTCCTAGATTTCTCAGCCATGCTTAGGGAGAGAAATCTTTTGCAGAATACTAGAGGACTAAATGTAGAGGAGCAACTTGGTATTTTCATGTATATGCTTTCTAGGAATGCTAGCTTTCGATCTTTACAAAAAAGATTCCAGCACAGTGGTGAGACTATTCATAGGCATGTTAGAGTAGTCATCAATGCTATCACATCATTGGCTTATGATTTTGTAAAGTTTCCATCCATTGAAACACATTGGAAGATATTGCCCGATCCAAAATTTTCTTACTTTGAGGTAATAGCTACAACTAAAAACTTTTATCTATTTTTCAATTAGTGGATGCATTTTTATATGTATTCATCCTTCATAGAATTGCATTGGAGCCATTGATGGAACTCACATCCCAGTTACTTTAGCAGATAGCAAATCCACCCCATATACAAAAAGGAAAGGGACCTTTTCTCAAAACGTAATGCTGGCTTGTGATTTTGATCTAAATTTTGTGTATGTTTCAAGTGGTTGGGAAGGATCTGCATCAGATGCCGCGGTCTTACAATCTGCCATCCAAGCTGGATTCAAAGTTCCAAGAGGAAAATATTATCTTGTCGATGGAGAGTATGCTAATACTCCATCATTTCTTGCTCCATATTGAGGTGTGCGATATCATATCAAGGAACAAGGATGCAGTAGTTCTCGCCCAAATGATCATAAGGAACTTTTTAATCTCCGTCACGCTCAACATCGAAATCACATTGAGCATGCTATTGGCATCTTAAAAATGAGGTTTCCAATTCTAAAAATTGGGACATTTCATTCAATGGATACACAAGTTAAATTTCCAGTGGTGGTGATTGTCTTACATAATTTGATTCGAAGTCAAAATGGCGATGAGCAATGGTTGAGTCGATGAGAAAATTTGATTCCAGAGAGCCACTTTGTAGAGGTACCAAATGGTGATGACATGTATGTTGGTGATGTCGAGTCGATGAATAGTCAACAAAATACTGGCAATTCTTTGCGAGATGAGATTGCTCTCAAGATGTGGGATGACTACAAGAGGTGGAATAGGCAGCTTCAACAACGAAGAGTTGAATGACTATAGGCATCATCAATATTTAGTTAATATCTTGTTAGTTGATCTTTGTTGAATGTAATATGTATGACCATATTTTTGTATGGTTCACTTGAGAATTAAGAGATAATTGATTTGGTGCGAATTTCAGTTTGTGGTTGTTGATATTGATTTGGTATTCGTAGGCATGTTCGAGGTACATAAATTTGTGAGGTACATAATTGGTTAATCTGTTTAATTTGTAACTCATATTTAGGTTTCATGGCAACTCGAGCAAGATGGATGCTTAGACATGAAAGGGTGTTGGTTGATCTGCTCCATGAACATAATGTACCAAGATATCAAACAAACAACGGATGGAGCTCCAAAGGATGGAACAAGATAGTGAAAGAATTCAATGCAAAGTTTCCTGAAACAAATTTTAGCAAAAGTCAAATCCAGGAGCATGAGTCACAGATGAAGAAAGATTACAATGTGCTAAAAGATGTTTTGTGTAAAAAGAGTGGCGTGTCATTGGATAATAAGCTTGGAATGATGATTACTACTGATGATGTTTGGGATGAAATATCGGCGGTAAGTTAGAAACTCATGGACCTTGTAGTTAGTATAGTGTGGCAACTACTAGCAAAAGTCTGAATTGAATATTCTTAACATGATTCTTTATCTTGAATTTGATAGGAGAATGAAAAGGTTCAGAAATTTCAGCACCAAAGCTTTCCATTGTTTGAGTCCTTAGATTAGCTTTATCAAGGTAATATCGCGAAACCATATTGTTAATAGTTAGTTTTGATTTAATGAAGTTTATCATAAAAATTTATGTGAATAACTAAATTGTTATTGTAGCAAGTCATATTGCTGAAGGTAAGCATCATTTGAGTTCTATCAAACCATCAATCACAAGAAAGAGACCTAGTAGCAGTGTTGATGCACATGTTGAAAAAAGATATGATACAATGATAGAGGAGGGGATGTCTGTACAAGGCGGAGCAGCAATTGAGGAAAGAGAGGATAGGGATGATGATGAGAATTTAGTCCATGATATCGGTGAGTCGATGCCAAGAAGCAATGAGAAGAGGGAGCAAGTAGCAAGGAATGCATGCTCACATTCAAAAAGGCCTGTTGAGAATGTTACATCAAACTCTTCCATCGTACCACCAAGGTCTAAGAAAACCAAGAATAGCATTCTAGAGAGGATGGATACTTATCTTGAATTTAGAAAAGAACAAACTCTTATGAAACGTCAACCACAACAAGGAGGAAATTTCTCAATTTCAAAGTGTATTGATGCCTTACATGAAATGAGTGATGTGACTAATGAGGAAAAAATCTTGGCTTGAAATGTTTTCAATGATGCTATGAATCGAGAGATATTTTTCTCCCTCGAGCCGAAGTTGAGATTGTTGTTGCTGAAGAAAGAGTTAAGAAACTTGCTTCAAGTTAAAGTAGTAAGACACCATTTCTTGTGTTAGTGTAATTTCTTGTGTTATGTGTAGTTCTTGAAATGATAGTTATATATTTATCAAACCTGTCTGCTTGATCATTTATGCTTTTGAACTCATTATGGTTATATGTTGTAGTTTATAGTCATGACTATGATCTTGATAAGGTGCACTTGTGGTAATAAATTAATGCAAATGATGCTCTGCATTGTTGGAATCTGAGAGTGAACAGGGTGGCTTTTAATTTGTCATTTAATTGCTGGAACATAGTTGGACGGGCACCAATATCCTGTTATATCCAAAACTGAAGTCTACCAGCAGTAGGTTCTAGTGATGTAGTTTGGGGGCTTTTGTCTTCCTATTTTCTTTAGAAGTGTTTGAGAAATGGTACTGTGCTTTTTACAGGTAGAGTGGAAAAATTAAAGCGATAGAATCACTGTGGGAAGGGAATACTGAAAATCCCACACTTGCAATATCCATATCCAAGGACTAATACTAATCCGTTGGGTATCATTTTCTGTGTTGTTGCTCCAGGTGATAGTTTCTAGTTTGAATTGTTTTGTCTCACTGTTGACTGAAAGTGTTTTCAGTAAGCAAACAATACTGCTTTGAAGTTCTCTTTGAATCAATTGTTGTTTACTGTCAAATTGAAGTTCCTCTCTCTAATGAAAGAGATTTTTAAATGCTTTCTTCATCTGTTTGGAAGCATGAGTGACAGCCCTACCATCTCGACTTGCACAAAGACAATTGAATTTGACAATTTGAATCAACCATAAAGCTCTTATTTGTTACCAGCTTGTATTTGACAATTGTATCTTTCACTTTTATGACTGTTTGGATCAACCTACTGTCTCTTTTAGTTGTTTGGTGTGCTCATGTATGTCTGGCTTTAACTTAATTGTGCACCTCAATTCTTTGCTTGCCTTCATCTCAATTGCCCAATTTCTGGTCAGACTGATGGGGCACTCTGAATGTCATGAATGCGCCACTTGATGTGGATGGCGAGTGAATGTCATGAATGTTTGATTAGATTGTTTCGAATTTTTCTTGAATGTTTTTTGAATTTTGGAATTTTTCTATTTTTTATAATTTTTTTGGATGGTCGGGATTTTTATCCCATTTCTTCCCAAACTAAACAAAGGCCAGGGTTATTTTACAGGTAGTATTTTTTTCCTGAGAGATTTTTGGATTACAGAAAATCATGGTCGGATATTATTCCCACCGGAATTTTTATCCCTAACACCCAAACAGGCCCTAAGAGATAAAAGAAATCCAGAATTATTTTTCTCGGATTCGAACTGAACTTTTTCCTCTCGTACAGTCATTACTCATTTTGATCTCCTGGTTGCATATGACGTCGGAATTTAATTATTCTTGATGCGTTTAAAATCTCTTTTGAATACCTTTCCAACAAATACTCACACGATCAAATTAGATGTCTTTGCTGAGAATGGTGCTTGGTCAAAATTGGACTGTCGTTTGGTCGATAGACTGCATGCCGAGCAAAATTCTTTTGGTCAAATTCATCTTGAGCTGGTTTAACTGCACGCAACAAGTGTACAGCAGCTCCTCTTCTCTTCGCTAAAACTCTTATGCATTGGCTCATCTCCCATGTACCTAAGTAACACAAAAGAAGAACATACTAGCAGCACCACTAAGTCGTTAAAATCAGAAATTAAACTCAAGTTAGTTTTCACCTGGTTTTGGATTTATTTAGCACGACTGCGTGTAATTGGACCATAGTATGCTTCCTTTGAATTCTCTGAGCTAATATCACCATGTGTATGTGTAGCATCACCATGCATAGGTGCTATTTGTAAAGGTGTATATGTCATTGGGATGTCCTCATCACCTCCGCACACATATCATGCACTCACCGCACTGTTGTTGTTGTGCCCACCACACCATCTACTACTATCGTACCTGCCACCATGCCGCACTATGCACACTGTCTATGGTGCACCCTTGCCACCTCTCGTCGCACGCACGTTCATTAATGTCGCCACCTACCGCACTCCTGTCACTACTTGCCCATATCGTTGCTACCTTGCCCACATCGCACATTTGTCCCCTTATCTTGCCCATTGCAATATAGTCCTATGAAAATATAGCATTTTTAAAAGGGTATAATTGTCATTTTGATTCTAGTCAACTTCTTTTACCTTGTCAAAGAGACATCTTCAGAAAAATTTTTGGATTCCAATAGCA